>CM069442.1:94628559-94891765 GCA_035610835.1 Ophiura sarsii | reverse complement strand
GTTCGTAAGAGGTACGGAAGCAATCCGAAATAGTTGTGGACAAATTATACTTAAATAAAGGTATTGTTTTTAGACCGTACCCGTGTTATATTGTCTGACATAAAGCGGACGATAGTATTAATTTAAGTAGAACAACGACGCCGCAGGCGGAGTTTCTCTACGCAAAAAATAATACTACCTAACGCATTTATGTCAGACAATATTAGACGGGTACGAAAGGCGCCAAAGACGCACTGCAGAAGTGCGCGTTATGGAGCAAACCACGCATTGTGAAGGTCTGACGCACTGTTTAAACGTAAGCCCCACCTCCCCGTGTTCAATTGTCTCATCTATATGTCGCCGATTTCTCTGAGAACCTAAGATTGCTTAAACTTTCTTAGCTGTTTAAGAATAATAGATAGCGTTTATAATATTCCTTATATAAGCTTATATCAGGCCTGATGCGGGAAATAAGTCTATATAGAAAGAGATCAAATACATAGCTAATTATGGAAATACCCACATATGACTGTCGACTGGTGGACGACTCAGTAGACCAGCCAAAGGCAATATAAATGTGTTCAAAAATAAGTTTTTTGTTACTTTTTTGTTACAGTTTGACACCTAGGCTAAATAAAGAACTTGAATATTAAGCTTTACAATGAAAGGGGTGACAAAAATAGAAATCGATATTTATGTCATTTTCAGCATAAAAAGGCCATTTTTGGGAAAAAATCTAATTGTTGTGCTTTTTGTGTTATTAATATTTTTGAACAATGTACTATCCACCAGTAATCAGTTTGACCTAATTTAACCTTCATTTAAGGAGTAAGTTGGACTTAAAGCTGCTAAAATATAAAGAAAATAAAGGCACAAGGGAGTACAAATGGCCACTTTTCTCAGTTTTGTAGTTTTATTTGCCACTTATATTTGCTAGTTGCTTAATCTATCAGGCGATGCTTGAATAAATCAGTAGACTAGTTTGACATGGTTTATGACATTTATAGATAGTTTTATGATGACAAACAGGGTACAATTTAACATTAAAGTGGCATTCAGGGGGTTATTTAACATGATGGTATAGAACCATATACCGGTAGTTAATTAGAGGAGTTATATACGGGGAACTTCCGTGCACCCCCAAGACTCCGCCAAACCAACTTTTTGAACTTCCTTTCATGGTCTTAAAACATATTCAGGGTGTTACCAAGATTAGTTTTGGTATGCTAAGGGGTTATTCAAGATGGCGTCCAAAATGGCCGCTAAAATGATCACATTCCATAAAAACGACTTATATTTTTAACCATAGGATATATGTATTAGACAACTAAAAGTTCATGTCAGCATGTTTGCTTTGTTAACATACTTTAAATCCAAGATGGCCGTCAAAATGGCGGCCTATGTTCAAGATAATTATACGACTCACGGCCTTTCTTACAGTTTAGATTTAATTATCACTCTTCAAAATGGCCGCCAGATGGTTAAAATGAATGTTGAATGACCAAACAAAGCCGTGTCACATTTTAAATGTCTATGCGTAGTATATAATTGAATGAAATAACTACCAAATGGTCATAATAAATTACGAGAATGGCTACCAATTGATTAAAATATGGTCAGAAATAGCTGGTTGAACCTTATCTATTACTATTTTATGATGATACTTATGGGCTTATGAAAAACCATAGTCCATGGAAAAACCTACTTTAGTAATTGAAATATCCAAAAGGATCATCAAGCAGTTACAATCACCACCAAGTATACATAGATAGTTGTTGTATAACTTCATAAATGACCATATCCTTTATTTACTTAATTGTTTGGGTCATTGCGGTATCACCTGCGGTCAATAAATGATCACCTGTGGTAATGAAATGATCACTCAGGGTCATGATCACTTTGAGTCATTATGTGGTCCCTTGGCTTGGGGTCATTGAATGATCACCTGGGGTTATTAAGGGGGCTGTACACCTTCAGCATAGCCTCCGTAAAACTGCCGTAACTTTTTCATTATTCATTTAAAGGTAGATGTTCCGATTGCTGGCACGATTTTCAACTTGATGTTTTCTATTTTGCATGAAAGGTCATCCTTAAAATTATCGCATTCCAAAGTTTGAGTTGCATAACTCCAACGGTTCTAATTTTAGAAGCACAAGGTCACTAATTATTTGCCCATTGAGTAGTATACAAACTGGTTGGTGGTTAACCACCTTTGGCAGTAATTCACCACATTTTAGCCTATAATTTCTAAATGGAACATATATATCTGGCTCCTAAGATTTTACAGACATAATGAGAAAAATATGGGGATTCTTTTGATATAAAAATATCTTGATGTGAAAAAAAAAACATAGCCCAAAAAAACTGATCGGAACATACACCTTTAATCTATATAAAAATATACATTTTTTTGCAGAAAAGGGTTCAATGAATCCAACCATGATAATGAAATTGTCCATTTTGGAGAAAATTATAAAAAAACACGTTTTTTGACCCATTTTAGGTTCTGCAAAGATAACTCAAAATATATTTTGTCAAATTTTGTCATACTAGTTTGATTATATTCCTAATACAATTCCCTTGTTGAAAATCTTTATTATTTTTGAATTATCGACCAAAAAGTGGTCATTATACAATTACTTTATGTCAATGGTCTCTTTTAGAGTTATTACATTATCAATTTTATCGAATCTATATTCAATTAGTGTCATTAAATAAATACTTGTGGCTATCTGATGACGGCTCGGGTCAGTAAATTGGTTGGTAACTAAAATATCACTTGGGGTGATTAAATGATCACCCAGGATTATTAAATGACATTCGGGTCATGAAATTCGGGTCATGAAATGATTGCTTGGAGTCATTATATTTCTATTTATTATTTTTGTTTACCACTTGGTGATAATTTTAATAAAATAGTTATCAAGATGACCAGCTTAGTACACTCCAATCGTGCCTTGACACATAGGAATGAGTTGACGGGTGGATAACAAGCTATTATTTGGTCATATTTAACGAGCACTTACGAGACAGTGAAATATTACTGCTCTTCAGCCATTTTAACCTATTTGGTGGCCATCTTGGACATTTCAAAATACTTCAACTACGTAGATCTACATCCCATCCCATTTATATTGAATACTGTTCTATTAGCTTTTATAGGTACTAGCGGCGTACCCTCGCTACGCTCGGGTCCCCGCTAGATGGTTATGCCACATTACCTACCTCTGAAACCACATAAACCCCCTACAACACCCCAAACCAGGTTGATTTAAAACCATATCCCTTTTAAAGGCATTATAAACCCCATACAACCCCCCCCCCCCCCCCCCAAATCAGGTTGATTTATAACCATGTCCCTCTTAAACCATTTACCGTGGCTACTTTATTAACTCCTACCTCTCAAACCGCATCAAGTTAACCTTCAGTACTTTTAAAACCACATAAACCCTCTACAATCGCCCCCCCCCCCCCCCCCCCCCCACTGCAACTACACCAACCAGGTGGATTTATAATCATAACCCTCCTAACCATTTCCCGCGGCTACTTCATTAACTCTTAACCCTATCCTAAAACATTTCCCGTGGTTTTACAGCCCCCCCCCCCCCCCCCCCCGGCCCATGCACACACCCAAACCAGTTTGATTTATAATCACAACCCTCCCTAAACCATTTCCCGTGGCTACTTCATTAACCCTCGGTCCCTTAGATTGTTTGGCCTGCCAACTTAAAGTAAAGAAATCAGGTTGTTTCATTAACCCCCGCAAAACGCTATCCATTATAACCCTATCCTAAATCATTTCCCGTGGTTTTACACCACCCCACCCCTCCATCCCCAACATGACACCAAATACCCAATCAACACACTGTACAGGCCTATAACCATTATCCCGTGTGGCTTCTGCGCCATGTGTAGGAGTGCGTGTGCCGCGCGCGGCAGTGAACCCTTGCGCAAACATGCACGCGACGTGTTACCACGGTATGATTACGCGGTAGTACGCGCAACGCACAATGTTGTTCAATTCTAGTGGCATTTATGAGCCAAATCTGAGCGGTTTTTTGCTGTTTTTGGAGCCAATTGTTAACCAATTTCACTGAAATAAACTTTAACACCCTTCCCGTTATTTCCTCTATCTTTCATGCGAATTAGGCGCCACTTTGATCACAACTAACGGAGAAATAAGGATAACGAACACACACACAAACACACAAACACACAAACACACACCGTTTCCAGATTTATAGTAAGATTACATAGTATGGTCATGCATAGTGTAAAATAACTGTTTTAGGGCATCATTTAACATACACTTTTAATTATTTGGCGGCCATTTTGGAAAACGATAAATAGATAAATAATCAAAACTTTTACAGTGGTGAGACGTTTATAAAAGCTTTAGTTTAGCAGTTTAGAACATATTATTTGGTGAATATGATGCAATGATATACGATGTTATAGGCTATTTATATGTATAAGGCGGCCATTTTTTGCGACCATCTTGGATTTAAAGTATGTTAACAAAGCAAGAATGCCGGATATGACTTTTGAGTAGTCTGATACATATACATCCTACAGTTAACTGTATACTTTTTATCATATATTTTGGCTGATATAAGTCCTTTTATGAAATATGATCATTTTGGCGGCCATTTTGGACGCCATCTTGAATAACCCTTAGAATACCAAAATTAATCTTGGTAACACCCTAAATATGTTTAGGACCATGAAAGGAAGATCAAAAAGTTGGTTTGGCGGCGTTTTGGGGGTGCACGGAAGTCCCCCGTATATACGCCACTAATTCACTATAATGATTCTATACCAACCCCCTGAATGCCCCTTTAATGTTAAATGTTATCCTATTTGTCCTAGTCTGCTGATTTATTCTAGTCTGCTGATTTATTCAAGCATCGCCTGATACATTAAGCGACTAGCAAATATAAGTGGCAAATAAAACTACAAAACTGAGAAAAGTGGCAATTTGTACTCACTTGTGCCTTTATTTTCTCTATATATTATTAGCAGCTTTAAGTCCGAATAACTCCTTAAATAAAGCTTAAATCAGATCAAACTGATTACTGGTGGATAGTACAATGTTCAAAGATATTAATAATACAAAAAGCACAAAAATTAGATATGTGCCCCAAAAATGGCCTTTTTATGCTGAAAATGACATATCGATTTCTATTTTTGTCACCACCCTTCATTGAAAAGCTTAATATTCAAATTCTTTATTAGCCTAGGTGTCAAACTGTAACAAAAAATGCCGTGATAATAAAAAATTTGAACACATTTATTGCCTTTGGCTGGTCTACAAAATGTACTGACTGGACGATCATGTGTCGCAGCTCTATATTCATAATATTGTGTGTGATGATCACATATACCCTTATTGCAAAATAAGTAGGCATGTGAGCAAATAGGAATACGATAAGTATCGATAAGCGAACGATTATACCACTACTGTTTTGGTTGATATCAAACTGTTGGTGATAAGTTTACTGTGTACACAACGGTGATTTAACTGTATTAGATCAAATAAGTGTGTGAACCTTATGGGTCAAGTCTAGTTATGTATTAGAGCCTATCTAGCTACAGTAACATATAGATAAATGTTCACAATTATTTGATTGATTACAAGGTTTTTCTGCAAAGGTTTTGCCTTCCCCTTAATGCAGGATTATGTTTTAAAAATTAGTGGCGAATTCGTTACTGATATACATACCATCGTCCGTGTCATGCATTACCCCACTTCTAGTCCTAATCGAGTGTAAATCGCTTGCAGTCGTTGTGTCATTTATTTGCAACTCTGATGTTTGTTTCAGTGTGTTGATGTGGAGAAAAGATCTAAAGATCACGAGGCAAAACACAATCTTAACACAGGTTTTGGCAACTTTGATGTGTCGTAACGTTATAGCCATGATTCTATCTCTCAAATGTTACGTTAAACATACGTTGCGTTGTAAAAAAACCCCGTCGGAACGAAGCATACTACAAGACAAGAGAAAATCAACCAATCAAAATAATATAAGACTTTTTTATTTTCTATTCTTTTATTTTTATTTTTATTTATTTTTGTTTTTAATTTATAAGTAAATTTATTTATTTATTTATCGTCGTAGTGTGAGCATTATCGCACCATTAGTATAATGGCAAACTAAGAAGCCTACAAAAGAATGTTTAAAACCGATTAACCGTAAGGTAAGTTGAACTTTTGGCTGTTGGTTTGGTTGTTGATATGTTTACCTTGTTAAGCCCGTTGCTAAGGAAATACAACACTTTAATTTTGCGGGTGTCTTTACGTTGAATGAATACTGTTTATTATTATGATCAGGAGTTGTTATTAGATTGATCGACCACGATCAAATATATATGATTTGATTGATAATGCTTAGGTTTTTAATACTGAAAACATGGAAAAAGAGGTCCACTAGGTCACTCTGTCTAAAGACGTATTTTAATTGTAGATTATATTTTATTTTATTATACGCACATATAGCTAGGTATGTAAACCGTTTCCTTCCTGTATTATATATACATTTAAACAGACGTTTGCTATCAAAACATTGCAAAATATATTATATTAACCTGTTACGTCGGTTATTCGGTTAATGTTTAGCTATAACCCTACCAAACATTGAAACAGCCATAGACTCATGATGCATCACGAGTGTTTGACCTATGGTTTGAATAGTTCACTACAATACGAAGACCTATTCCATTTGAACTCTTGTTACTTTAAATAGCTTACAGTTATTTGCATCCTTTAATAATCATTTCTTCAGTATAGTTAGATGTGGTAGGTTAGAAGGGTTGATGTATGTTTGGTGATAATAAAACTAAGAAATATACTGAAACCATATATTGATCACGGGAATGACCAGAACCAATGCTTTTATAAAGAAGACCAAAGAACAAGGTTCAACCCCGGGTTCCAAACTCATCTTAATTAAATCTATTTCAAATCCCATTTAAATTGACCCATAAGCATAAGCAACATTGCAGGTGCCATATGGGGTATGGGAACATTGGTGCCGGGAACAGATCGCTTTTAGGCCCACAACATAACTTTACGATGTTATTGCAGAAGTAGAGCACACATTATATAGCCATAGACAATGCATTAACCACGTTCATGATGTTAGCAAGTTCAACATCAAATAGGTACAATCGTGGAAGTACTATTCCAAACAGTCACTGACGGTTCTGATTGTAGTTTAAAGTATTCATTTCTCGAAAGCAAAACTGTTTACATGCTCTATAATCCAGTTGAATATAGTCTAATGTGACTTGACTTTGGTCGACCTTACTGTTATCATGGTTATTTAATCGTTTGCGTTGGCAGATTGCCCGGTGAAACCAGATGTTATATCTAACAGAGAGGGCTCACTCTGCCTGTGTGATGTAGTTAATTAATAATAGGCCTAAATATAAATAAAATTATTCTTTTGATATGTGGGAATCAAATTAATTTAAAACAACAATGACGCTGACGACGGTAAGATGAATGAATCTGAAAATGGGAATTCTTACACAGCTCACTATCAACATAGTACTTTTAAATGAACGACACATAATACACTTTGTGAATGATAAAAATTATAGGATATTCAATGGTTAAGCAAAAAAATGAAATAGAAAGAATGAGAATCACATTTAAGAAGGGAATTAATCAAATCAACATTGAACGTGAAATAGGATGATAAAAGCCCGGGAAAAGAAAGTAACGATGGGTGTGACAGAACGAGAAAGAAAATGACTAAGAGAAGCAGAATTATAATAGGATAAAGTCACTCGCAAACACTTAACCGAAAATCGTTCAAATAAAATAGCTTAACCGAAATATGGCAGAAAGTTGGAAAATAATAAATGCAGGTAGACTTTTAATTGTAAACAAATGTAGAGATGTGCAAGTCATTTCTAAATTATAATTGAAATGTGTAAAGTAATATACAAGTCACTACGCTTAAATAATAAGCACTTATATAATAATGCGCTAATTATCTAGAAAATTATCTAATCCAAGGCGTAATAACAAACGAGACAACAATGTTACAGTAGAGGAAACAAAGACAGACAGCATTGGAATTCACAGATTGTAATGCAAATATTATCAGATACAAATTATGATCTGAGCAAAAATCATCGGAAATTGTTAGCTCTTCACAATAAACATGAATAAGTATCCAGATGATAGGGTCACTTCAAAGCAAACAAAATGTAAAAACAAAACAGTTACATCTAGAAGCAGCATTAAATAAGAATGTTTAGAGTCCTGACTAATAAACATTGAAGAGAATTTGGTTGTCGAGTATCAATGAGTAAAGAGTTCCCTCACAGTTTCCACAGTTTTGGAGCAGCAGTAGGAAAAGTACGATCTCCGAAAGAGCATGTGGTTCGTGAAACCATGAAAGTATCATGGTGAAACTGAGAGTAAACATTTGCCTAATTTAAACAGACTGAGTAACATCTTTCACTTTCCTTGGATTTGTAAACAAAGAAATCTCAATATTATTTAGTCTAATTATGTTTTGCTCAACATAATTTTCTAAGAGGTATTCTAAAATACTTGTTATGTTGTAGTGCACAGCGAGATATTTTTCAAGTGCTGTGATTTGTGCATTGCTTAGAACAAAGCCCTCCAAGTAAAGCACAGTTACGCCCTCTAGAGTCATTTTTAGAAATGCTATTGCTGTGTTTTGAAACAGTGCTATGTACGATATTTGTAGCAATGTGTGTGCTGGTTATGCAAACATGCGTAAAATTCTATCATGTTATTGGTGGAAATCGTGTCACGTGACATTACATATTTATTACAATTTCCCTGAAATCTCATAGGAAGTACAGAATAGTTCTACGAAAAACTACTATTGACCGTATGATGACGTTAGAGGTTTGACTCTGTTTTGGTACCACATTTACCTCCAGGTCGTGAGACGGTTAGATCACTCTTAGACGGTCAGATCCAGTGCTTTATATTCAAAACTTAAGAAACACGGGTAGTTTTACCTAACTCTGATCCAACCCTTTTTTCAATTTCACAAATCAAGTATTTGAAAAAACTTAATACTCGTAGATAAACCACGATTTAAATCTTATGCTTAAAATAGATATCTTTCATTTTCTAAAAATCAAATGCATTGTAGGCCTATATATTATTACTTTACAAACGAAGGACGGGTGGAGCGATCCATACGATATCGTTAAAATGGTTAATCATTCTTCAGCCACCCGCGTACGTCAATATGTCCGATTTGAGATTATCCTCTAAATAAGCGTTTCTCGCGTTAAAGGAAATCAGGGAAAGGTGTACTTTTAGGTCCCAGATACAGGTATACCAGTATCGTTCAATACTGGTACAAATAATTACTGTTCCAGTATCGTTCAATACTGGTATACCAGTATCGTTCAATACTGGTACAAATAATTACTGTTCCAGTATCGTTCAATACTGGTACAAATAATTACTGTTCCAGTATCGTTCAATACTGGTACAAATAATTACTGTTCCAGTATCGTTCAATACTGGTACAAATAATTACTATTCCAGTATCGGGCGATACTGGTACAAATAATTACTGTTCCAGTATCGGGCGATACTGGTACAAATAATTACTGTTCCAGTATCGGGCGATACTGGTACAAATAATTACTGTTCCAGTATCGGGCGATACTGGTACAAATAATTACTGTTCCAGTATCGGGTGATACTGGTACAAATAATTACTGTTCCAGTATCGGGCGATACTGGTACACATGCTTCCAGTAGCGATTTGGTACATATAATTGTGTTTCAGTATCGCCCGATTGGCACATTTTATATGTTCCAGTATCGTCCGATACTGGAACAGTATCAAACGATAATGGGTGTTCCAGTGTCGGACGATACTAGTACAGTCCAGAATCGGGGACCTCAAGTACACTTTATCCGAGATCAGTATGCCTATTGATACTAAATCAAAGGCTAATAACAATGTATGTACATGTTATTATATAGACAACATTTATGCATTCAATTCCTATGTGATCAAAAACGAACAGCGATCCGCTGCTGATGAGTGATGAGACGGTTTTTAGTAACGATGACACTCACATCTTTCGACATAACTTGCACCTAGCGCGAATTTCGAATAATCATAGGTTGGGGGTGTGAAGTTTAAATTCGTTTAATTGAATATTATAGTTATTAAAATGGTCAATATACATACATTAAATAATAAAAAATTTGACCAATTTTAGGTTCTGCAAATATAACTCAAAATATATTTTTTCAAATTTTGTCATACTAGCTTTATTATAATCCTAATACAATTCCCTAGGAATCTTTTTTTGTTTGTTTTGATTTTTTTTGTTTTTGAATTATAGACCAAAAAGTGTTAAAAATGTGATTTTCATGATTTTGGAGGTAACAAATCAGATTTGTTGGAGTAGCCAATACGTTAACTTACACAATATTTAGTTGTTCCCAAAACCTTTTTTATCTTTTATTCTATTGTATATATTAATTGTCAGTCACGTCATATCATATAGCCTAATCAATAATGACAGTTAACATTTTTCATTTCCCTTCTAATCAAATCTTACAGAAGTTTTTCTAATTTTAAGTTTTAAATATAATACACTTAGTTAATCGGTATGTTTCCCATATCGGTATTTGCTAATAGTTGATTTAGCAACGATTATACACGTATTAATGATATCGATATTATTACTATCATCGTCATTCATACATTATCCGATGTTAACGTCGATTGGTAGAATGCGCGAAAAGAAAAGTACCGCGAAATTAAAGAGTAACAGGTGTGTCAATTCACAAAGTTGGTACGTCTTTGGTCAGACGATGGTGGACACGAACGGCCGTAAATTTTGAATTTCTGTTGGTTTCAATGTAACTATGGATTTTGATTATATTTATGACCACATAAAATTCATCACACGTTGGAACTAAATTATCATCCTAAAACCGTTGGAGTTGGATAATCAACTCCAGTGTCAGTATCATTTTTTGAATTTAATCCGTTGTTAAACGTTCGTCCCTTTCACTTGATCACGTAACCTCGTTCGCATATTTTAATCTGAATATTCGTGACTACGCCCATGCCCGGCATCGTCTGTCTTTGGTCGTATATTATTTGAAAGGGCGCCCGCTCTAGTTTCACTTGCTACAGTCGTTAAAACAACCCAGGCTCTTTTTCGATAATGAGTGTTGGCGCTCAAACTGCTTCCATTTAACATTTCGCGATGTTCATGGTACAATGCCTTGATGGTGACTGTATTTTGGTACTTTAAGTACTCGATTCGCTCTTTTGCCCTTGAACTAAAATAAAGCCTGGCTTTGAAAACAAAGTATACCACCGTAAATGCTAGCTGGCCTGAGGCCAAAGCATGAAAAGAACAGATAAAAGATAATATAAATAAAATAAAATAGAACACCACGAACAATAAATAGTCAACGTTACACGATTCAATAGCAGACTTAACACTTTCCACGCGGCTATTATTTTTTACCATACACAAAACAGATTTTTCAGAAACCTTTCACAATTTTCAAAGTCTATCTCAAGGATTACTGACCCAATACTAGGCATGTTTGTACTTATGTCAATGCATTTCTCATGGTGGTTCTAAATATGGTAATGAAATTCAATAATTTTGACATTTTTTAAACATTTTGTGAAATTTTGTAATGTCGTCTGCAGCCGCCTGCCGCGTGGAAAGTGTTAAGTAAAGGGAAGAATCCAGCCTCTTTTTGTACAAGCAGGGTTTTTATTTTTTATTTTTTAACACAAATAGTGTCAATACAATCATGTACATGTACATATAACCAAATTCTAATTTTTAGCCTAACCATGAAGCTCAACTATCTTCATGGCTTAACTGACAAATTATCATAAATGCGACATTTCTCATCAATATAGGTCTACTAAAAGTAATATAAGGACACAGTAGTTAACGTACAGGGTGTCCCAAAAGTCTATGCACGACTTTGAAGCTTTATATTTCACAAAATATAAGTCGTATTGAAAATATGAAAGTTGCCCTTGACAGACAATAGTTAACTTCACATGGATCAGCGCGTAATCATAGAAAGAAAAATATATGAAAGGAAACGCCATAAACATCGTGACACGGACAATTTGCACGCTCTAGTGCCATCTGTATAAATTTAAAGCCCAAGTGCATGGGTTCAGAGTTAATTTAGACATGTTGGAGGAATAACAATACTGTAACTGTAAAGGCACGACTTATTTAAGGCAAGAAAACTTCGTGAGTTATCCGAGTGTATCCTATCAGACATTTCAAAGCAAAATCAATTTCTGAACGTCCTTGCGAGAAATAAAATCTTTGATAGTAAATAAAATAAGAAAGAAAACAAAGTAAATAAATGACAAATTAAACATATACATTATATTAATCGAAGCGAAATTGATAATGGACGCGAAAATGTAATGGTTTATAGAAATCGAGGGTTGAGCGCCAAAAGGCCTTAACTCCAGAAATGCTGCTGTTTTGAGATAATCGACTTTCAAATATTTGGGACTCATTACAATACGAGCGTACACTGTAGCACCCAACTGTATTTTGATTTTTTTTGATTTTGATTTTTTTGTTGTTGTTGATTTTGTTGATTTTGTTGTTGTTGTTTTGATTTTTAAAAAAAAGTTTTAAAAAGTTCTCCGTAAGCTTGGATAAGCAACAACAACAAAACAAAATCAAAAAAATCAAAAAAAATCGCACAGTACTTTCTGAGACGGACCTTCTTCTTTGTTTGGCCTTATAGTCGTCAGTCTACCAAGAAAAAACTGGGATGGTCATGTGTTATAAGCTCGCCTCTTTTCGCGTTACACACGGATTTTGGCTTTCGCGGTAGTAAAAGTATACATTTTCTGAAGGGAAATTGCATGAGAAAACCAAATATGCCATTGAAATTATAGTTCGACCAAGAACTAAAATGGTATGATTCAAAATGTTCGGGAAAATATCAGAATTTTTAAATTTTAATTTGAGGTCCATATAATTTTTATACCTACCCCTATCATTGTTTACTTTACATATTTGAATTTCTCATGAAATTACCCATCCGATGATATATAATTGTTAAAGGTTACTACGTCGGTTAGGTATTATACCGGCTAGTGAATATCTCCTATTTTTTATTTTATATATTTTGAGAATTTTCAGGAATATTTTTTAAGGATGTCCCCTTCCCAGATCTAAACTGCATTTCTGAATTCCTCTAGTTCCAAGCTTTCCAAAAATGTATACTTTTACTATCATAGGTTGAAAACTTTTTCTTTTTATAAATCTGGTAAATTGAGGCTGATATTTCATGTTGACTGTGTAGCGAATAGGAAGAAAGTCGATGATTATTGTCTTATCCATAATCAATTAGTTGTTACAAATAGCTGACAAGTCTGTTGAACCACATACTTAAAGACTACTAAATATCCTTTAGTTTTAATAAATAGCGATGGTATTGTTCTAATCAAGTTTTGCTGTGTTTTTGTAAGTAGAAACAACTCTAATGGCAATTTTTAATGTTCATCTTAAATTCTGAAGTAAATTTTTTTATTTTTAAATTCAACATCACTTTGTGTCCCTTTAATTAATATGAATATATAATATATAAAGTTAGTTTTGAGGAATTGAACCTGGGATTCCTGTGTCAGCCCTAGAGAGCGTGGCCACTATGCTACATACAAAATATAGTTTGGCAGAGTCAATGATAAAGATATTTTAGTTTGGAGTTATTCAAGCATCACATTTCTTACGCGTTCTTTGTTTTCCGCCATACTTTCAAATTTAACACAACGGAATGATTAGCATTTTAAGCAATGGGAATTGTTCATTAGGCTAGCTCTTATGACCGCCCCCCCCCCTTTTTTTTGAGCCTGCATTAGTTCTTATGATCCCACTTTTATTGAAAATTCAAAAATCGCGACATTTTGCGTTCTAAAACCCAAATTCCTCGAAAATTTTGCGTTCTAAAACCAAACAAAATCGAAAATTTGCGTAAGAGCTAATCAAAATTGAACTAATAGGCCAGTTCTTAAGACCTACTTTTTTTTGAAAAAATCAGTTCCTAAGACCCTATTTTTCGTCATAAAATCCATTCAGTTCAGTTCTGTAGCCCCCCTCTGTGAGACCCTGGGCGGCACACCCCTACCCAAAAAAAGTTGAGTGCCCCCCCCCCCCCCGGGGTGAGTATTATATGTAGGCCAAATATATATTTCAGTATGTTACTTATGGAAAGAGGCACTCAAGTTGATGTTATTCCCTTGGCCTATGTAATCATGTAAGATTACTAAAATCATGTTTTAGGTGACTGAAATTAAACATCATGTTGCAAAGCACAAAAAAACCTTTCAACATCAATGACATTCAAAATGTATTCGATAAGGCATTGGGAAAAGTGTCCCATCAGACTGGAAACATATGTCGGCACGTCAGGGAAATTGAAAATTCGTGAAAAAGATCACATCTGGAATATTGTCATTCCCCAAATTATCATCAAATTATTAGGATTCAGACCACGACGCAGATTCATCGAATCAAATCAAATTGATGATAAGCGTATAACAACATCTATAATATAATACGGAGTTGCCAATTCCTGTCCTGAGATGTTCTCCCCTTTCCGCACTTTCGATTGACTTCAAACTTTCTGTGAGAGTGCGTATCGGTCCCACGACGAACCAGTTTATGTTTGATTTTTAAAATTTGGGTTAGATTTCGTGAAATTTGGGCTTTTACAGCCCGTTGCTACGTTATTGCTACGCGCCGCGTATACGCTGGGCACGCCATGGCGATGGCCGGCGCACCGCACGCGTAATCGGACGATTGTCGGCGCGCGCGTATTCAGGCGATTGCCGGCGCCACGCGTATTCAGGCGATTGCCGGCGCACGCGTAGTCAGGCGCCGATTGCCGGCGCACGCGTAAACGGGCGATACCGGAACACGCGTAGGTGCACCGGAAGGGGGTTATGAAATCTAGGCCTACACGTGTGTATGAACCCATGGGGTGGGTAGGCCTGTCTGGATTATAAGGGTACACTGGGTACCTGGATTATGGAATATTAAGGGTACCTGTGATAACTAGATTTTAAGGATGTATGGGGTAGGGCCTACCAGAGTGGTTATTTCATGTCTTATTATGGGATACCTACATGTATAATAATATTTAGCGTTTCTGGGTAGGCCTTATTAAGATCCCTGGATTATTAATGGCGCCGTGGCACCGATTAGGATTAAGGTCACCTGAGTATCAAGGACCTCTTGCTATTTCACAATAGCCTATATATACGCTTTGATCATGTTGAAGACTAACCGCACACTATCTTCTAAATACCAGGCCTTCTCAATTAGATTTTGTGAAGCACCACTTATGAGATAATAGTGATCTAGAAGCGCCACTATCCCTGCGAGCGGAGCGAGCGGAGCGAATAACAGTTGGGGTCGCGGGTGAGGGGTCCAGGGGGCGAAGCCTCCTGGAAGCTCATGTGTTTACCCCCTTTTAAGAGGCTAAGGAGAGCTAATGGTACAAGAAATAGAGAGATGTTGATGGTAAGATGTACACAAAATGTAGTGTTAATCAATAGGCCTACTATAATCATGACTTTCACCACTGCCGTTAGTGGCTGAAGTGGCTCTTCTTGCGATCTGGTTGAAGTTGGGGAAATATTTCTTCTTCTTTTTTCTTTTCTTCTTTTTTTGTGTCCTTCCGCGCGCCACTTGGACTGATGCAATGCGCCACAAGTGGGGGGGGGGGGGGGGGGGGGGGGTGTTTGTTTGTTTGTTTGTTTAAACCGTCGGTCCGTACGGACACACGCTTCGGCTTGGGTCCTGAAGGGACCAGGCTCAAGCAAAATGCTCGGGCCAGGCTTAAAAAGCCTATATAAGCATGCTGGCTGAATGAAATGAAAGTTAGAAAAGATGGAAGAAAAGCCTGAAGTAAAAAGAGCCACTTCCAATAAATGGGGTAACTATAACATTGTTTCCCTCCTAATAAATGGGGTATTGAAATTGGGTCCGAGATTCAAATATATCACAAAACTCAGATTTCTGTGAACAAAGTCTATTTCAAATGAAAAAAAAAAGAAAAATCAGGGATCTACAATTTTGAACTCATTATCTATGGCCATTTTGCTACAAAACATGAAGGTATCTAATTTAGATAATAATACTCAGCTAGCGAGTGCCCGAGCGTAGCGAGGGTACGCCGCTAGTGTTTAATATTGTATGCCAAATTTAAAATGCGCTTGTAACCATGCATGATACATCCACGGTGTACAGTCATCAACAAAAGTAACTATGGTCATGCATTTATATTTGCTTGTATACCCCCCTGAGGTAGTAAAAGTATACATTTTCTGAAGGGAAATTGCATGAGGAAACCAAATATGCCATTAAAATTATAGTACAACCAAAAACTAAAATGGTATGATCGGAAATGTTCGGAAAATATCAGAGTTTTTTAATTTTTAATTTGAGATCCATATATTTTTTATACCTACCCCTATCATTATTTTTTTACATATTATTTGAATTCCTCATGAAATTACCCATTAGATGATATATAATTGTCAAAGTGACTACGTCGGTATGGTAATTATACCGGCTAGTGAATATCTCCAATTTTATATATTTTTAGAATTTTCAGAAATATTTGTTTAAGGATGAACCCTTTCCTGATATAAACTGCATTTCTGAATTCCTCTAGTTACAAGCTTTCCAAAAATGTATACTTTTGCTATCATGGGTTGAAAACTTTTTCTGTTATAGTCATTTTTATAAATCCGGTAAATTGAGGCTGATTATTCATGTTGACTGTGTAGCGAATAGGAAGAAAGCTGATGATCATTGTCTTATCCATAATTAATTAGTTGTTACAAATAGTTGACAAGTTTGTTGAACCACAAACTTAAAGACTACTAAATATCCTTTGAAATGGGACCAAAATGGTGTTTGTAACATTAGGGGATGACTAGTTATTGTAAAAAGAAAAAATCATGGGATTATCCCCATTGAGTTTGTACAGGCGGCACCCCTTCCGGCGGCACCCCTTCCAGCACCACCCCTGGTCCCCAAACATCAAACAGCTCTGTATCTCCCTTTCTGTATTAGCTATACCATTCTACCATATCAGGCAGATAGCTTGTTATTAGGGCTTTAAAATGATACCAAATTTGTTGAGATAGCTTTTGTGGTTTTAAAAATATTTGAGGAAAATGACAGCATGAAGCTAAAAAATATAACAGCACCACCCTATTGGGAGGCGAGTTCATAACGCGTGACCATTTACAGGTAATCAATGGGCTTCTCTAAAAATATGTATCCTACCTAAAAATATTAATTTATAAAATTGTTGAGAAATGTATATCTTCTTTAATATGATATATTGCACGCTATAGGATTGGGTGATTATTGATGAATTGACACTCCTAAATGTAAGGTAAAGTCTGATTTTCATTTCACATTTTTCTTTTCTACACGCGAACTACATGTCATACTCTCCCCCGTGTTGAAAAGTAAAATATGAAAATGAAATTGTGACTTTACCTTACACTTTGGATTGTAACCGTGTTCAATATTCAAACTATCCTAGCGTGCAATATCTCATATTAAAGAAGTCATATTTGTCAACAACTTTATGTTTAATATTTTTAGGTAGGATATATATTTTGGAGTTAAAAGCCCATGTATTACCTGTATTACTTTTTTGATGACTGATAGTTTTCTTTTCTGGCCTATTTAAGGATCGAAGTTATATTGATTTATTCGGAAAACAGTTTACTACCTCTCCCGAAGTGTGGACAGGCCCAAAACTTTTAATGAGGTGACACATTTACTGAAACCGATTATAGTACACATTTTTTAAGCGATATATTAACGAGTAAATGAGGCACAATAAGACGACATGCTTTGTAAATATTGAGATATTTATATCATGATATGTATGATAAGGAACATTATGGTACCAAAGTCAATGTTATATCACATTCCAAACCAAGTTACAGATGATTCAAAATCACTTTGTCTTATTAAAAACATCAAATACAAATAGTCCATTATGGCCATTTTTGGTGTTGGTTTTGTTAACAATTCAATAGAGTAAATGAAATGGGTCTCATTATAAGAACCTTTTGGGATTCTTCAATTTTTAACCCTATGAGAACTATAACTACAGATGTGTCGAATAATGTGCCAGCAATATTGTAATTGGTTTATCAAGATGATTATATCATGTAATTGGTTAATGGGAATTCCTGTACGAAAGACAGGTAGAGCCCGGAGGGTTAAGAAACATAGTTTAGGGGCTCTATAACTGAGGGTTCCCTAAAATAGAGAACAAACAGTGTATAAGTTGAACCATTTCCGCTGATGTCATAAGGTGGTATGGGTGGGAGATGTGGATATGGCTAAGCTCAAATATGCACTGAAACACCCCCACCGATGCCACCCTTTCTTCATCAGTTCATACATTTTTTAATCTTTAACAACATGAATGCAGGGCAAGTCTGAAGTTGAACTATCTGTCCCTCTATGTCTGATAAATGTTGTAGGCATAGGTTTACCAGTCAGTAAGTGTGCATTTTTATGCCTTGCAGTTAGTCATTAATAAGTAGGCCTATACGCAACAGTTCAAACTAACTAACTGTTTCGTAATAACAGTTAAATCATTTACAACGAAGAAAACAATTTGGACATTTAAAATTCACAAAGGTATAATCGTCATAATACGTTATGCCTGCTAAGAAAACACAAAACATATTTGTTTCTTGAATGGAACCGAATTATATTTGAACTTGACTTTGAGTTACTAAGTATAGCTATATAGTCAACTGCGGTATTGAACAAGAAATACACAGTATTCAATGGTTTTCCTTTTAAGCTTTCCAGCCGGGTAACCTTACTACACTTATACACTGTTTGACTACCACACTGAAACCGGCATCAAACTTAACCTATCTACAATATAATATTTTCGAAATAATTATCATTTCGATTTGATTGTACATAATTTTGTTAGGACAGTTGTACCAAAGTGTGGTTTTCGAATTCATCATAAGCATGGTAAGTACACATATCTCACAGGAAACACAACCCTTTGATTTGATAAAAATGAATATCGACTGTTAACGCTTTCCACGCGGGCGGTAGTCTGCAGGCAAACGACAGTTCCAAGGTTTACGAAATGTTTAAAATATGTATAAATTAATTAATTTCATCACCATGTTTGTAATGACAGTGAGAAATACATTAAAATAGCTACACACGTGCCTAGTCCTGGATCAGTAATCTTGAGATACGAGTAGACTTTGAAAAAAGTTAGGGAAGATTTCTGAATCGTTTGTTAAGGTAAAACTAATAACCACGTGGAAAATGTTAAACTCAATGCTACCTTTGGGATTGAATAACGGATGGTAATCATATACGTATGACGTGCTACTTCAGTTCAAATTGCTGTAATTAATAATTAATTTGTTATTATACAAGGAGTATAGGACTAGAACTTCAAATCCAAACGTCTTCCGCTGACGTAAGGCCTGGTTTCTTCAACATTTCTCCTGTGCTGTAAGTAGATGCCAACCAAGAGTTTAATGCCATGTTGTTCGATGTCCGTGTGTGACAACGATATACAAGATTCGCGGCTTTCATTGAGATTTCGGCGTATTGTCTTCCGAATCATGACCTTCAGAAGTTGGGAGAGATATCGTAGAACGGAATTCTCAAACAGTCTTGACACCACATTTCGAGTTTCATCTTATGCCTTGTCCACATACGATGGGAGAAACATGTGCATGTCTGTCTTGGTTTTCAAAGCAATGTCACTCAGCTGAGTCGGCCAAGTGTTGGGATGTAGGCCTATGCGATCGATTCTATCTAATATTGCCGTGCGCGTGAGTTTCTTAACACTTTTCGAAATCTTGTGAAGTTGTAGAGAGTACGCGTCGGTCCAAGAACCATTGCTCGTTGTTTCCTTTTATCAATTTGGTATTCGGAAGACGAGAACAATAGTTTTTCTCTAACCAATTTTGAAGGGTTTCAAACGTTAAAGAAGTGTGTGTCGCCATCATTTGCATCCACATCTTTTTAGATGCTACGATATTTGTCATTGGTTGCATTTTTATATATTGCCCTTGCCATTGAAAGGTACCACAACAGTCAGCGTTTATCACGGTAATGTAATACTTTCCATGGCTTCCGCGTTGACACCAGCGTTGTTGTAAACGTGTTCTGAAATCGGAAGTATGTCGATATCCGATGTCATCAACACATCGTTCGGTTGAATAAACGGCCGTGTTGCAACAAACAACCGGCCGATTTGTGCTACGCGTGTGCTTTGTAATGGTGGCGAATGAATATAAAACGAGCTTCGGCGTTGATGGACAATCCGGCGCTTTTGACAAGTTGTCCGATTTGTGTATTCCATACATCCGTGGGTCCAGTGCCGATTATTTTTGGCACCTATCCAAGTCGTTTCCATCCAGCAATTGCAAAAGGTACCAAACATGTATGAACATTTTTAATTTTCTTGAGGAAAATGGGATACTGACATCCAACGGCGGGCTTTTTTGTGAGTAATAATGTTGACAATGATTGTTTGCCATGCCGTTTTGCAGTTTGATTTCATCAGCGTGACGAGCAGTATTATCAATATAAACACTACCAACTATTTCAGAACCAATGCGTTCTGTTGGGAAGGGAACAGAAGTTCCAAATTCCCCACAACAAAATGAGGCATGGTGTGTAGGACATCATCCTTCATCAACGGCCAAATGGTTGTCTGTAGGAATTTCGCGTCTGCCCAAAAAGAGTCGTCATGTTTAAACTTGAACATTGATTCCATCTCTTGAATGACCCCCTTGGAACCCCACATGCCTGCTTGAACAGGTTTTCCACAATGCTCAGGGTGGTCATACATGATATGATTTTTTCCCCAGAAGTTAGCCATGATTTAACGGCTGTTGCTTCTCGAGTTGAAAGGCGAGAATCGGCGTCGAGAATGTATGCCTTCACTTTGTCGTCTAAAGCAACTTGAAATCGCCACATTCGTCCCAAGACCGATTTCTTTTAATGCGTCTGAAACTTCGTTTAATTCCACGTTTTTCTCAACGTTTAACTTGGCGATAATATATTTTGGTACAGTATCATCATGATAGATACGAACTTTCCACCCTGGGAAATTTTTCCTAGCCAATGCGACATTCTGTAACATACCCCGACGTAGCGAGGGTCTGAACCATACAAAGAAAATGAGATTACCCTAGGTAACTTTTTTTGCATGTTTTGTGTCGGGTGATGGAGAGGCACACTTGAAGACATCCATCTTGTCAAGTTTTCCAGGCAAAGATGGTCGCACTACGCCTGAACGCCCCTTAATATTTATGCGTGCAGCGCCGTGAGCATCTGAATGCAAATTCGAACAGTGTTGATGGTATGCTTTGATGTCATGGCACGGATTAAGCAAATTGACGCCGTGTATTCTTTTCAATTCGTAGATAACTACGTTTTCAGCACCGTAAAGGTGGGGTATCGCATCCATTAGTTTCGAGGTCACCTGTTCAGGAATTTTCATTGAAAAAATAAACGCGTCATGTGAACCTATATAACGACTACATTGGTCGTTAGGTTTAGGATTAGGATTTCGCGTGTCCGTTAAACACGCCGACGGCTCTCTGCGCGATAAAGTAAATATTGTGTTTTTCGTAGCAGTGAGAGCGTGTTTAAGACTGTGTATTTTTAAAACCCAGTAGCATCTCGGGGATGAAGGTTGGAGAAATCATTTCATACTTGGTCCACACATCAGTTATGATGAACCATCTCATATTATGGTGATAAATCTTTCATCGCGAGTCCCAGTGTTTCTAGATCAAAACACCCTAAATTTGCCAATTTAGACCATTTTAGCCTATATTCAGAAACGGGTAGTTTTAGTTTAAACCCTCCAACTGCAAAACGATTTTGCACAAGACACTTACACTGCAGTATCATCTTAAGATACCTATAGAGTATATAACATGTGCATTACATTTAGTTAAACTTCTGTAACTTTTGTTTTATAATGGGATCAAACTTGTGTTTTTCATGAAAAATAGCTCAAATTATGTGTCAAACTAAAAACAGAAATTATTTTACGTCAAGCAACCAATTTTAAAAATTCACATATGAATGCAATCTATACATATTAATCTTCAACATATAAAAAATCACCGTTGGCTTTTTATTCCTACAAGTCGCTGTGTGACGTCGAAGTTACGTGTGTATATCACTCTACATGAAATGTTGGAAAATGAATGACGCATAGTATATCAACCATCTCGGTCATATGGGGGATGAAATGTTGTGTTTACGACATGCATCTAAATATTAAATATATCCCATCTTGATAACAATCTTCAAATTCAAGATGGCCTCCAAAATGGCCGCCATAATTGCCAAAATACATATAGAATGCTCATATTGAATTCCATACACTAAATTATGCAGTTTCAATGCCTATTATCGAAATGCCTGAAAGGAGACACTAATTTAAGACGTTCTTGAGGATTCTTTACCTTCCATGATGGCCGCCGATCATGTCAAAATGGACATTAAATGGATGGAACAATGATTATTTATTTGTTATAACTATCTTCTATAAGACTATGGTTTAACAAAACGTATACGATATCGTTATTATGGATCAAATTAAAAACGGGAATTAGTTTACGTCAATTAACCAATTTTAATAATCTATAAATCAATGCTGTCTATACATATTAACCTTTAAAATAAACATAATCATTATTAGCTTTTTATTCCTATATGTCGTTGTATGTAAGTCCTAAAAAATCATGGTATCATACAGACACATGTGACTGAATTGGAATCACCGATTGATATACTTAATTTTCATTTCTCAATTTTTTTGCTAGACATAATTAATTTTTCAATGTATCTTTATAGCAATATACTGTTGTTCGTATGCCATGCAGAAATTCGTTTTGGGGGTACCGTTCACTATTTGGACATTCAACCAGTTGCTGGTCATATTTTAAATGGTGAATATGTGCCTTCAATGATCCTTACTATACACACATTATGTAACTGGTAGCAATGTATTGGCCATTTTGTTTGTGTTTGTTTGTTATACACGGTGAGTCTGCACGGACACACGCTTGGGTCCTGATTTTAATGCCCGTTTTAATGGCAAGCAGAAACGTTTGACTATTCTGTGGTCATTAATCACTTGTCATGCTTGAATCACAATGTCTCTCCCAATTCATATCATAAACCAATATTTTGTTTTCCAATAGACAATGGACAGCTTACACTAAAAGCAATGGATACTATACCGGTATGTCATTAACATGTCATCGAAGACATTTCAAGCATTCCATGGCCACATTCAGCATTTGGTGGTCAACGTAGTTATTTCAAGATACCCATGATTAGTTATATGGTGCCTAAATATTTACTATAATAACGATATTATATAATCTTTTTTTTTTAAATCCTCGTCTTATAGAAGATAGGTATGACAAATAAAGAAGCTTTGTTTCAGCCATTTAATGTCCAATTTGACATATCGGCGGCCATTATGGAAGCTAGAGAATCCTCAAGAATGTCTCAAATGTGTGTCTTCTTTCAGGCATTTCGAGCATAGGCATTGAAACTGCATAATTTAGTGTATATGGAATTTAATACACGCGTTCTTTATGTATTTTGGTGATTATGGCGGCCATTTTGGAGGCCATCTTGGATTTAACGATTGTTATCAAGATGGGATATATTATTTATTTAGATGCACGTCGTAAACACGACATTTCATCCCTCATATGACGGAGATGGTTGATACACTATGCGTCATTCATTTTCCAACATTTCATGTAGAGTGATATACACGCGTAACTTTGACGTCACACAGCGACTTGTAGGAATAAAAAGCCAACGGTGATTTTTTATATGTTGAAGACTAATATGTATAGATTGCATTAATATATGATTTTTTTTAATTGGTCACTTGACGTAAAATAATTCCCGTTTTTAATTTGACACATAATTTGAGCTATTTTTCATGAAAAACACAAGTTTGATACCGTTATAAAACAAAAGTTACAGAAGCTAAACAAAATGTAATGCACATGTTATATACTCTATAGGTATCTTAAGATGATACTGCAGTGTAAGTGTCTGGGGCAAAATCGTTTTGCAGTTGGAGGGTTTAAACTAAAACTACCCGTTTCTGAATTAAGGCTAAAATGGTCGAAATTGGCAAATTTAGGGTGTTTTGATCTAGAAACACTGGGACTCGCGATGAAAGATTTATCACCATAATATGAGATGGTTCATCATAACTGATGTGTGGACCAAGTATGAAATGATTTCTCCAACCTTCATCCCCGAGATGCTACTGGGTTTTAAAAATACACAGTCTTAATACCTTCGCCTATATAAATGTCCGTGTGTATAATCATTTTCACCCCGTCTAACTTTGACGCAAACGCGAATAAATCACCGTAGGAAACTGTCGATTCATAGTGTGTAACGTTAATATTAAGAGTATTGAGCATTTCAGCATGAACACTTGCTTCTTTTTGAGTGCACAACATGAAGACACTTTTCAACACTATTAAATTCGCTTCCAAAGTCAACCGTATTTCTTGTAGCCGAGAAGGAAGTATTTTTGATGGCGGACATCTTGAAATAAAATGCAAACAACTCAACGTAGTCTGGTTCATAGTAATAACAGGCGTTTTTGTCGGAGCAGTGCTAGAATTAACAGACGGTTTCTGCAGGGGTTCTTCGGAAATTTCTTTGACACCAGAAGACCGCAGCATCGTTGTATTTGTTGAAGTATCTTCCCAGTAGACACGTCCGTGCCAAATCGCTTTAATTTTGCGGCGTCTCGGTGAGTGTTGATGAAACACCGCCACGACCAACAACAGAAGGCAAATGCATGCGGCCGCCAAAATAATGAATGGCTTCGACCTTTTCTTTACTTTCATTTTAAAAATCATATAATATACTCGAATATACACCAAATCAATAAGGATCTTTTGTCACCTAGTAAATGTCTACTATACTCGTAACAGGCGGTTCCGGCCTTGTCGGTCGCGCTTTCCAAAATGCAGTCGCCAACGTCGGAAATTGGACGAATATCGACGAATGTCGCCAAATCTGTGAAAAATACAAGCCAACCGGTTGCATTCATTTGGCCGCCATCGTCGGTGGTCTCTTTCACAATATGACTGCCGGTGCTGATTTCTTTGATGGGAACATGCGTATGGCCCTTAATGTGTACAAATGTGCTCATGAAGTTGGAGTTCAAAAACTCCAGTCTCCTGTCTATCGACCTGTATTTTCCCCGACGAAATAATTATGTCGTTCGTCCGCAGTCATCGACGAAACCATGGTACACAACGGTTCCGCCACATCCAACGAGGGACACGCCTACGCCAAACGCATGCTTGACGTCCTTAAAACTAACCTTTCATCAAGGCTTTGTGGCGGTAAAACAGTGTGAGCGCCCTCTATATTGTTAGTATCTCAATTATGATGGTCATATTTCCTTCTAAGTCGAGTCGCATTCTGGGAAGACTACTCTGTAGTCCGTTCTTTTTAAATTTTTCCTTTTTCTCTTTCTTCTTTTTCTCTTTTTTTTATCCTTTCTATCTATCCCATTTTCTGATTATTTATCAGCGTTTCAGCGTATTCATTATAGTCCCAAATGCAGTACCTTTTAAGTGAGGGTACATGTATGGCGCCCTTATTACCATTAACATTATAAACTGCTCACAAAAAGTATCGTAACACTTAGAAATGATCCAATATATAACGGCTCGAAAGGGTATGCATTAATCGAAGCAAATAATCAAGTGCATAATTTTGTTCTGCGTATTTTGACACCTCGATCGATGAGATACGATGTTGCGGAGCGGAGTTATTGTCATTTCAATGGTCGTGGGTCCAGTTTCAAAAGTGACAATCACCCTATAGAAAGAGGTTTGCATTACTGTTTAGAATGATCAGATTCGTGATTTTCAATAGGGATGAGTGTCGCCTTGGAAACTGCACCCACGATCATTGAAATGACAATAACTCCGCTCCGCAACATCGTATCTCATCGATCGAGGTGTCAAAATACGCAGAACAAAATTATGCACTTGGTTATTTGCTTCGATTAATGCATACCCTTTCGAGCCGTTACATATTGGATCATTTCTAAGTGTTACGATACTTTTTGTGAGCAGTTTACATGGGCAGTATTATAAGTGAGGGCTCTCCTACTTGTCACTGTTAGCGTCATACATTCCCCATTCGCCATTGGAGTTCGTCAATTCGTTACTCGTGGCGGGTCGGTCACTAGCCGGGGTGCAATCACTGTATTACTCAGACGACGATGGACACGCGAAAACCTAAATTTTGGATTCGTATTGGAATAACACGTAATCGCGAATGTTGATCTGATCATTTAAAAAAATTCATCATAGGTTAGAAGAAAATGTTTCCAATCCAAAACTGTTGTGGGTGGCTAACCACCCGTAGTGTCAGTATCATTTTTTGAATTTAAACCGTTGTTAAGCGTTCGTCCCATTGTCAAAAGAAGACCTCGGATCCTCTTTATACCACGGTTCACACAAATACTATCCTTAGAACCTACCACACAGTGACTAATAATCAATGGATACTCAGACGGTCACAACAATCAAGATGTTATTTTGATCAAATTATATCATAGATTTATTAAATATTGAAAAAAGCAAACAAACAATTGTATACATATAACAAGTACTGCAGTACAAGAATATTAATGAACGCGAGCCGGCAATCGTAGTCGTGGGCAACCTGTGTTTCCCGTGAAATCAGGATATCAAAATGTGTATTGTTTAGCTCACGGACTTGTAGTTGTCTTGCGTCTTGTCTTGCGTCTTGTCTTGCGTCGATGTCTTGATTATATGGCCATTGTTGTTTCTTGTTGTTCTCAGTGTCGTGGAAAATACGTTGTCGCCGTCGATGTCGAAACTCGAAAATATAACTCTCTCCAAAACTCCAAAACGGCTGTATAAATTACAAGACGGGAACATTCACAAATACCAGTTCGCTTGAACTAAATGTTCACATTTATATGCATTGGCATAATATAATCCACTGACGAATAGTCTGTATATCTACATTATTTACTGTCCATTGTAATGTAAATTTAACCATTTCTTTGATGTATCCACATGGCCTTTTATCATAAACGCATTGACAAACTTGAATATTTCTCAACTCACAAGAGCTTAACCTAATGATGAACAATACCATAATCAGATTGAATAATGTATACTAAATGTTATCAAGTTGATGAACTCCAAAATGAATCGGTTTTGGATATGATGCCAAAATCTTACTAGTTTCAAATACATTATCAACACAACATTAAATTATCCAATACAAGAGTGTTTCATCTCTTGCTTTAAATAACATCACTCTGCCGAAAATTAATAACTAATAATTTTCTAGAAACAAAATTTGGTGTATATAATATGATACTGAAATTGACTTAAATGTCACCAAATATTATTTAAAATAATATCTAATCATAATATTATTATACACTCAGAATAAAGATATTTACTTACACGAAAACTCAAATAAACTGCACCATGTCGTAAGCTGTTAAGTCATCCTTTTTGTCTTCCCTCTTTTTGGTTACAGCACACAATTTACAGCTCCATGCATAACATTCTTGGCGGTTCCAATATACAGCACATAAGAAGTCCTGAATTGACTTCAACTGAAAAATGCCTAAAATCGCCCTGCGGAATGTATTTCTCTCATGGAAGGTGGCTTGTATAGGTAGACTCGACTTATAAACTATTTGACATAGTGTACGTTTGGTGACGCATAAACTTCGCCACACAAACGGGCGGGATAGGAGTTACACTGTTTACCATACATGTGTATCCTACCAGGTCTTAAATTCATCTGCACAGAGAAAAACTCTCCCCACACAGAAGAAGTCCAGCTAATCTAAATATCAATATAGCTTTTTATGTACCACTGAATCATACCAACAATGCCAGTGTTGTGTTGTGACATAACACTGATCATTGCCTGATCCATTAGAAAATCAATCAGGTTCGTTCCTCATTGTTCATAAGTATTTCTGGAGGGAAAAACTTATTTTACTCATGACATTTTACTCCCCCCTAAGATGAATGTTATCCTAACATTTATTTCACCTCAAAAGTAAAATACATTATGTCACACACACCATGACACTGCACTCTGAATATTAAGCTCGCACTTATGTACACACATTTGTGAATACTTACTCATTTGTTGACCTACTCATATATATAATCAGCCCCAACGTTATCCTTACCCTTGATCGCTACCATCTGAAAACGGTAAGGTTGCAGTGATAATGACCAAGTTTGGCACCACTCAGAGTTGTGACATTTGTGGAGGATGGGATGCCGACTAGCAGAGTCTTGGTTTTTCCAACATTAAGGTGCAGGCCAACACAGTTTGAAGCTTCTTCGATATGCTGTAGCAGAATTTCAGCTGACTCAATGGATGAAGACAAGAGTGCTATGTCATCAGCGAAGTCCAAATCATGAAGGCGTAGCTCTGGATGACGTCTACTCTTCCTTCTCTCAAGAACGATCCCGGTGGATTGGTTGATGTCCTTCAAGGCATGCCGCATGATGTAATCTACTACCACTATGAAGAGGAATGGAGCAAGGGTGTCTCCTTGTAGAACTCCAGCCAGAATCTCGAAAGGTTCGGTATCACCGTCTGCAGATATCACTAAGGCAGATGAATCTGTGTAGATAGCCTTGATTGCATCAATGATGACTCCTGGAATACCATACGCATGTAGGATTTGGAACATCCGTTCACGATGGATCGAATCGAAAGCTTTTGAGTAATCTATGAATACTACTGCCAGAGGAAGATTCTTTGTCTTCATGCCTTCAATGATACGTCTCAGAGCCAGTATTTGAGAGACGGTTGATCTATGCTGTCTGAAGCCATTCTGGTTCCAGCGCAGCAAGGGGTCAACAAATGGTCTTATCCTGTTTAATACCATCCTGTTGAAGAGCTTGGCTGCAATACTGGTAAGGGTGATGCCCCTGTAGTTGGTTGGTTTTGATAGGTCCCCTTTCTTTGGGATGGGAATGATTCCACCTGTTGACCATTGCTTAGGTTTCTCTTGGTGTAGCAGAAGATTGTTGCACAGATGAAGAAGGTGGGGTTTAAAGGTGTCCGACTTCCAGAGCTCAAGTGGAATGCTGTCCAGTCCTAAGGCACCTCCTGGTTTTGACTGTGAAAGCGCTTCTTCCAGATCAGCTAACGTAAACTCTGAGGTTGAGATTGGTAGTGTATCATCAACCACCTTGGAGATGGTGAAGTCTCTGTCTGGTACTGTTGGTGGTTTCCCAAGAAGAGTAGAGAAATGCTTCAACCATGAACCTTTCCTGTCATCTGGCGTTCCGGAGAGCATAGATCGCTTGCTATCCTTTCTTCCACTGATGTCGTCCACAATTTTCCAAGCAGTGCTGTGTTTGCTGGAGAGAGAAGCTTGTTGTACCTGCTCGATGCTGGACTCCAGTAATGCTTTCTCCTCTGCTATGTACGCATCTTTCAACTTTTGTTTGGCCATGTTTTTATCCACCTTGGTTGACGAGATGTAGGCTTCTCTTGCCGCTTTTACTTTCTGGGTCTGTGATATGCTCTTGAAAGTATTCCTTGGTTTCTTGGGCAAGATTTCCTCTGCTGCCTTGATGCAGGAAGATTGGAGGAGGTCGTACTTCTCTTGGAATGGCATGGTGCTCTTCTCTTGGGCCAAAGGATCAAAGAAGTTGGATACTTTGATGGTATATTCATCCTGGAGGTCTCTGTTGAAACACAGTGCTTTGAAGTTCAAGGACCGTGCTGCATTAGGCGGCTTCTTCTTTGGAGCACGCAGACGTAGCTTTACCATCGCTGTGATGATTCTGTGGTCAGACCCCACTGTTACAAAGGTGTTGTATGCCTCTACAATTTGCACAGAGTTTACCCATTTCTTCCTCACCAGAATGAAATCCAGTTGTGCCTTTGTGGTGTTTGGGTACTGGAATGTCCACAGCTTCCTGTTCGGCTTCCTGAACTTGGTATTTGTGACAACAAGATCGAAGCTGTTGACAAAATCTAGAAGAAGGATGCCATTCCGATTGGTGGAATCATGGTAAGAGAATAGAACTTCGCCTGTACCAAGTTTTGCATTGAAGTCGCCACCAATCAAAACCATGTTGTGTGCGGGGATGTCTCTCATCGCATCTGAGAGGTTCTTGTAAAAGGCGATTACATCCTCTTCTTTGGAGCAGTTTGTAGGGCTGTAGCAGCACATGATGGTTGTGGCTGGATTCCCTGTGAAGGAGGCAGTAATGATCCTATCAGAGTGTTTCTTGACCTCAGTAAGACATTTCATGGTGTAGTGGCTCATCAGTAATCCTATCCCACCAGTAGCAGCTCCACTTTTATTCCTTGTTGCTGAGGATGTTACCAAGGTGTACTTTTCAGATACCTTTGTATAATCTATGTCAGCATCGTGTACCATTCGGTGTTCTTGCACGCAAATCACGTCGATTTTGAATTTGCTGGCTGCTTCCGTCAATTCACCCATGTTGTGCGGTTGTCTCAGTGTCCTGGTGTTGAAAGACGCGAAACTAACTGACTTTTTGCATCTCATGAATTTCGAAATAGTTCTCCCTCGTCCATGTCTGTTCTCAGCTCCTGCCCTCCCTGAAGGGTTTAAGGCAGACGCGTCATATGTTCCGTCTTGCGGATCAGACCTGTCAGAGGAAGTTGTTGCAGGGGCTTTAACCCTGGTGCTATAATTTGCTTCCATTATTCTTTCTTGGCTGATTTACTCCATTGGTGCGCCACGCCTAGTGGAGTTTGTGCTGTGGAACAGCACAGGTTTTCTGGTGACCGTTAAGCTGATTCAACTAGTTCACAACTTCTCCGCCCTTAACTCTGGAGATCCAGACTCCAATCTTAAATTCCAGTTGTTCAGACAACCAGACTGCCTGTTGAGTCCATTGGCCGGTAACATTTATAATATTTATAATTGTTTCGCCCTTTTGCCGTTGGAGGTTGCTCCTCTCTTCCGCCCAAGGTAATGGACTACCTTTGTAATCATAGTGTTCTCCAGATATTGTTTGCTCCGCTCTGGACGCTGGGACGGGTGATCGGCCCTGAGCAGCTAAGCGGAGTTTGAACATGCCAGTCATTGATGGAGATTTGACCATGGTGGGATGTTCAGCACCACCCTACTGATGGTTCACAGATGTTGTTGTCGACCAATCTTGCCAGTGATGGAAATGATATGGCTATGAGGTAGGGACCCACAAAAAGACCTACTCAATCTCTATGATAGGTTAGAAGGAAAATTTTTAAAGATAAGTAACAACACAGGTTGGCATCCACACAAGTGTAAGCCGACAAAAGAAGATGGAGGTCATTATCCGTTTGTGGACAACATCCCCCCATCTCCTGATGTCAGTGTGGCGATGCGCCGTCACCAGCACAAAGGGGATCTGTGTCCTGTACCCCAGTGTGCTATCACCTATTACCATGACCATTGCGGGGTTCAAGCGCCTCTACCCTACACATGGGATTAAAAGCCTCCTCCCAGACAAACCAGATTTCAACAAACTACCAAGCCAACTAACTTGGCTTACCTTTCCTAGCCAACTGTGTTGTAAAAATGAAATGAGGTAAAGAAGCTAGTAGAATAGATTGTAGAAAGGATGAGAATAAAGGATAGAGATGAGTAGGAAGGAGCACCCAAATGGAAAAAGAACCCATTTGGGAAAATCCAACACTGATGGAATGTGTTGGCAAAGGTAATTTTCAGCTCCTCGACACAGGGATAGTGCCTTCCTTTTAATATTCTGATATTTTAATAGTCTGATATTACTAGTGGACTAAAGGGAGCCCTCTGTTGATCATATCAATATCGACAGAATGACAGTTCATAGACAATACTGCCCTCATTAGAAACATTAGGAACATTAGGAATTTACTCATTGGCGTTACATGTAGGAACAAGAGCACTGCATGCAATTATACAACGGGTCATACAATGAATAAAACAGAATGTCAGACACTGAATAAACGGGATAAGTAAAAAAAAGAATCAAAAAAGGTTAAAAAAAGTAAAAAATAAAATCGACTATGGCATAGTCTACATTCTGGGTGAGTATGTCTTTTCACACTGATTATGAGTGGCCTGAGTATTGGGACACTGACCATTGACATCTGACTTTAGTCCTTATCACGAACTGGATTGGAACGCTTAGAGGTCCGGTTGAAAACTTAGCTCGTCATAAATATTGAATTTATAAATGTTTACCCTTGACTTCTAAAGGACCATAAATAATCTTCAATGTCATTGTTTCATATAATATGGAAGGTTCGTCATTGTTTCATGTTTGTATTTTTCACAGTTTTCAGATTTTGTAATCGACATTGGAGTTTGATAATTCTTTCCAAGCTAACTTACACTATATAGGAAAGGAGGATCACCCTTTTGAACTTGATAGAAGTACTACCAGCTAATTTAATAATAATATTTTGATATAAAACCCTTTCCTCCATATCACAGTAGAGTCTGCAGTGGTTTGCGTATGTACAAATATGTATTTCCATCTAATTTGCATGAAATTTGCATACACTTTACACCTGAATTTGTATTTTTTGTTATAACATAAAATGTAAAATAGGTGCCAGATTTGGGCAAATTATTTATAAACACATTTTGTCAGACAGAAATACAAACATCTCGCCCATATTTATTAAAACAATGGGTTTAATTAATCTTAATTTTGGACAGTTTCACCAGTTTTTTGTTTCATTCAAAACATCAATAAATCAATGCTGGAACCAAAATTCGCATGTTGTGCATAGGAAAAATTGTTCTGCTTCCATTGTGAACATTTGAACTCCTTAGCGAGATCGATATTATCATGATATTATACGAGGGTCATTCAATAAGTTCTATCTCCTCACTCATAACATCGCTAATATGAATGTCAGCCTCGTGACATTTGTCATAATTATAGCTCTGAATCATAGCTACACATTGATAGTAAATGATAATTGATAACTGTTTCATTTTTGTTATGATATGATCAAAGCCAGAGAGAGATTTTGGACAACGGACACGGAAAATTACCCTAAAGATAAATACATGTTTATTTGTTTTCTCTCCCTATTGTATGATTAGATATAACAGCCCGATTTAAATACTGAAAATAGAAAACAATGGATGATTTCTGTATAATAATACTGTATTATCATGTATAAATCAGATTGTAGGCAATATAAACCTTTGTAGGCTTTCAAACATTATACTAGCAACTCGAATGTATTGCTACGTCTTTAGCAAACGGGAATACTGCTATTCGGTCAAATTTTCGTTGTTACAAGTCAAGCCACAGTGATGCCTCGAATGTGAAATCTTAACATGATAGTAACTTTATGAGTTTTCCTTATATGCAACCTTTAGAATAGTCAATCAGGTACTCAGTGATAGAATATTATCTCTTCGAGGGACTTGAAATCCCTCCATTTAGTCCAGTATAATGAAGATCTCTTAGTTATTATGAAAAGCAAATATGACTTTTGCAGCGGTTCTCTATAGGGTAGGGTTTCGATTAATAGCTGTCCTGGTCTAGTTCTGGTTAATTAGAGGGCATTTTCCCCAAGAAATCAATCTATGTTATTGTTTATATTCTGCTCAAGAGACATTTGTCTTCTATAGGCTACTTTTCTTTTTCGTTTCCTTTACCTTTCTCGCTTTGTATGTTTCCCGTTCTTGTTCCTTATCTTTTACTCATTTCCATCTCTCTTTCATCTTTGTAATATTGTTATCGCATTTTCCTCATTATAAACGATGCCATCCTCTATGTAACTTATTGTAGCAGATGTTAGAAGCTCGTAATATGATGGTGACGAGTATTTCTCATTTGGTTCATTATTTCAAGCAAACAAACAAAAATCACAGAAAAAGAAAATGACTTACAATTCACAAGCGGATTCTTTTATTTTGCACAATACTTCAGAAGTATAAGAACACAATATACAGCATTTTCACATGGAATAAAAACGCAATGGTTGATTAAATAAAACACTAACTTTACCAACATAATTTTGTCGTATATTCATTACACTTCCATCCACAACAACTAATCTCTTTTTACAAATATTATCTCGGTTTGTTCACCGTTGTAGGGTAACCAGATATAAGAAAATAAAATTTGATTCCCAAAATATTTTGACAATACTTCTCAAGTTTTACACCATAACGCCTTTATTTTTACATTAACAATAATTTAGGTCCATAATATTACCGTTTGTGGTACACAAACATTTCATTTATTGTTCATCTTATAAGTCGCTAGATACACAAGTCTGAATTACGCATGCTACCTTGAACGTCAGTCACTTTAGGCAAGTTCAGCATATGTAAGAACAATTTAATCGCTGAGCGACTAATCATATACAAACTGCAGGACAAACATATTAGATGATAAAAATCATCATTGAGGAAGTCCAATACCGTGTATGGTGGTCATTTCGTGGCATTGTGTGTAAGACCGACTTAGTGACAACTTATCTAAGTATGAAAGCAGTTATAGCGCTAACCTTCACGTTAATTCACCGATTTCTTACCCAACGTGTAGGGGTGTTCTAACCATTAGCAGGTTGGAGGCAACAGGTTGCTATAGCCCCCTCTTACGATAGTCACACCAAAACATGAGATTCGGCCTGATATTTTTCAAGTTATCAGGGTGAAACTAGAATGTATATATATATATTCATTTTATCAGTGACTTCAACATTTCAATTAATCCTTGTAACATTCTAATGAGTCATCGAAACAATTTAGTTAATGCATTCATTTCATTATGCAATGAGACACACCTAACAGTACACACCTTATGTATAATATATTCATCTTAAACACCAACATTTACATACTTTGTACAAAAGGAGAGGAAATATAATGTATAGACTTGAAACATAGAAGGCGGATACATTAACAATGGTCTATAAAATGAAGTTAACAATATAATATAAGAGTTGTGTATGGACAAATACCGGGCTTACTACACCCACCAACTACTCCACCCATTGCACCCACCCACCCCACCCATTGATAGCCTAAATCTCAATGATGCCCGTAAACAACCAATAGTTCATATTACGATTCCTCCTTAGGACCAAATGCAGATCCTTGTGGAACACATACATATTATTACGATAGCTGTGCATTATCTAGTAAGAACATTGACGATAATTGATACCTATTTTCTTTACAAAGATTATAAGGTGTACACTATTTGACAACACAAGTACAATTGATCCCGGTGTAAACAAAATCATTGGTGTGAAAAATGACTATAGTATTCCAGAATAAAAATGAATTATAAATATTTACTCCTTATTTTAGACTTGCGATTACTGATCAATCGTAATAATCATGTACCACATGGTTAAATGTGAAAGTGCATTTGAATAAATATTTCTAATGTTTACATTTTAATGATCTACTCTTCGTTTGCTGTAAATTGCAATGGTCAACTTTGGATACTCCTTTGCATGTTGCAACATATTCTGAAAGACAAATTGGCGGACTTTAGTGACTCAAAGACTGTGTATCGTGGTACGTATATAGGAAGGGTTTTGTCGATGGGAGTGACTATATACACTCCCGTCTTGTAGCGATTTTCTATAGACTATATACACGACGGCTTATAAATCCTCGTAAATTCTCGCGTGATTCCTGTTCAGAGGGTTTGCGACTGCCGGAAAGACTGTAAGACCGTCGTGTACGAGATAGACTTGGGACCAGTCCTTTTGTGACTTCACTTCTTGTTGTCCGTTTCGGGAGAACCCGAGGGCCGCCGTTGGGTGGATGATTGGTAAAGTGAAGCTACATTGTCCTATAAATAATCTAATTTATCAAAATAAATTAATTACTATTTTTGGTGCGCTGTGAAAAGCAGAGTGCTGTGGCTTGAGACTAAAATACGGTAAAATACCCCCCACCCCCCTCCACAACAACACCTAGGGTATAGTCTTAGACTACGGCTCACACAATGTGACGTAGGTCTAGTCGTGACAACATTGAACACGTGCAGTAGTGATTGGAGTGATGATATCGATTTCCTTTAGTGTAAAACGGAAATGATGTTGAAGTTTATTGAAGTAGTTTAACAATCGATTATTAATGCTTAGAGCTTTAGGCCTATATGGGCCACATAAAAGTAAACATGTTTTGCGTCCCCCGTTATCTCATATTTTTTGACTCGCTTTAATTGTCTTTTGTTTTTTCTTTATTTACGGTCATAACCCTTTTTCCAGAGTGTTTCACTTTTCAGCAGGGAGGTGTTACATTAGTAATAACATCTCTCTGGTTTCAGACAAGTTGTGTTGTGACCTGAGACTAATATACCATTAGTCTCAGGTTGTGACCAACCCATTTTAACCACAACATATTTAATAGAGGCATCCTCGTCAAGGTTCGCCAAGGTTTATTAAAATCGCTATATAAATACAAGGGCGATTATGTACTAAAAGTTTTTTAAAAGGCCTCCTCCTATTTTTTTTAGAAAGTCTCTACGCTAAACATGTTCTAATATTTGTATTTGCCTATTTACCCACACCGCCCACACGGCCCACTTGAGCTTCGATTTCGCTACACGACTGTCTGTCATCATGTATCCCTCGATTCAGGTTAAAGACCGTCGTGTACATAGTCTGTGCAATTTCGCCGCACGACAGTCTTTTATACTAAATTTGCATCTGCGCATGCGTTAACGACTGTCGTGTATATAGTCTGCGCAATTAAGCTACACGACAGTCTTGTATATAGTTTCGGCCTTTGTCGATACTTACAACATAACGCATGCGTAGATTATTTAATAGCCTCGAAGACTTGACATATGACGTCACGCCTAGCAATATACAAACAGGGTGCTCGTGCATATGCATAGGCTAATCAGATGATGTACGCACTACGCACCTCGGTCTACTTTCAATTGCTTTGGCATGGCGAAAACACAAAAATGATCGTTATTGAGAACGCGAAGGTGGTTGTTTCTACAAAGCATGCGAATGCACTATCGTTATGATGTCAGATATCAAGCGACATTTACTTACCTTATTTCATATCAAATGTGCCGATAATAACAACCATTTCCGTGGTTCATAAATATTATTAATAAATTAATGCTTTGGACAGTGACGACAACAACTAACGAGATATGTACAATGCGAATAAAGGGACCATGACGCTAGCCCGGACGCTAGCCGCGATTTTTGCTCTGACTATGCGCAAAACACATGTTAATTTTCGATGTTTGTATAATGTTCAGAAAATAAAAAGATGATAATGAAAAATCAACGATCAAAGATTGCTGCCCATTGCTGATGAACAGTGATGCCGGAAGTAGATGTTTTGCTATACTATGATACTTTTAACCTGTCGATATTGCCCTCAAAATGAGTAGTTTGCTTGTTTTAAGTTAGAATAAAATCGTTTAGAATTATCTGAACTTTTATAAACCTTACTATTAATTGCAGTATAAACCGTCAGGCGTAAGATTCACATAACATATTTTAAAACATTTATCAATGATTAAGCGACTATTTAATATAATATAGTATTTACAAACGATTCTGTCCTAAATTGACGGCGATTATTTTCAGTTCTTGGAATAATACTTCTGGAAAACTGTCTAATGTATTTTGAGGAAATCACATTTGAGAAATGAGTAAAAACAGCTTCAAGCACGTGATTTTTAAATTCTTACAGAAGCTTAGGAATTAAAAAATTCGCTTTTAGGCTGAATGATCAAAATTATTTTTATACATGTACAACTAATATTCGACAATTATAGGTGCATTGTAAATGTAAATTCTCTTATTATAATAAGTCCAATCTACATGCACTACTAGAACTAGATATTTATAGTGACATAAACATTAGTATACGCTATCAACTACCTAAATTTTAATCATTAATCTTACTTTTATACAACGTGGACAACTAGTAAATATCAAATCAAACGTGGTTTTTAATTGAAATTGTATTCCCCCACCCCCCCCCTATTTAAAAAAATTAAATTAATAATAATAATGATAATAATAATAAAACAACAAAACTAGGATTACTTAGAAAACTTTTCAAGCAGACAGTAAGTCAACGTAGGCTTAATGTAATCAACATCTCCAATATGAATATACGTCATCCGTAACCTCTTATTGACGCTATGCATTATTTCCCTCTCACGGTGTATTTGATTGGATAATACATGATATATCTCTTGATCCAATTAATATGAACTAATCAATCATATAACACTTATACCGTTCCAGTACTACTATATGTTTATATTGAATATGCTAAATAGTCATGTGAAGTTCTATAAATGATAGTGTAGTAATACCAGTATACATACGGCAGAGTTTTATATCACTTCTGAAGATTTGTAAGCTCTCGACAGAAAAACATGACAATTGGCATACATATCGTAAACAAATTCCTTACACGGTTCACCAAATAAACAGCGTTGCTCAGTTACGATGACGCTGGTCACTGTAAGGGGTCTATCATGTTTATACATTTCATATGTAAGTAAATACAATATCTTTTGTATGGTTAATTCCTATCAAATTCTGTGAGTAAGGATTTTGGGATAGCTACTGGAATGCCATCGGATTGAAGCACAAAGAATAATGCTATATGATCAGAAACGACAAAGACCATTTCATACTTCAAGACTGGACAGAATCTAATATCATGAAAGTGCAAAGCCGTGAAAACCCTCTAACGTTTCAACGTTACCGGAATACTATGAACATCATTTTTAATTTACAAGCCACGTATATAATAAATGTCCATAGATGATGGCACTATCAGGCTATTACCTTTCCATTCGATTCCATCCCGCAATGGTATCATATTGCACTCATTTCCATTGTATTTACCTATGAAATCCTTGTATTTTTGTGAAACTCTAACAATTTCACGGGTTCGAATCACAGTATAACTATATACACACACAACTAGGTTACATAACTTACATATTTCTGACAAATGTAACAAATATTACGCTATCATTATGGTAAGACAGTACATGTACTCTTAGTTGACACTATTCTATATTTTTGTCCAATGCATGGTAACAAGTATCTGCCGATTTATATCAAAACACACTAGTTTTCAATGCGTCATTTGAAGGTCGTTTTCAATACATATCAATTCAAAACATGATTATAAACATAAACAAATACTTTGGTAATTTTCACATCCTTTTCAAGAGTAGTTGATAAAGCAACTATACTTCGTTCATCTAACTCTGTGCAGTGACCTCAGAGCGTATTGTAAAGTGATCGACGCAGCATCGTGCGAGTACCGGCACTCGTCCAAGGACGTTCTAATTATACATAGGTACGTACACCAGCGCATGACAATCTCGCGCGCAAAGGTGCCTTTTTGGAACGTCACTGCACAGAGTTAGATGAAGTATGAATTATATTTGGATGATGTCCTCAAAAGTGGTATTCCTCTTTAATCAACGTAAACAATAACATGCAAGATTTGTCTTGCTTGGTGTACCCTGGTGATTCAGAACATTATCAATGAGCGAGGATCAATCATCAGGAGAAACCATGGCATGATATTTGAGGTCAAAATTTGACAAAAAGAGAAAGCAAGTCTTTATTCCTGATGCACTACTATACAGTAGTGATGTCACCGATATTCCGGATACTATCATCATATCAATCCATTCAGTTTTGCGATGCGTTTCCACTTGTTACTCAACAGCATACGGCACCAATCGAGGTGGAATAAACCATTGCCTACACAAGCTCCCTCCATCCATCAGGATAATGCAGTCAATCTCGTAATAATTGTTTACGATAGCTTTTTCGAAGCAACGAATAACAAGATTTGAAAACAATTAATGCTCCTGAGCAAAACAGTCTTGATTAGAAAATATCCACGTGTTGGCATGTGCACGCTTTTAGTGGGTTTTTTCTTCTTTTGTCTGTCACGCTTTCGCGATATTTCTCAAATGTTTCAGCATTCTGCTCTGTTACGTAATAATCATAAATGAAAAGTAATAAAGCTGTACATTCTGAATAATCGGAATGACATTTCTTTGAATTTAAATACAATTCTGAACACTCAGCAATCACCCACCCAAACCATTACATTCCCAAGTTCTAAATCTTCAACATTGCAATGCAATGAGCGCTTTTTACCATCAACAAGAACTATTTTATTTTGAGAAGCCGAAGCCAGATGCGACCCAAATACGCCACTATTGTAGATACGTCTATTATGCTCATTCCAGGGCCAGTCGGAGATGCTCATTGGTTGAAAGACATCTGGGATCATTTTCACTTTGCCGCTGTCCAGATCCACAAATAGAATATCAGCGCGTTCACGAGACGTGGCGAATATATCATACGTATGTGTTGACGATTTTGTAGCGAAGAAAGCAATGTCACTAACTCCCAGATTTGTGCTGACTTCGAAGGCGGTCTTGATAGCTCCTGTGGACAACACCTTTTGGACATAGATATATCCGTGTGTGTTGTCGCTACTTACGATGTACTGGCCATCTGGTGAGACGTACGGTTTACCGCGAACATTATCGTGTACACGTATTACGGCATCGCTGATGTAATTCAAAATGATCTGCTTAGCTGGGAAGTCATCGGTTTGCTTACAGCTGATGATGACATACCCACCAACAGACACGAAATCTATGGCATCTGGGTGGCATTTATACTGACTAAGATCAATGTCTGATGCGGGTTTCATTTCGGCAAGGTTAATCTTTGATACTCCCATTACTTCGCTATGAATCACGTAACCATATTTGTATTCACCTGGATAAGAAGAAAAAAAACACCATTATGGTAATTATTAGTTGTCTCAAAAACCTATTTTGCGTGGTTGTGATGAAAGCTTATTCTTCAATATAGCAAATCAGGGACATGATATATGAGAAATGCCATAAGCATTAGTGCCTAATGGTATTGATGGTAACCCAATCTGTCTTTCCCGAAACACTATATAATATCGCAATTCAGTGTAGTATGATACGAAACGGAATATCATTGTGAAGTAGAACTATCAGCTTATTTGGGTGATTACTATCCTCATATCAGCATTGGATACAATAGCTCTTTGCTTTGTGTGTACGAACGATGCTTTTCAATATGCTTATAATTATGAGTTATGCCTGTTTCTATCGAAGAAATTATAAGAAGAATTATCCAAGGGGAGTTTATCCAATTACATTATAACAATATATCAAGCATAACCATTTATTAATAGTAAGAGTACCATAAATACTCAAGATATGAAACGATTGAATAATTTACAGATTTCAAAAGTTTCACGCGTTTAGAAATAGTTCATACTATTAGTTCAGTTTATGTTTTTTAAAAACTCGATGAATGCAAGATATGACTGATTATTCGGTCTTAAAGATTGATAATGAAACCTTGAGCTGAAGAATAAATATCTCTGCATATTGTTGGGGGATATTTGTCCTATAATCTATCCCCCAAATCCTTTGAAAGTGACACAAAAGTACTGCAGTAAAATGTCTTTAAATGAAGTTTCATTTTTATAATTTAAATACTATTGCTCACCTTCATTGGGAATCTGTGTCTTTGGTATGAAGATATCTTGAACGAGGTCAATTCGTTTCTGTATGGGTTGTGTGTGAATCGATGAGTGTCGTGGAATAGTCTTGCTAGCTTTCTGGATCACCTGGGTTGTTAATATAAGACAATATATGTATGATCAATTTAGATGTATGACTGAAGGATTTATAATTATACCGACACCTACGCACCCTCATCCCATACACCCACCCACATCCATTCATATAATGATGATAACCTATGAAAACTATTACCATAAAACAATAAATTGTATTAATCCAAAAAAATTGAACATTGAGATTTACCATTCACCAAGGGGATTGTCTCTAAATCAGTAAAGTTGTTAAAAATGATGCTGAATGTTCAAGAATGTTTTCCGTTTCGTGTTTCTGAAGCGATGTTACTACTTTTCAAAAAACATGAACTGAGAAAAATTGAAAAATTTGTGGTTTGTGTGATTAATCAGTGTTGTTTGATTATTATTAATTCATAACTATCGGTGCATCCAATTGTTTTATTATATTGCACTGCATTTTGCGATTGATATCGCGTTTTGACATTAGCCTATCTGTCATATTTTGGTGTGCTGTATTTGCAATGCATTATGGGATCGACATTTTATTTTGACATATTTTGATAGGGATAGAAGTCATACCTGGATAGTGTGTTCTCCCTCATGATCGTCAATGGCGCTACACACCACCCACACGGAGTCAAGATAAGGTATGTAACTGAGCGATACTGGTACATTGTCCAAACGAATTACCTAGACATAGAATAATGATTACATACAAAATCAATAATCGTAATTACCACTAGAAAACAGTTTACCAAACTCATTGGATTATATATTTATCATGTGACAGACAAATGTCGAGGAGTGTTCTTGTTTGTAACTTTCCTCATCATGTTTAAAGGGTAAAACTCTATAAAACTGATCCAGTGGGTTTGTAATGCTATAATAAGTAGGAGATTATACCAAATGGTTTTAGATAATTACTACTACTAGATACATAATACTTCGGTATATTCAAAGTGACACGCAGAACCGTCTTATAAAGATTAAGATATTTCCCAAACTGTTTCGAGAAAAAAAATACAATGCCATTAAACTTCAAAACGGCCATTTATATTGACCTCTTATAATATATAAACGATGCTTATATGGCGCTTTACACCGAAGTCTCTAAGCGTTCTACAAACAAAAACAAAAAACATACAAAAAACTAAGTACATGTACATTGTGGAGAAAAACAACATGTGAAAGGCATAATACATAATACAAATCAACTACAAAAAAGCCAAAGCAAACACATGTGTTTTAAGAGATGTCTTAAGTTGGTTAACAGTCAGAGAGTTTTTGACAAGTGAAGAGGTAATTTATTCCAAAGTTCAGCAGATGCTTTGGAGAAAGACAGGTGTCCATAGTAATAGTTCCCGTAACTTTCGAATTGAGCATAGAAGGTCCCCTATTCTACTTTGGTTCCATTTGTGCAATCTGTAATTCGTCATAGATTCTGAGTTAAATGATTCTACTTACAGCACCTGTGTGTTACGCAACAATAAAGCCCCTCTGAACTCAATTTGTTTCATGTGAACATCTAATTTCAACAGTTTACTAAAATTGGATGTCTCTGCATTTACGTAGAAATGATTGCGTGAGACGAATACCAACGAGTTCGCAATATTTTCATTACGTTCCAGTTACATTTTCTGTATATATTGCGATATATTTCTTGACAGGTTAACTGGCCATCAAGCTAGTACTTGCGTAGGGACAACCTGGACTACATGTCGGGACCTAAAAGGCAGTCTAGAGTCATGCCACATTTCTTGCCATGTCTTGCCACATATGATGACTTTTAGCCCTCATTGGGCTAATAATTTTTAAAACTAAAATCTACTCTAGGGATACTATATCGTAACCTTTCTCGAATACTGAACTTTTGATTTTACAAAATCTGAAATGGCACTAGTTTTTAAAACAAATTGAAGTTCAAACATTGAATTTCTTAACACAAGAACGTTCAAAGTTCCTTTGAAAATGTCCCTGGAAAAACTTGCTAATCGGGGGTTAGGATAGTCTCAATCTTTTAAGGGATGGAATCGTAAAATTTTCGCTTTATCCCCTCCGAATGAAAGTGATTCAAGATCAAAGTAAAGCAAGGTACATATTGAACATCTTGAGAAAAAAAATTCAATTCGTGATCTAAAAAGTCAATAACTTCCAGTATGCGGTGGTCCCTCAGATTGACAACCTTAAATGATTCGTCTTCAGGTCTTGAAAAGTCAGTTTCCTGCTTTTATAAAATTCCTTGATAAAGTTACATAAACAGAATTGATAACAATTTCCTGTTGATCTAATTGCAGAAATGCTATTGCTTTCAAATCCCTAAACATTTCATTCTCATATGTACTCACCTCGTGTATTTGTTGTAACCTCGCATCAATTATGATAATCCTATTTTGACTAGGCTGTGTCACATACACATATCTGTCTTTGACGTTGACGGCATCGCCCCAAGAACAATCCATCCCTTCACCAGACTCACTACTGCTGCTATCCCCACATAGTGTACCAGGAAGATCCGGTAGCGGATGAGACCCTGGTATGGAGTGTCGGAATCCGCAGTTGTCTGGGTCAAATATGCGGACACCATCCTTGTGGAATACATAGAAGACGTGTAATGGTCCATGGTCCATACCTATAGCAGACGGGGGAGAGACACGTTCTGTTTTCAAATATGAAACGTGTTGAAGATTGGTAAACAAAAGGGTTATATTGGTGGGAATTAGGTGTGGTTTACTTCATTCAGTCCCATCCCAAGTAAGGCTGTGTCAGTGTGATGTGATGCGGTATTAGCTTCAGAAATGCTTGTCAGGAACAGACAGTGAATACTACTAGAATTCATAAACCATTATTATAGTTAAATATCTTTTTGATGCTTTGTCTTTAAAAAAAATTAAAAGTTAAAATACGACATGTTATTTGGAATGAAATCCTTAGTGGGTACTGCTTAGAAATATAAACTGCTCACAAAAAGTTAGGAAACTTTTTTTAATCAAGTATAGTTTTATTATGTATTACCCTCTTGTATTATGTTGCATATCAATGGAAAGCTGAAGTGTTCTTCTTTCAAATGATACCGAATGTGCAATGATGACATGTCGCTGGACTTGGCCACATGATTGAGAATGAGACAAAGTCACAAATCAAATGTGCCAAAATTAGCAATTTTGTGTTACTGTGTGAACAAACAAATTGACACTGTAATGAAAACAAGCAAGACAACATCTTAATGTCAAAACGTTTACCATGTCTTAGAAAAATTTACAAGTTGTAATACAAGTTGCAAATACCCAAACAATGGTTTTCTATAAAGAGATGAGGGTTGGGGTGTGGGTGTTGTGCTCACTGGTGCAAATCTTTGTGTAAATCATTCATGGTTCTCAAGCATGACCAGATTGATTATTGATCATTACCTATTGATTGTTTAGCACAGATAAAGGTAATTTTGGCACATTTGATTTGTGACTTTGCCTCATTCTCATTCATGTGGCCAAGTTCAACAACATGTAATCATTGCAAATGTGGTATGATTTTAAAGAAGAACACTTCAGCTTTCCATTGATATATAACATATACAAAGAGGGTAATAAATGATAAAAATATACTTGATTAAAAAAAGTTTCCTAACTTTTTGTGAGCAGTTTAGATTGCCTGCAGAGATACTGTTGAAAATATAGATTGCCTACAGAGATAAAGCTAAAAATATAGGTTGCCTACAGAGATACAGTTGAAAATATAGATTGCCTACAGAGATTCAGTTGAAAATATAGATTGCCTACAGAGATACAGTTGAAAATATAGATTGCCTACAGAGATACAGTTGACAATATAGATTGCCTACAGAGATACAGTTGAAAATATAGATTGCCTACAGCGATACAGTTGAAAATATAGATTGCCTACAGAGATACAATTGAAAATAAATCATCGTCACTTTTATGTCACTTATTTAGTTCCTCAAAAGCTTTATAGATTCCATTGTTTTACACCCTTACCATGGTAATTTTGTTGGATGAATAGTGAAGCTGTAGCCTCGTGATCACCGGCTATGTTCGATGCCAGACATTTGTATATGCCTGTATCGGGGTAGTCCATCTCTTTGACGCGAAGGGTTGTGTTGCTGTCTGATATGCGAAAATAACAATTCAAAATATTTAAATTATATTTTTTATTATGAGTCTATGATAACGTGTTGATTTTGAGAAACAAAATACTTGCTGTTGAGAAAGATATTTCAGATTGTACAAAAACAATTCCAACCACTTAAGTAGCTCCCGGGCATTTACCCTCAGACAGATAGCTGATAAGGAGTAAATGACCGAGAGACTGAACGAACGCAGTGCCATTCTTTCGATTACGACTTTATGCTGGCGAATAAAATCTCCCTATAATTGAAACACTATTGACTTCAACATCAACGCGCATAAATTCTCGAAGTGAGCAAATACAGAAAAGTACAACATGGACAGCAAGCTTTTGCTGCCTTTGGGTAAAATTTGATGACATAAGTCAATAATTTCTCTTATTTACGGATATTGAGGGCTGTATGCGCATACTAAGGAGCAATTTTCAACCTTAAATAAATGTGAAAATATGTTTGCAAAATCTTGTAGATCTCTGTATTTATCAGTTTTCACTGTAGATATCTACGACTACAAAACCACACAGTAGCTATTCGACATCATACATGTTCGTATACAGCACTCTTCGATTTACAGCGCATATTAGAAGGCAGACGACATTTTACCGCTCGCGCACGACCTTACCAAAATAACATCGATTTTGCTTTAATTCATTTTCTCCGCGACAACTAACTTGCACTTATTACTTTTCAATTCGATTTCGCCCTACGTTTTAGTGAGTATTCGCAGCGTCATGATAATCGCTTAGATAACAACGTGGCGGTGAGGTAGTTCCGGGTGTCCTGCGGTTGTATAAGCTTTACCTACTTTCAATTAATGTGCCTTATCTCTCAGTTTACACGTGTTTTTGTAAATAATACCCAGAACATTTTAATTTACCAACATTACTAAAACATCTGAGACGACTTCGACAAAGCGTAAGTTTGCAATTGAGATGATAATAATATCGAATTTCAAATTAATTCTACCCAATAGAAATATTTTCATCGTAATCGGAATATGTTCTATAACGTATTACTGCACGTAACCAGAGAATATGTCAACGATGTTTTACCTTCAATAAACAATTTGTCTGTTGTGCTGAGTATTGTTTCGCTTTTCTTCCACACCTTCACTGGTTCCGGTACCCCTTGGGCGTAACACTGCAGCTTCGCTTCGCTTTCAAGTGAGCGCAGCTGGGACCGCGGACAAACGGTAACGGTTGGTGGTACTGGAAAAGAGGCATAATGAAGTGATTAATCTCCAGATAAAAGAACAGCTCATGTTCAAAAGAGGAGACAAATATAATCTAACATAGGTCTACATGTCTAGCACAAAAATGCTTTGTTTGAGATATTAATTCGTCCAGTTTATAAAGACATCTTGATACGATATACGAGGATCTAGAATAATTATCACAAGACGGGAAGAACCAACATGCCAAGTATTTTACATACATGAGTGACACCATGAGGTATGACCATCTGTAGCAGCCTTAAGAACTAAGACGTATCATACTTGGTAGGTACGATATGTGTACTAACAATTATTGTGACGAGCCTAAGAGATGTTAACGTGTGCGATCCCGCCTTCTGCATCTGTGGCCTCGCAAAATATTATGACACGATTGTAAGGTGAATACAAGTAGAGTGGTGTTTTAAAGGCTTGCAAATAATGGCAGTACAAAGTTGGACGTATTGCAATCAATATTCGATCTTCATTATCAAGTATTGTTTTTTCTTGGTGCAGTGATTTAGTCATATCGGAAAACGGGCGGAATCAAATTGATTTATCGGTACATGATTATCGGTCGTTTGGATAAATATTGACATTATATTTTCCTATTGTATATTTTGTAAATGATTGTATGCATACTTCATTCTCAATTACGGTAGTTCTTGAAAATATTGTATCGCTTTCGAAAGTTTTAATCGTTCTAAGTAATAATGAACTTAATTTTAAAACCCGATTTAAACAATGGCATATCATTGACATCTCCTTTTAGTAGCTTTTTAAGCTTTGGTTGTTCCACCGTTCATTGTTATTTGTGTGATTTCACCTGTACTACTGCTTCTCTTGAATATTGCTTTTGATTAAATTAAAGTGGGCCCGATATCACACAATATATAATTGAAAGGTCTTTAGTGTAGAAAACAACTATCAAGGCAATCAAGACAACTATGAAGTAGACACTTTATCTCAACTTGTATCCGTACACATTACTTTTTTATTGATGGCTAAATGTCAGAAATATAACACCGGCTTTTTTACCTTGTACTTCGAGCGTGTGTGTCTGTTTCACCTCCTCGTATCCGTCCGCGTAACACAAGTAAATTCCTTTATGCATAACCGTCACTTTTATGAAGTGTAGAGAACCGTCACCGTACTCTCCGTACAGCTATCAGCAGATAAGGAAAAACAAGAACGATGTCAACTTCAATTCATGGTTTAAGGGTCCCTGTGCATCAAAGGATGTCATGGCATATGGTCTTGTTAACTCAATACTCATTTTGCCGTGCTATTTCTGGGAGGAATTCCGTCTATTAATGTCATTATAGCAAAGAACGAGTAAAGGCACTAAGTACTTGATAATTAAAGTGATATATGAAACCAAAAGGATATTATTATGCCAAAACTCTGTTTTTTTATAAACACGATATATATCATAGCGAAAGCGAGATTTATATAAAGTTTTAAACTTCTGCCAATAAAAGTTAACGACCGCGTCCTTATATCTCTTTTGTTGCCTACTCTTCTCATCACTGTTTCACTTTCACAACAAACCTTTACTAGATAAAGAGGGACTCGAACCCACATCATTGCAAGAATTCAAATGCTGTTATTCTTTTCACTTTAAATGATTGTATGATTGATGTGCTGTTATTTATGTGTTGAGAATATTGAATGAAAGCCTATGTCAATGTCAATTTTATCTTCATAACAAGTACCCTATGGTTCTTCGCAAAATAAAATAATTCTTCACTAACCAAAAAGAAATCCTTGCGAAAATCTCTTGAGAGTGAATTGAAAAATAAATCATGTTTTATAGAACATCAACAATTCTGGCGCCAAAAACTAGATTGGAAGTCATATCGCCATTCTCCATACGAAATCGGGATTAGGGATTCTATTTTCCTACCTTGAGACCGTCTAAATCCACGATATTCTTGAGATGTTTTCCGTCTCGTTCCCACACGATATCCCCTTTATCCTCAATCTCGATATCACATGCCAGTGCTATGCTGGCACCTGTTCTTGTCACGGTCAATTTTGTTCGCAGATTTTCGTCTAATTTCACTGTTCTGATCGCTGTAAATATGTAGTATCAATAGACAAAAGTAAAAAGAGTAATCAGGGGAGACAATACATACTGATACGTTAATCAGATAACACACACTTGCAAGCTTTCGTACCATCTGCCAAAATGATCATCATGAAAAAGTGCGATTCTGGCAGTATCTTTGAATCTGTACCAGCACAGTTTAACAATACGGTGCATCATTGCCAAGTATGATGGATTGCCGGCAACATTAGTCTGGTGGCTATTGACAGCCAGGGATTTATTTTGGACTCCATATAAAGCGTTCACATCACACATCACTTTCTTCGAAATCAACGGCCAACTATAATCGATTCTCCGATAACGTTCCTGTTGATATGCGTGGATATCGAAAGATATGAAGGAAAAAAACCCGTTTAAGTTCGTCGTAGATGAACTTACCAAAGGCAGAGTACATTTCCTCTGCGTTAAGCATCTTGTCCCCGTTTTCATCCGAAATGCGCAAGATGTCGAAGAAGGTACATTTGTCGGAAAGAGCCTTGACTTTATCCAAGCTGACGGCATCGTATATCTCTCGTGCGGTCAGGAGGTCGTCTTCATTAGCATCATAGTGATTGTGAATCAAGCTTACCACATACTTTTTACTTACTGTTTAAAACCAAACAAACAGAATAAAATAGTTAGTATCTGTACATTTTTGAATGCAAGATATCTTTATAAATACAGATATCGTTATATGAAGTACGTTTCATTATTATGCGATAAGGTCTAAATGAATCTTATCACAGTCTGTGTGTCAGAACCATCCCATACTAAAGTGTGTTCATGTTATTTAAAAAATCGTAATACACGTGTGGATAACACTTGATTCAAAATAGCGCGCTAACTCAAAATATAATGAGGTCGTGCTACATATTAAACTGAATGGTGAGTATCGATTGGCCATTAACTATAACTTTGCCGTAGCAGACCTGGATCGCTGCATACGAACGGTATGAAAGGCGCTTCTTATCCGTTTAGGTATATTAGTCTCAGGTTTCGGGAGGGGAAATGAAAGAAACTTCTTCATAGCAGGTATCATGTTGAAGTATCTTGTCTTTCTAACCGTAAATATTTTGCCCACCGCACATTGTTCATTGATTGATATAGATTACACAATTGCGTAATTTATTCCCTCGACACTTCCCTCGTGTAATATAACTGGGCAAATATAATTTACAAAAGTTGTGTATTGTTTACGGGCGTATCGATATGTTGACCAATTTACAGTTGGTTAACTTACGTGGAGGAAGCAGAGGGTCATCCGCCTCGTAGGGGTTGTTAAACTGTGTGCGATAATGACCGATGAGGGCGTGTTTGAAAACCTCCAGTTCATCTTCGGAACATCCTAAAGCTGGGGAAAATCAATGTGTATTTAAATCAGTTTATAAGATACGCTTGTCGGTGCTAATAAGTTTAGCAAAAACTGAATACACTTAGTATTGCTCATACAAATTATTCCACATAAAATTATAATTATTTGAAATACTGCTGGAGCTGATATTTGTAATACAAGTCACTGCTTATACAATTGCTGTGGATATTAATGAAACAAAGGATAATTTATGAATGATGTTTAGAACTTGGGTCTATCCAAATCTAATCTTGCTTATCGACCTGGAGTTTCAAGTTTAGATTAAAGTGATATTTTATGATGCTTTTTATTGCAATTATTTTTAAACATCATGCACATCATGTAGATCTATTTCACTGCATGTTTATGTTTAATTTATCATTAGTTTTTAATATTCGTTGGTTTGCAATATTGACAATTTGCTTATTATGCGCTCTACCAAACTGTATTGTGGTCACGTGATTGTCATTTAAAGGCAAATGAGTGCATAACAAACTAGACAGGCACTCAGTGAATGTCGACGGTAGACTAATAATAAATAGCATCTATCAAATAAGACTACACGTCGGTATCGGTCTTTATTGAGCTGTCTTGCTAGAGTAAGTGATATATCATTTTTAAGTCGAAACTTTTTAACGTCGTAGTTGTCAATTTAAACACGCGCACCCGTGCAATATGGCGGTTAGAATATTCATCGATTCAACTTACTTTCCCTGATGAAACACTCCGAATCGTGCATAATAGATATCTTCTGCTGTTTAAGACAGGCAGCCCTATGCAGTTCACAATGGTTATCATATATCACTCCATCTGATCCACATATAGGTCGATGATTCGGTTTACACACCGTCTTGCATACACATTCGGCTTCACCACTGCCATTTACCTTGCAGTTACTACCCTTCTGGCATACCTTTCTGGCACATGGATCTGAAATAGATAAAATACCAACTTCATTTAGTCGATATGTAATTACATGAGAGAACCCAACTGGGGCAACTACTGTTTGCGCAGGTAGGTAGTTGGTCATTTCAGGTTTCCTTTGATGACCCTTATTGTACGTACAACAGCAGAGCAATATAAAACATAACCTATTTTGTTCTCTGCGTTGATATAAAGAATTTGGGGTTTCCAGCCCTTCTGCAGTTCAATTGATAAGTGTAAAATATGGCTTCAACAAATACTTTGTTTATACTTTACTCCCCTTTTCCACAAGATTATTGTGAATACAGATAACAGCAAACCATGACAAAAGGATGTATAATAATATGGAGCATTGTGTTGTTGATTCGCTTCCCTTTAATATTCCTGAATGTATAGATTGCGTTTCGGTTGTGTCATGTGTCAGTTGATATATTAAAAACTAGGTTGGTTTAAAAAGCTTTTGTGTTTATCAATGACTTACAAATAAAGAGAGCATATCTACGCGTGATTTTGCCATGGTTACTCTTATACAATCCACAAATAAGTCGGAAAGTGAAAGGAAACATAATAATGGAATAGAACTACTTTTATCAAATATATTCAGGATATCAACGAATGCAAAAACAAATGTTGAGATTAATTTAAGACACGCATTAGTTTCTAATAAGCGTACTAGTTGCATTGTAGCAAAATTAGGAGCGATGGATATAACCGACAGCAGAATAGTTATGTTTAGAACAAATAATTGCTATTAACATTTTTCACTTCCCAGGCGTCTGCAGACGACATTCCAAAATGTCATAAAATGTTTCAAAACTGTTAAAATAATTACTATATTTGGAATCATCATGAGAAATGCATTAAAATAAGTACAAACATTCCTAGTATAATGGTTCAGTAATTCTTGAGATAGGCTTTAAAAGTTGGGAAAGGTTTCTGAATAATATGTTTTGAAATTGTTAAACTAATAGCCGCGTGGAAAGTGTTAATACAGGGTGAGTCAAAAAGAAGTTGTACGGGAATTAATTTGTTTACAAATAGACCAAACATAATTTGACAAACCAATGAGTCACGTATTCAAAGAGCAACTTATCCTGCTCATATGACAATTATATCAGGAGCTATGCCTGTTTTAATAAAAGAACCCCCTTTTCAGTGGGCAGCAAAAATGTACACACGGTCATTCATATTCAAATAAGATTAAAGCCCGGGAGTTTCAAACACAGGTGGAATGGTGTGCCTAAAATAAATAATCAGTGACTACAATAAGACTTTAACCTTCTCTTTTTGACGGATTCTATGATTTTGCATTATGAGGAATAAAACAATTACTTCCTGATATGATAATGATGAGTTTAAACATTTTCTTTACTTTGTTCTGTTTACGTATCGGTGGAGAGATTTTAAAAAATGGGTTCGTTTAGTATAATAGCTATATAACTCTGGATAGGAATGATCAATTTCAGTCATTCTTTTTTTCAGATGATCGGAAGAATATTCTGGTCAAAATATTGCTCGAGTTTAAGGTCAATTTTCTTTTTCTTTCTCAGGAAAAAATATTCAAATCCGTACAACTTCATTTTGACTCACCCTGTATATTGCTAAGCATTTCATTCTTAATAATCAGTGCTATAGTTCTACACAGTAATAGTAATCTCATTCCGCTTATTTATTTCTCAACCAATAATCGTAATGCAAAGTGTTTACAAACCACAAAGGTATCTTTTAAAGGTTCAAAAGTCAATGTCAGTGCCGGTATTGTAGGACTCACAGTCCCTTGTAGCCACAGTCCGCCCTCAGTAAATTATTGGTATCTCTACACGCAACATGTTTCACGCTTCATTCCGTGTAATGTCATTATTGTCATGGAGGCCGGACCTTGGCTCCAGGGGAACCATGACCCCTTTCACACCGGCTATGACAACAAAATAACCAAAGAGCTACCCCGTCGTTTGCGATAAACAATCAAACGCATATATTCCATGCTAAAATGTAAAAAATGAGCTATTCATCACGAAGAGCAAATCTTAACCTTGACATTGACCTTGAACCAGAACCACTAGAAGCACTTCAAAACCAAGTATCTTCCCGACACGCTATACTACTCACACGGGAGCAATACCGTCTTCATACAATTTACCCGATACTGATCATGTCTATTAGGGTATCTGTATTGAATCTTCATGTAAGATTATATTGTGCTGAATTAATTTGACATTCAATTAATTCGAAATAAAGAGTTATGTTATGGGTAGATGAATGTAGATCAATGGTAATTCCACCTGGTAAAAATAATCCTGATGAGTATCATGAGTTAAATAAATGTAAAGACGGACAAGAAAGAGGAGAGGATAAGCACAATGTTTTGCTCAAATGTTTGAATGGTAGAACAGCCACGAGTGTCATCAAGTTCATGTGAAATAAAATGTTTGAATGGTAGAACAGCCACGAGTGTCATCAAGTTCATGTGAAATAAAATGTTTGAATGGTAGAACAGCCACGAGTGTCATCAAGTTCATGTGAAATGAAATGTTTGAATGGTAGAACAGCCACGAGTGTCATCATGTTCATGTGAAATAAAATGTTTGTCGTAGATAAATACGAGTCTGGCGCTTTCAGTCTGAGTTATGCGTGTAATGGAAACATTCACTCCAAGGAAACTACTCGGTAAAGCAACATGTCTGTGGGACATTCCGCGGCTAAAGTAGGCCTTTTATTTTATACATAATTCATCACTGTCGATTTTAATGTTTATCTTCCATTTATTCAATGTAAAAACATCTTAACGAAAAACCCACTAGGGCAGCATGTACATGCATCACATTGAATATGTTACAATTTGACATTAAAATGCCATACACGAAAATGGTGACTACGTATGCAATGTTTATATTATTCAGCCGGATGCGGTATGCTAGAATTATTGTTATGAGAGAGATTGACTGGTCCATTCTCACACTAGAATGGGTGAGAAGGGTTTGTTTTATCTTCCAAATTCCGTGCATTTCATAGAATTTAGTTGAAAATTGCCTCCCACTTATTTCATGTAAAGAACCATTATTCACTGTGATACGCATTGGAAATCTCTCTGTATCAATTGATTTCGTAAAAGGTAACGCATTTAATCAAATGACCAGTTTATAACACAGTGGAAATGAACTATCACTTTTGATATCAGCTCAAATTTTAGCTAGAGGTGGCTATACATGCTAAATAAGTATTTAATCAAGATAAACATTTAAGCACCAGATATTACGATTGTTGAAATTAGAAATATGTGTATTTAATTACCCCCAAACACTTGCATACCAGTACCTCCACAACAATGAGAGGAAGCAGGTTAACAGAGAAATGCGGATGACTCCAATACAACGACAGGTCATAATATATTTAAAAAACAATTGGTTGTTAACGGTGGACGGCGCCATGAAATAAAAGTCACTTGATGAAAATAAATATATATGATTTACTGAATCTTTAGCTAACAGTGACATGAATCTACCGCCTGCGTGGAATGACCTCTGTTATACAACCTAGGAGGCCTAACAATTATCATATTTATGTATAAGCAACCATTTAACATTGATGGCTAATTTTGAATTTGATATTTTAATAGAACTTGCTGAGCTCCACAATAATCTGAAATTTGAGATTGATCAGAGGTACGGTTTTCTAGATATGACAATTTTATTGTAAAAAACACATTTTAAGTCATTTTGAATTCTTTTGTTTTGTATTGTTTTTCTGATAAAAATTTCGGATTCAAATAAACATTAGCCATAGGAACAACCTTAGACGAGCGACCGCATCAAGCGTACCCATCGCAAATGACACTAGACTGAGATGCGGCATAGACCTGCGACAAAATTTGCTTACGCGTCTGGCATTATTAAAGGGCCTGGAGCCGAACATACGGGAAATCAGTATCCCTTTTTGAAAAATGACAATATATTATATACAAAACGCGCGATTGCATGAGCATACCGCCGCCATCTCCTGGCATTACCACAGACCTAGGAGAACGTAATTCAAATATCAATTAATTTATCCCATACACAGGACACAATTTTTGAACCTACATTTGAAAAAACTTTACCAAAACACAAATCTCTGATTTATGGTATCATTTGCTTGACATTTCATAATTTGACAGTAAAAACCATGCCCATGCCTTGATTTCCAATTCATAGTTGACAAAATTAATATCCCTGAGAGAGAGGCGGGGCGGGGAGGTGTGGAATTTTAAATTAATTTGTCCTCCACTGGAAGAAATAAATAGAACTCCTATCGTTTTAAGAATGGAGATTTATGACTGAAATTAAAAGCCAGAGGTGCAATGAACAAGGATTAGACAGCGGCCACCGAGGGTCGATTGGCTGAAAAACACAGCGCCAAAGCGCTCGAATTTAAACTGAGCATATCGTGCCACCAGTGGCCTACAACACGACAATAAAAAGGACAGCCATAAATCGCAAATGGTATGACGGGAATCGGGCGGCGGCCGTAACCGGAGCGTAAGAACTGGCAACTGCCGGTGGTAAACTCGAGTTTGTTTAGACTTCGCTAAACAAAATCGTCATTATCACATAATTATCATGAATCATGATTTAAATAAAATTATCATAAATCATGATTGAACAACTTATCATTGATACGAATCGAAAGTCACATATAAACCGACATCTTTTAGTCGAAGATGCGAATCAAAATATATTTAGACGATTTTACGACGAACTTTTGAAGTACATTTCTGGTCAGTCATGATTTTCTTAATTAGACGTTATATAGACGTTACAAATTTGAGACGGACCATGCAAGCGATAGAGTTCAAAAACTTCGCCGATAACAGTTTGCATGAATTATAGGCGAGAGTATGATAGTATCTATCGCCATTATGCAATAGAGTCGCTACCATGCGTAATGTATTATGGACGAGGTTAATGACCGAAACATATTCCTATAGTAAAGTTAGAAGTGTTCTAAGGGGTTTCAGTGAACTTAATTGGAAATGAAATAAGACATCTTGAAAAATGAAATGTTGTATGTAACTAAAATAGACAAGTTTAAACAATTTGCTTTTGAAAGTACTTCTTAGCTATGTAACTATAATATATGCTTTTACGAGACTCATGACTCTACTCGAACAAAACACCCGACTACACCTTGAAATGTGAAATGTGTAGCGGGGATTATACGTACATGAAACGGTCACATGGGACCAATTAGTTGTTTAACTGCTTATTTGAAAAAGGTGCAGGTAATATTGTGACGGATGATATCAATCTAATATGAGCTTATAATGAAGTGGATAGTACATCATGTCTTGAGTAATTTTCCCGGCCACAACTGATCACTGGTAGTGATAGCAGGTATACAAATACCCGGAGGTGCATTCTTCATATATCACTGATTGCTTCTATAATCAGACAGGAGAATGATAGAAAGACACACAGAGGAAACGAAGAGTACCTATTCAAAAGTTATCGACTAGGTCTAGCTAATAAACTGATCGGTGGGTAAAATAAATAACCAGGGTCACAGGGGACATCTGATTGTTTTGAACAGATCTAGCGCTTTGGATATATACACATGAGTTGAACGTCACCTGAGATATGCATCAAGGATGCAATAAGACTTACGGTAGTGCTTATGGGGTGGTCTACAGTTAAAATATTCCTTGAAACAATTCATCATTGTCGCTTTTAATGTTTATTTTCCATTAAAAAAAAAATAGATAAAAAAGGCAGTAAAAAGTCACTTTCTATCTTGATCTTTCATCCATTTAAAAAATATATATATGCAGTTGTTTCATAAAAAGTGCAATATTATTCGGTGTGCAAATATATATGATGTTTTTATAATGTGCTGTTTTAATATTTTTAGGACCCCAATGGAAATAAGCCCTTTTTAGAGCTTTCTTGGGCTATCCTTGGCATTATATGTTTTCTTTTATAAATATGTTGTGTTAATTGTTGTAACTTTTTAAGATTTGTATATTTGATCTGATGTATTGTATCTCTGTGTTTTGATATGCCAAATAAAACTAAACTAAAGTAAACTAAATCGACACAAAAACATTTTATCGAAAATCCCCCTATAAGGAACAGTGCGTATAACAACACGTAAATTATCATTCAAAATCAATATTTCAGATATAAAATGGTGACGACTTCTTTTATCAAAGTCAGCATATGAAGTGTAATATTCGTGAACGCGCTGAAGATAGCTTACACGATTGAATTTATTAACGTGAGCTTTCCATCTGGAGTATCCATCTCACGCTTGAATTGGTGAGAAAAGGATTTGTTTCATGTGTCACATTCGATGCACAGCCTTCGCAACAAATGGCTATTGCATTATTGAAAAACGATGTCACTGCAGTTGTCTCTAAATCTATGCCGTTGATAAGTCGTATTATTCAGAAATGCATTTCAATTCGTAAAATGACGCAACTGTAAGAAGCACCTCTTGAAATGTTAATCTAAGGCTCAACAACCTACAAATAGATATCACTTACATAGGTTAAATCTGAATTAAATATCAATCGTGAGACTTCAGCTAACTATCTGAATTGACGCCGACATTTATAATCAGACATGTACACTAACCATGACTAATACGAACCACGATTCTTATAAACCCAGTTCACATCCCATGCAAAACACATACCGTATTTGGACAACGTTTTCGACCATATTGTGTGTCGTCACGAATTGAATTGTTAATACTGGTTATGCAAGTATTACAGTCCTGCAACTCGTTGATAACATCATATAGACGTTACAGGTAATAACAATCATCCATTACAATCTCTATCGTATACATAAGGCACATCGGTAAATGACCGAAACCAATTCCTTTAGAATTTGTGTGTGGTTTTGTAACATTTGTGTGTGGAAAATAGCATAATGTATTGCATTGTTGGTGAGCTACTACCCTACCCGAACATACTTGGTAAATGTTATAATAGCATACTAATATATTTTAAAGGTATATTGCCTTTGATTAAAATATCGTTTTAAGTGTTATATGGAATAGCTACATTTATTACATTTAGAGATGCCCTTGTGTTCATATGGGAGCAATTATGTATTTAATATAACTAAATCCCATGTTTCTAACCTTTTATATATTTTCATCTTCGTGGTAGGAAATATTATGTCGGGATGATTTCAATATAATATGGAACGAATAGTACATCATAGCTTGAGTAATTTGCCCGGCCACAACTGATCGATGGTAGTGATATAGCAGGTACAAATACCCTTAGGTGTACCCTTCATATATCACTGATTACTTCTTTACTCAGGAAGGATTGATAGACATAGAGAGGGGAAGAAGAACTTACAAGTTATCAATCAGGTCTAGCTAATGATAAGCGGTTCCATGGTAAAACAAAATCGAAATGGGTCACCAAGGACATCTAATTGTTTAGCACAGATATTCTAATGTGAATCTAGTGCTTTCAATTTTAGACGTGATAAATGGCACCGGAGTTATGCATGAAGGATGTCATAACTTGTGCAGTAGTAAAACAAACATGCTTATGGAGTGTGCGGTGACATTATTGTTTAAAATAATTCATCATTGTCACCTTTAATGTTTATTTTCCATACACTCGACATAGACAACATTTGAACACAATCCCCATAAGAACAGTGCGTAAATCAAACTTATATAATATCACCATTTAATATATAGAATGGCGACTACCACTATGTAACCATGCAGCGATGGAAATACCCACATGACTTTCCCGAGGTGGACTAACCCTGGGTGGACCAACCCTGGGTAGACTACAATAGTGCGCCCTCACGGAATAAACCGCAATAATACTGTTTAAAAAACACCTTGGAAACTATATTGATTATAAATTATATGTTAAAACACTCAGGGGGTTGGTGGTCGGGAGGTAAAAACAAGGATGGATCATTCTAAAACAACCCCGGGACTTTCCACCCCCGGGACTGTCCACCCCCGGGACTGTCCGGATCATTCTAAAACAACCCCGGGACTTTCCACCCCCGGGACTGTCCACCCCCGGGACTGTCCACCCAGGGACTGTCTCTAACCCTAAACCTAACCCTAACCCTAACCCTAACCACCCAGGGTTGGTCTACCCCGGGACTATCTACCCCGGGACTGTCTACACCGGATGGAAATTCATGTCGGTATTTCCATTGCTGCGCACATATATATATATATATATCTATATACTAATTTTCGGAACATGGCTTTATTAGATAGTTCAATATAATTTTACACTCGCGTCCCTCCTCAACTGAAAAAGCGTGGTAATTGCGCCTCTAATACACGAGCTAATTAGATAGTTCAATGCCCGTTTTTTACCGTTTTCAGACATGCGCAGAAAGGATCACATGTGAAAATCCGAAATGTTGAATTTCTTTTACTCGGGTAGCTACTTTCGGACATAAATTGTGGTTTTCGGAATGAGTGATGACATATGGTCTTCACCCAAAATATTTTCTTCAGGGATATAGCTACATTTCTGTATATGCAGCTGTTGGTTATTCTTAAAGATCGCATAGTAACAAGCATTTATACGTCCGACAAATAAAAATATTTCACGACATTTTCTAAATGTAAACAAAAACTCTTACACAGATCTTAAAGTGACACTTTCACATTAGTAACATAGATGAATGCGACGTTTGCTAACGATAAAGAAACTGGCAGTACCATGTCAACCGTTTCTATGTTGTGCTGCGCGACCGCGTTTAACATGGCGCACGCGGTTCGGCGCACACGTAATGACGCAGACAAAAAGTGTACGCGTTTGCAAACCGTGCACATTGTAACGGAGCAGCGTGAAAGCAGGCAGTCCGTACACTCTTAGAAAAAGGATGCTTCAGGCTTCAGGGGTTCTTGGCTGTCCCGTATGGAACCCTTTATATCACCTTAAAAGGTTCAAAAAAGAACCATTTTAAGGTTCAAAATAGGCAAAATATGGGCAAACATTGGTCTTTCGAACCTCTAAAGGTTCTCTACAGAACCTTTTGGGGCCTTTAAAATCAAAGAACCTTTAAACCATTATACGGGACAGCCAAGAACCCCTCTGAAGCACCCTTTTTCTAATAGTGTACCCTAAAGCCACCTCCTCCTCTCCGCACTTCCCTTACTTGATAATCTGGATATAAGGGCACATGGGGCATCTGGATAAACGGAACGTGTGGTACATTATCATGATTATTATAGAGTGTCTGGATTATTCAGGGCATCCGTGGTATCTGGATTACGGGGTTCACTATAAAACGAGTCTCAAATTACCTGGATATACTATGCGCAGGTGGGCCACCTGTGATAACTGGATTTCAAGGGTGTACACTCAGGTAGTATCTCGGGAGGCTTTATAGAACACAGCAAACATGATAAAGGGACTACATATACTATACGTTAAGGCCCCACATGCCTATTGGAGGAATAATGTATTTAATGTAAATAGGCCAAACAAAACCCGGATGGCACACATTGTGCTCAAGTACAAGCGTGGAATGGTACAAGTGATCTTGATGATAGACTCCGCCGACCATAAAACTAAACGACCGACTATAAAACTATAACGCTCAGAACGTAGGCCTACTGAATTACCTGGATACAGTATGTGCATATGGGCAGTGGCGACACTTGCACCAGCACCATATGTTAAAGGCATATTATGTGATCTTTTCCAGAGAGCGCCCTCTATTCGTGATTTTTTTTAGAGAGTAGATTTTCTTGCAGATTTACATTTCTGATCATAAATCGTACATATATTCCAAGTTACAGAGCGATACGATTCCTAATTACCTCAAAATCATGGTTTTAGAGTGAATTTAGACTAGAATAAAATAAGTAGTCGGATATCCGACAGTTTATTTTTACTCTAAAACCATGATTTTGAAGTAATTAAGAATCGTATCGCCCTGTAACTTGGAATGTATGTACGATTTATGATCAGAAATGTAAATCTGCAAGAAAATCTGCTTTCAATTTTTTTCGATGTTGAGGGCGTTCCATGGAAAGATCACATAATATACCTTTAAAGGAGTAAAACGGGGTGGCAGGGCAATAAAAGAATCGGGGGAGACATTTAAAAGCTAATTTTATGTAACTTTCAATTTTGACATTAAAATTCAACTTTTTATTATTTGGGGTACAAAATAGGTAGAGACATGCGCTGACAGGAGTATAACTGGGGGTATTAAGAACACGTTGATGGAGTAGGCCTACTCGGATTAAGATCTTGGGTATCTGTATTATTTAAGAGCACATTGGGCCTAGGCTCATGGTGTATTAAGGGCACCATGTCACTTACATTATATCAAGGGCACCTTAGTACCTGAATTATTTAAGGACATACTCTTGATTGATATTTATATAAACATTTATAACGCTTTGATATTACTGACCTCTTGCCTATTGTGACTTTTACTGTCCGCTATCTTCGGCACCCGCGTTTAATTTACTTGACTATGATAAAGTAAGGGCACCTGGGTATCTCGAGATAACGGCACACGGCACACTGCAGTGGGCCTACCTTGATTATGTGGTATCCAGTGCATTATTAAGGGCACCTGGGGTAACTGGATTAGGGGGTAGGGCTTAGGCCTATGGGGTCCCTGGATATAATGGGACAACGGGTACCTGCATTTCAGGTCTCATGGGAGGCCTACATAGGTATCTGGAAACACAAATGTAGGCCTACCTAGATTAAGGCAATGTATAACATGGATTATCAAAAGCACCTGCGATATTCGGATTATTTAGGGCCCCGTCTGGATTATGTATAGGACATGTTCTTGATAGTATTGTATCAAATTTTCTTACGCTTTGTTTACTTATTCCCTGTGAAATTTTCTAGCGGGTCCAGCGCGAAGCGCTGGTGCCCGCTAGTATGTATAAATATGACATATTGATGCTTACTCGTAATACGTGCTGAATTTATGCATAGTTCCCATGGGGATTTTCCTTAAAATGTTTTTTGTGTCAAGTGGAAGGAAAATAAACATTAAAGGCGGCCATGATGAATCAAGTCAAAGAATATTGTCACCAAATACACCATAACATGTTGCTTTACTACCGGAATATTTATTTCATCCCGCAAGCTCCATTTCACACTGTTTTTATATCGAATGTGCTAGATTCTTATTAAAATATACGGTATGTGGCTTACAATCATGACAATCATATGTCCATTGTGACACACATGGTTTTGGTTTTACCGAGTTATTCAACAATGACTCGGCAGGTATCTGCTGCATGTCTTTTGTGGACATTTGCACGTAGTTTACATACAGGTACGTGCATGAGGTAATGATAGTTCTGTGATACATGTAATAGTAAGCATATGAGAAGGCACAATCGAAACATATTCTTTAGATTATAAACTGGACGGTATAGTAAGCTGTCTACCGCGATACAATAAGGTACGGGTACGTGACAAGCTATGTTTAACAAAGAGCAAGTGGATATTCTAATCATGAAGAAAAGAGAGATTGTGTATGTATTCTCAAGAATAAAACTTATACACCGTGTGTGCGGTAAGCATCAAATCAGACATCTGTGTCAGATGTATATGCATGACACAATTACCTTATGTTAGCCTAAGATTAACATCTCAGGAAGTTATTCAGGGGCACTTCTTGCCGATGCTTCTTTTATTTATTGAAATGCATTTCTGCATACGACTTGTAAAAGGGCATAGCCTTACAACGAACGAACGTAAAGGCAGTGACATCGATTCTTAATAATGCAATAACCATTCGTTACGAAGGTTATGCATCGAAATTGACACACGAGAAACAAATCCTTTTCACACGAATTCTAGCGTGAGATGGATAATCTACGAGGGTCATTCAATAAGTTCTACCTCCTACCTCATAACTTTGCTATTATACAAACCAGTCGTATGAAATATTCCACAATTGAAGCTTTGAATTAATTCCAGCTACAAAATCATAGTTGATTTATCTGAATACTCATCGTACTTTTCTACATATGCAGTAAGAACCAAACTTCCATTTAGTGCGACGAAAACGGGTAAACACAGCCAAATGTCTCCTAAGTGCTATTCATTTGGCCAATTCTAAGAGACAATATGTACCTATCGGTCAATTAAAATCGTTCTAAGTTACAAATATCTCTTGAATAGACTTTAAACAATTCAAGTGACTGATTTCTTGGCGGAAAATGCCCTCTAATAAGCCAGATCCAGACCAGGACAGCCATTAATTTATCCCTACCCTAGAGAACCGCTTCAAAAGTCATATTTGCTTTTCCTGGGAACTAAGAGATCTTCATTATACAGGACTAAATGTATATATTTAAAGTTTCTCGAAGGTATATTTTTCTATAACTGACTACCTGAATAACTATTCTAAATGTTGCATATAAGGAAAACTGATAAAGTTAAATCAGTGAAAATATTTAACATTCGAGGCATCACTGTGGCTTGACTTGTAACAAAGAACATTTGACTGAATATCAGTATTCCAGTATGCTAAAGGCGTGCCAATACATTCAAGTTGATATTATACTATTTGCAAGCTACAAAGGTTAATATTGCCTACAATCTGATTTATACATGATAGTATAGCATTATATTCAGAAATCATCCATTGTTTTCTATTTTCAGTATTTAAATCGGGCGGTTAAACTTAATCATACAATACGGAGAGAAAACGAAAAAAACATGTATTTATCTATGGGGTCATTTTCCGTGTCCGTTGTCCAAAATCTCCCTCTGGCTTTGATTGCATCATGATAAAAGTGAAATAGGTATCAATAAGCATTTACTATAAATGTGTAGCTATGATTCAGAGCTATAATCATGACAAATGTCATGAGGCTGACATTCATATTAGCGATGTTGTTAGTGAGGAGGTAGAACTTATTGAATGACCCTCGTAGATTGAAAACTCACATCAAACGTGGAAGCTATTTTATTGCGTTTGTGAATGTGACATTGCAGATAGTTACATGCAGCACTGGAAATACCCACATTACTTTCCACCCGGGGTAGACAATCCCGGGGTAGACCAACCCTGGGTGGACCAACCTTAGGTTAAGGGTTAGGTTTAGGGTTAGAAACAGTCCCGGGGATGGATAGTCCCAGGGTTGTTTTAGAATGATCCGAATAGTCCCGGGGCTGTTTTAGAATGATCCGAATAGTCCCGGGGCTGTTTTAGAATGATCCGGACAGTCCCGGGGCTGTTTTAGAATGATCCGGACAGTCCCGAGGTTGTTTCAGAATGATCCATCCTTGTTTTTACCCCGACCAAACCCCTGAGTGTTTTAACATATAATTTAGGATGAATATAGTTTCCAAGGTGTTTTCTTAAACAGTATTATGCGGTTTATTCCGTGAGGGCGCTCTATTGTAGTCCACCCAGGCTTGGTCCACCCAGGGTTGATCAACCCCGGGACTATTTCCATCGCTGCATAATATATATATAGTCCGTCGACTACCTGTATTATCATAAACCGTGTATTATGAAAAGGTGCATTCGCTAACGCACTTCCCTACTTGAATGTATTCATATGAGCTTTCAACATGTTCAATCTGTCGTATCCATCTCACGCTAGAATAGGTGAGAAATGGATTTGATTCATGTGTTACATTCGATGCATGGCCATCATAGCAAATGGTTATTGCATTATTAAAACACGATGTCACTGCCATCGTGCTCGTCTGTAAAACTATGCCGTCCACCTAGTTTTTATTTCAATCCGTGAAAATCATATGTAAGAAGAACCTTGGATGACTTCTTGAAGTTTTAATCCGCGTCTCAACAAGCTACAAATAGACATCTCTTACACGAGTTAAAATGTGAAATGAATTTCAAAGTATAATGTGACGCCTAGATATACGGTCTAAGTCATATTCCTCGGGTTATGTTACCATATTACATACAAACAAATCCGTCTTGACCTTTTTTGCTTTTCACAGGTATAGTTTGTCATGTATTTACATCGTTTTCACATAATGAGGTAGATTATAAATAGCATTGTAATAATAATAACAATATTCCACCGACTTAAAATTTACTGACATTGTGTACGCGAGCGGAGATATTAGGGAGCGTTCATAAATACTTTGGTAGTGGTGCGGGCGGGGTGGAAAAAATGGAGCCATGGACATCAAATTTTGTTATCCCCCCCCCCCCCCCAAAAAAAAAAAATTGGTTTTTTCCTTGATCCCTCCTTTTAAGAACCTTTTTTTTATCCCCCTAAATAGGGTGTTTTTCTGATTCCCCTTTTAAAGATTTTGTGGATCGGCCCCCCCCCCTTCATTTTTTCCAAGATAAATCTGATCAAAGGAGGTATCGTATAGTATAACGATAACCTCCTGTGTGTTCTTCATTGATTACGCCTGTAATCATGAAGAAAGGGAAATAATGAGAGAAAGAGAAGACGTTGTACCCAACACGAAGTCTAGCTATAATAACAATTTGCTTTGCTACGCGGACATTATTGTACCTCTTATCAATGATTATTGCTCATTCATTATATAGTGAGACTTCTCTATTCAGGTATATAAACCGGTCAAAATGGAAAACAAACATCGTCAGTATGTTATGGCAAGCAAGATACAAGTGTGAGAGTGGGAAAGCAAAAATATAAGCATGTATACAAATAAAATTAGCATAATGCAGGGTGCAATAAACAAAGATGTAGATGTGCAAGTAAAAAGTAGCAAGACCAGCTACAGGTGTTGATGGGTTGCAGTGGGCTGTAGATTTGAAGTTGAGTGTGGAACTAGTAATCAAAATTAGCTAGTCATCAATATTAAGACTTCTCTATGCAGATTAACATTTACATTTACCATGTTTATATCACATATTGTGTGAATCGAAATTATAGTAGATACATTTTTCAAACTACATTTCTGTTCCTTGAAGACTTCTAAAGTAGGGTGTGCGTGATTAATTCATGTGGGTTAGACAGGTATTACGGTTCAGCAAGTCGGGGATAACATTGTGTCGATATTACGAGTGATAGTTGTCACCCATTACTCCATACATTCTACATTGTACACATCAAGTACCTAGATGATGTGAATGACCGAGACATATTCCTCTAGCAATACGATGTGCTCATTTTGTGAGGTAGGTTCCTTAGCAATGGAAATTATCATGGAGTACCGATAGCAAAGAATGAAGCATGACAATATATCGTACACATATTTGATAATAGTGTTTAGTGTTAAGTAACACTTTTTGTCATACATTTGTCTCCAGAGCTGGTATCTGGTCATTTGTAATAACATATAATCGTGAGCCATTTTAAAAATAGTTTTGGAGAGGCCATTTTACGTGTTTATATTGGAGCAATTAAGGGAGCAGTTCCATTTATACGCGATAAATTTATCGCGACTGTATCGGGGCCTGATATGTTTTGGACCCGATGTTTTTCAAGTTGATACGCGATAAAATAGTCATCAGGCCCCGATAAAATAGACGTCGGGGCCCGATACGAGGCCTCTGCCATACCCTGGGGTATGTTTAGCAAATAGAGCGGGACATTGTTTAGCAAATACACGAGGATAATACAATTTACGTTAAACATCCATAATCAATAACATTATCTCTAAAAACATGAAATGCTGAATTTGTACCTTACAACTAGAATAAATAACCCGACCACTTATCTTTCGTTATATTTAAACAAGCGGTAATACGCTACTCGATAAATAATCCTTTGCTACTCGCAACTGTACGCGATAAAAATCTTATCGGGGCCTGATAAAAAACTCATCGGGGCCCGGAACATTCTCGCAATTTTTATCGCGTACAAATGGAACTGCTCCCTATAAAGTATGTATGCGTATTTATATATAGCTATTCAACTCATTACTATCATGATCGTATATAATGTCTGTAAGCTTTAATCTATTTTTATCCTTCTGTTATGTAATTATATGGTAACGGACGATATTAAACGAATATGGAATAGACAGAACTGGGGAAATTACACCATGTATTGAGTAGTTTGCCCGAACGCATCTTATCAATGATAGCCTTAGCAAGAGAAATAACCAGAGGTGTAACCTTAATATATCACTGATTACGTTTATAATCGCTAAAGGGAGGGAAGGGAGAAGACAGAGTTACACCGAACACAAATTACTCTAATATATAAGATAGTCACATACTATTTTGATTTGATACGAATCTACCACATTTTGATATATTAAAGGCTCTTGGGAAATACATTATGCATGATGGATGCATCAACGTATATTGCTTCCTAAAAAAGCAAAAAGCTTTATGGGGACTTTGATAAAAGCGAGTAGATATATGAAAAAAGATTAGAACTATTCTGTAAATAGTTCATCATTGTCACCTTCTATGTTTATTTTCCATTCAATCGATGCACAGAATACACTTTAAAAGCCTCACGGGAATATATTGCGCAAATACATCACGTAACTACAATTTGGCATCAATATTTCATAGATAAAAATGATAAAACGACTACCTCTGTTATCATAATAACCGTGCAGTGTTTATATTCTCGAGCTCGATAAGACATTTCCACGTTAGAATGTTATGAGCCTCCAATGGTGGGTAAATAGTATGTTTCATGTGCCATATCCAATATATTATAGTTACCAATGACTACGTTTGCGTTCCTATGATGTACTTGACCTTTTCACTACAGATATATTTTCTTTGTTGATATTAGCTTATATTACAGGGTCAAGTAGAATCTTCGTGGCCATAAAGACATTTCTAGATGTCAGATTGAGTTTAAACGACCATATCTAAACGACCATATGTAAAATAATTGTTTAATTTAATGTTTCAGATAATGTCCACAATCTATTTGAATGCAATTGCCAATAACAGCTGAAAACAGAAAAGCACATCGGGTTGCAATTATTACAATAATTATGGGTAAGCATTTGCGTGGATATCTGACAATGTTATTGTCAAGATCGCCTACGCCTACGATCAAATAATTACGTGCGCACTGATAAACATTGACGGAAAGATTTGCTCCGAAAAATCATGCACATTAAAAATAGTACATGTTAATCATCAGTTGATATGAGAACCTAAATGTACATGTCTCTCTAATTTCGAATCAAAACTCCTTATTTGGACAGCGTTTTGTAAATGTAAGGACCTGTGAGGTATGCACAGGCATTAGAGGCATTACAGTTCAGCAACTCAGTGATAACACTTAGTGAAATCATGGGTGATACCTATCACCATTTGCACAATAGATTCGCTAACGTATAAGTATCAAGATAAGGTAATTGACCGAGACACGTTCTTTAGTAATGGAATGTTTTCATTTAAGTGGTAATTTCTACAACCATGGAAATTACTGTGGATTTAAAATGCGCAGATAAAATGGTAGCGCACTGCTTCGGTATCAGTTTCATTTGCATCACATAGCTTTGTTGCATTGCCACTTGTCAAGATTGAAATAGTTTTCGTAGCAAAATGGCAATTCAAAATTGACACACTTCAATATATAATGACTTACTACAAACTACGTTAATGGGAAAAAATCAGATCTTCAGTAAAGGTATTTTAATAAAACAACGGGTATTTTAATAAAACAACGGATAATTAGAATTGTTGACCGCTGACTATTCCAAGATTCAAGCGAGAGTTGGTGAAAATTTGATGACCAGAAATACCTTTGCGATAATTCTTTCTTTTATATGTTGCCAGTGGATTACCAATGGAACGTATATCCACGTTTTATAATGAATATTGATTGAGTGTAGTGCCTCGGTGTTAACTGATAAAATAATTATCTCAATATGTCCCCAAAACTATGGGGATTGTTTCAAAAGATGGCTACTGGTAGGTATGCACATGCATATCAATATTATTGTAAGCATTCGAAATACATGGCAATTAAAAAATGGGATATTTTGTTATTTCGCTATTTGCAGAATTGGCAATAAGAAATTATGTCCTTAAGCATATTTAGTCGAACATATTGTAATCTTAGCAATGCAATCAACAGACAGAATTGTACATAGACATTTCTAATGGAACAATGGATTTGAAGTAGAAGGTCATCCACGTACAAGAATCAGCAAGCCAATGTTTGAATCTTTTAAAACTTCATATAACTCGTTATTGAGAGTAGGACATTGTAACTGCAAAAAACAGATATATATTTAAACACCTAGACGGTACTATACGCGGAGATACATAGTGATGAAGCATTCAAGCTTTGCAACTTTGAAACTGAATGTCAAAATTTATGATTATTTGTTCATGTCATTCTTGCGGGCTGTGATTAATATTTTCTATCTTCAACTTTCGTATAACATATTGAGTGCATTTAAATGTCAATTTTGATAGGTGAATGATTTATGTCATATGCAGCAATTTTTTGAATAATTCTTCATGGTGAGTTTGACATAGTTGAGACCTTAAGATCAGCTTATCGCTACGACATTTTACTAATGCAATAAGGGCAATAACTTGTAGACAATGGTTTGGACTGGGGGAAATGAGACAAGACCATTTCTTATCCCTTCTATCTAGTGTGAAATACTAAATTCTTCCAAAGATACATTAAATCGTTGTGATGATGCATAACCAAATTTTAGAGATGATATGTTTGAAATATTGATGCCAAATATAAACTTGTATTATACGTGATGAATGTACGTATAGAATCCCGTGGGCAATCATATTGATATATCTCGCGTGTCGGTTGAATTGAATATGAGTATTGAAAATGATAAATTGAGGAATTATTGGACAACATAACTTTGTTCTTAATTTACCTGTGTCACACATCTTTACCATAGGTTCCGTACATATGTGGATATATCACGTAATATCCTATAGGTCCATCAACCAACCTGTATTTGTAAAGTTATTTGAACTTTAGAATTGACAAAGGTTTTAATATTAGTTGTAACATAATATTGGGTGAACGTGACACGCATAAGCCACAACGCAACACTTGTTTTTTAATGTTCCACTACGGTGTACGATTTTTATTAACTTGTTGCGATGATTAGTAGTCTCTTCATATCTTTCTCATCAGCACTATTATAAGCCTACAACCATAATAATTTCAATACGATACTAAACACCCTTATACTTATCTTACAAGCAATTTCCCCCCATCATTGATCGGAATCGTCCGAGAAAATTATTGCAGACAGTAATGTACTATATATTGGTTTAATATCATCCAGACCCGCCAAAATGTAGACAAAATTGATAAACGCCTTTAGGACATTGAGGTTGACTGCATACAAATCCTAATCGCTTCTCGGTTTGTAGGTATGTACAGATACATGCATACATCTAGCTCAATTTTGATACTATATTTGTAATATGTCATAGATTTTGCCATGTCGTTAGATGGAGTGAGCATACTAATTAGACATGACATAATACTGTGGTTTAATATCGAAACAAAGTGTAATCTATATTCATGAAGCTAGTGCCTATCATATTCGAAAATGATACTACTTGAGCATTAAACAATTTCTATCATCAGAGTATCAGTCAGACCGACCAATACGTAAGAACGTTCAATATAGAAATATATAAGAAAATGATTCTTTTCCATAAGCGTCAAATAAAATAGGCTTGAAACAGAAAATAGAATCAAACGGAAGTTTAAATGCAAACATTGGGATTTTCACAGTGACCCGGAATAGCTATTCTCAATGTCCCTAAGCCAAATAACTAAAACACTTTCACGTTCATTATTTAATTGATATGTCCGTAGTACGTTGCGACCCGGATGTATTTTAACGATAAAGTTTGCAGTATTAAATATTCACAATCAGAAAACAAAATCTGTAATCATGAAATATGTACAATGGATCGTGACAAGACTAATTTAATCGATATCAAAACAAACCGGATATTTGACAAGGTCCATAAGGATGTTAATACAACATTTTACGGTGATTTCCATGTTTGACTCAGATGCATATCCAGTTCAAGAGTTATATTGGATGTCTGGTGTTTGTTGTACTACGGACGATAACTTTTGTTCAGGGTCTTAAGCGGATATTGAATGAGGCCCTATGTTAGTTTACTCAGCATGATGTTGTCTTGGATGATAACAAGGGATAAGGATAGAATATCAAACATATTGCCAACCAAAGCATGCACTTTACCACTTCAAACCCGAGGTAAGTTATAAAAGAAGAGTTAATGTACCGCCACACGAATGTAGCATGACGAATTCAATCCGGGACGAAAAATGGATGTCCAATCAATCGTTAAGAAACTTAGTAGGAAGGTGTTTGATATTCACCATGCGCACTTTGTACTTGTACCAAATCTACAAATGTATGCATTTAAACGCTTATTCAACTGAATTTATAAGAACATGTTTTCATTCATCATTCTAAATATATTAAGGACAACATTTATGATAAGCATTTCTATTTCTATGAATTCTCTAACTCAGATACCGCAAAATACGAGAACCGTGTATTTCGAGATTTATGTTGGGATGGATCAATGCTGCAAACCTCATAGAAGTCGACGAACTTACATTGCAGTGGCTATCTTCACGGTTAGAGTAAACTCTATTCCAAACTTTCAGGTAATGATGTACCTATGGCGGTTCCCTACATCTTTGATCAACGATCTGTCCTTCCCGGTGATACAAGTAGGTGAAACTACGTTATGCTTCTTTATAACACAATATTACTTGGGTTGAATACAGACTTTTCAGGTTTGGAACATCATACAAACATATTGTTGTTATGAATAATGCATAAACAGCCCCGACGGCATATATTCCCCCAGATACACCCTATGGTGGTTCCCTACATCCTTGATCAACGATATGTCTTTCTCGGTGATACAGGTACAGGTCAAACAACGTTATACTGCTTAATAGCACAATATAACTCGTAGTGAATACAGACAGACTGCTGCAGGTTTGGAACATCATACAAACATCATTGCTATGATTAATGAGTAAAAAATGACGGCCTATATTTCCCCATAGACACCCTATACTGATTCCCTACATCCTTGATCCACGATCTATCTTTCCCGGTGATGTAGGTACAGGTAAAACTACATTATGCTTCTTTAAAACACAATATTATTTGGGTTGAATACAGACTGTTCCAGGTTTTGAACATCATACAAACATTATTGTTATGAATAATGCATAAAGAACCCCGACGGTCTATATTCCCCCATATACATCATATGATGGTTCCCTTCATCCTTGATAAACGATCCGTCTTTCCCGGTGATATAGGTACAGGTAAAACTACATTATGCTTCTTTATAACACAATAAAACTTGTAGTAAATACAGACTTTTCAGGTTTGGTACATCATACAAACATTATTGTTATGAATAATGCATAAACAGCCCCGACGGCATATATTCCCCCAGATACACCCATTGGTGGTTCCCTTCATCCTTGATCAACGATATGTCTTTCTCGGTGATACAGGTACAGGTCAAACTTCGTTATACTGCTTTATAGCACAATATATCTCGTGGTGAATACAGACAGACTGTTGCAGGTTTGGAACATCATACAAACATCATTGTTATGAATAATGATTAAAAAATGACGGCCTATATTTCCCCAGATACACCCTATACTGAGTCCCTATACATCCTTGATCCACGATCTATCTTTCCCGGTGATGCTTCTTTTAAAAAAACAATATTCTTTGGGTTGAATACATATTGTTCCAGGTTTTGAACATCATACAAACATTATTGTTATGAATAATGCATGAGGAACCCCGACAGTCTATATTTCCCCATATACATCATATGGTGGTTCCCTTCATCCTTGATAAACGGTCCGTCTTTCCCGGTGATATAGGTACAGGTAAAACTACATGCTTCTTTATAACACAATGTAACTTGTAATGAATACAGACTTTTCAGGTTTTGAACATCATACAAACATTATTGTTATGAATAATGCATGAACAACCCCGACGGCCTATATTCCCCAGATACACCCGTCGAGGTTACCCTCAATAAACGATATGTCTTTCCCAGTAAAAACTTATGCTTCTTTAAAATACAATATTACTTGTGGTGATTACAGATTGTTCGAGGTTTGGAACATCATACAAACAGTAGTTTTATGAATAAGCAGGGTGGTCTATATTCCTCAAGCTCCTGTTGATTTCATACATTCTTGATACACGCTTTGTTTTTCCTGGTGATACAGGCACATGTGAAACTACATTATGCTTCGTTAGCATAACTTATTGTGAATTCAGACTGTTCCAGCTTTGGATCATCACACACACCTTATTGTTATGAATAATGCATGAGCAACCCCGATGGCCAATGTCCACCAGATAAACGATCTGTCTTTCCCGGTGATATAGGTACAGGTAAAACTACATTATGCTTCTTTAAAACACAATATTACTTATTGTGAATATACACTGTGCCAAGTTTGGAACATCATACAAACATTATTGTTATGAATAATGCATGAGCAACCCAGATGGCCTATGTCCACCAGATAAACGATCTGTCTTTCCCGGTGCTATAGGTACAGGTAAAACTACATTATGCTTCTTTAAAACACAATATTACTTATTGTGAATATACACTGTGCCAAGTTTGGAACATCATACAAACATTTTTGTTATGAATAATGCAAGAACAACGGCCTATATTCCCCGGATGCACCACATGGTAGGTAAAACTACATTATACTTCTTTAAAACACAATGTTACTTGGGTTGAATACAGACTGTTCCAGGTTTTGAACATCATACAAACATTATTGTTGTGAATAATGCATGAACAACGACCTATATTCCCCGGTTACACGCTATGGTGGTTCCCTACATCTTTGATAAACGATCTGTCTTTCCCGGTGATATAGGTACAGGTAAAACTACATTATGCTTCTTTAAAACACAATGTTACTTGGGTTGAATACAGACTGTTCCAGGTTTGGAACATCATACAAACATTATTGTTATGAATAATGCATGAACAACGACCTATATTCCCCGGTTACACGCTATGGTGGTTCCCTACAGCTTTGATAAACGATCTGTCTTTCCCGGTGATATAGGTATAGGTAAAACTACATTAACAATAACAATTAACACATTTTGTTTCTTTAAAACACGATATTACTTGTGATGAATACAGTCTGTTCCAGGTTTGGAACATCATACAAAAATTATTACTATGAATAATTCATGAAAAAGCAGGGTGTTCTATATTCCTCAGTTCAAACTACGTTATACTGGTTTAAAGCACAATATAACTCTGGTGAATACAGACAGACTGTTGCAGGTTCTGAACATCATACAAATATCATTGTTATGAATAATGAGTAAAACATGACGGCCTATATTCCCCCAGATACACCCTATACTGATTCCCTACATCCTTGATCCATAATCTATCTTTCCCGGTGATGTAGGTACAGGTAAAACTACATGGTGTTCTTTAAAACACAATATTACGTGGGTTGAATACAGACTGTTCCAGGCAAACAAAAGCACAGTGGTCTATTTTCATCCAGCTTTAGCTGGTTTCCTGCATTCTTCATACACTCTCTGTCTTTCTTAATGATGCAGGTACATGTGAAACTGCATTGACTATAGCAGAAACAAATAACTCGTCGGTAATACCGGTGTTGTAAGTGATTTTTTTAAAAATCAGTGAACGCGTTTTATTATTAATCAAAACCATTATGTGGTAGCATTTTTGATATACTTACTTTTTATATACACCTAACATTTGGCTAATCCAATATCAATAATCGGTATTAAAAAATTGAGATATACATAAGATGAGCAAATTTCTTCTCCCTTGTTTAATACCTCATTCTAATAAAAATCGAATGGATACTTTTAAAGTTACGATGATATCAATAACCACGACTAACGACAACAAAGTTGCAAAAGAATTGGTTTCCTATGGGATATCATTGATTTGTATTGTCCACTGTGTGCTATCTGAACCAGTCAGGTATCTGAATATGAATGGGTAACAGGCATCGACAGGTAGTCTGTATACACACACATTTCACTGCATAGAAACCCAATTTAAGACTTTGCTAGTTGTGGTCATTCAAACAATCATAACTTCAAAACTATCCACTCGATTTTTTATGAATAAGGTATCAAACTACGTTAAAGATATGTGCACAATAAATGTATATCTCAGATTTTTCGTACCGATTATTGTTTTTGGATTAGCCAACATCAAAATACCTGGTCCGGGACTTTTTATGTTAGGTGTATAACTAATGCTTTAGCTGCTTTATGATTTATTATGTACTAAGGAAACAACAGTTTTGACTATTGTACAATAAGAATGCTTACCCGGTCCGAAATAGTCTGTATCACGATATTGTGTTTCTTGATGTCTCCGCTGAAATAAATCATAGAAATATACGATGTCAGCGATTAACTCTTTTAGGACAAGGGATGCATTGCCATTAAGTTATATACTATTCAAAATTATAGTATTTTAACTTATTCTCGATACAGTAATAACATTATTAAAACATGGAGGTCTTCCAAGCCTTCTCAATACAAATCCGATGTATGTATATGGGAAACTAAATGTCACAACGATAAACAGATAAGCAACACCGATGATTTCACTTTTTTTAAATTTCAATACCAGATTAGATTAGAACGATTTTCGGTTATATTTGGGTTTTCAGTTAGTCGTTATGATAACATTGCCACCAAGGGATTGCCTGCGGGGCCGAGCCCCGAGAGAAATCACAAAGTCACAAATTAGAACGTTGAGATTGTTACCGTCATCTGATAACTGTTTGTATCACAAAACTCATTGCTAAACGATAACAAAAGTTATAATGTGTTTACTTCATATAATAAAATGCGTTCGTATGACAAATCAGTCCCTGGACGAACGAACGATCGTACGTACGCGCCTTGAAAATTCATTTCTTGATAGCTAGTAATATGCCACATGCGGAAGTCTCCCATGTTTTATATGAGTCACTGGATAGTTGGCACAGTTGTAAGTGACCCTGGGATAGTAACCTTACATCCGGGGGTTTTCTAACGAAACAACGATATGTGATTGGGACGCGGGTACCGCGTATTTTCACGAAGTTAAAATGGTACGAAGCAAGTAATCAAAAAATCTGTTGCTTTCGTCGTTTCATTATCATCATATATGTTATGTTTTGGGTTCTACTGGTGCAGCTGTTTGCTGATTCAATTATTCTTCTATATTATTCCGCACAACACTTTTTTATTATATGTGTAAAATAATGTGTAATTATAAAAATTGAAATTTGTTCCAGTAACTATAACCTTCTTTGAACTAGTATACTTCATAGAATTTTGGCAATGAGAATGCACCCGCCGTTGTAATTCCAATTCTTAAACAGCTAAGAATGTTTAAGCAATTGTCATTGGTTTTCGGAGAAATCGGCGACATTAATATGAGACAACTTAACACGGCGTACATTAATCAACGTGACCACCCTCGCACAGTGCGTGGTAACTATAGTTTTGTTCCATAACGCACTTTTCCTGCGTGGTTATGCGGCGCATTACGCCGACGCATGGCGTACTCATCGCACGGGGTTGGATGGAATGTTTTGGGGTTATTTGATAGGTACAAATTTGATTAAATAAATTCTCTTAAGTATAACTGTTTAAGAATGAGAACACGGATACGGTCTAAAAAACAATACCCTTATTCTCTACGTCTAAATCCTTCACATTTTCGTTCGCCAAATTCAATTTTATCATAATTGTCTGATTACGGACAAGCTGCGTTAAAGAATTGAACGTAATGTATCTAACTGTTTGTTCGAGTGTGTTTGACAGGGACTTTTATTTTGGAGAAAAATCAGTCTAAGTTTTGAGTAAGTGCAAGATCATCATATAATGTTTGTAATTGTCATTATTTGCTACTCAATTTTCGCGCAATGAGAATGAGCGTGTGTGCAAACTATTCTATAGGCGATCAAATAACCAAAAAGAATTCAGCGGCCCTCCGAACATGACCTGAAGACAAAAGGCACGGTATTTCATACTGACGAATAATTTAGAAAAATAGTACAATTAAGCGCTAGCTATGCAATATCAAAAAGAATACCCTTCTCTCTGTGTGAGTAAATTTACTGGACACGTGACTCATGTATAACCTAGTCTGGCGGGTGCAGCGGAGAAAGATCCCCGGATGTAGAAGCTTCACTGTACAACAGCATAGGCATATTATTAAGTAACTTAGTGAGATGTAAACATTTCTTTTTCAAGACAATTTTTGTTGTATGGAGATGACCTGTGAATTATTTGTCCCTGACCTATTATATATAATACAGTGTTTGACCAACGGAAATCAATATTGGTGGACGGAAACTCGAGTAATAGCAAGTTTAATAGCCGATTTACGGCTCATTTCGGTGATTTTGTGAGCAAGGCATGATGATTGTGACAACATGGATTACGTATCGCGTGGTATTTGGTGTTGAAATTTGTCTCCTGGGCGGATAATAATAACCATAAACGTCTGCGTTCTTTGTTACTTTCGTTAGTATAATTAGTAAAGTAAGCTTAATAGACAATCCCTTTACAATTTGTGAACACATGCCCAAGAACAAAACAAAAAACCATTAGCCAAGGATTATATAGGCGGAGACAACATGGCAGCCTCCTATTAGTCATGTGACCAGTAAATTTTCTCCGTATACTTACCGTCCCACATTTTATAAAATATGATAGTTGTGATAAATGTACTTTGCCAGATATATGATCTCATTTACCATCTAGGACTATATCATAAGTCCTTCAAACATATCGTCGCTGTTCTGACATACCGGCACATCTCTTTACTTATTTCTGTTGTGATGTGCCGGTATGTCAGAACAGCGACGATATGTGTATTCATGTTGATCAACACCTGGCGAGCCTCCTCCTCTATTACCTCGAGATAATAGTTTTGTCGGATGGTGATTTCTTCCACAATTAGCTCATACTAAACATGAAATATGTTATTGAAATACCAAATATGCTAAAGGGTTATTATCTTGTCTAGTCTCGAGTGTATCCCGGGGATAGTATCCATGATATATTTCAACAGGATATACAGACATGTCATACTGATAAATTAGGGCAATGTATAGTCTCTGAAGAGCATCGTGTATATTCTGTACTACACTCTTAAAACTTCTGTGTCACATTGCGTGTGAAGATCTCACATGGTGTATTCTAAGAGTAAGGTAATTTAGAAAAGCAGCCCATATCTCATACATTCCATATAATTCAAATTGATAAAAATCATTACTCGTGACAAAGTGACGTGAGCCGCCTCTAAGTGTGACATTCTTGTTCATGTATTGATCTTTTCGTAATCTTCATTTTCAAGCGCTTGTTATGCTATACACAATTCTAGAACAAGAACTTTAACCTGCACAGGATCTGTAACTATCACTGTTGAGGGCACTGTCACCTATGAAGTCACTGACAGTATTACCTCGCGGTAGAGCAAATTAATTTTGACGATTTGGACATGGCACTAAACCTTCTTGGACTTCAGTCGAAAACATGATATTATATCATTTCAAAGAGAAATAAGAAACGGTGGATTTAAACCTCCGCGACTCACACTACTCAATAAAGATGTTTTGAACTGCCTTTCTTGCAAAATACTGTATGATAAGAGCTAGTGCTCGCGAGTACCTATTATACTTTGGCAGATTCTTTTTAAGATATGCTCTTTCTACAGGAAGCCAATGAAAGAACCCCTTTCCGGGTTTTTGAATTTAATCATTAATGGTTCCTTACAGACGCAGCTGAAGAGCTTTTTCTTAACCTGAGACGTTGTTAATGTATACTGTGAACATTAATTTGTTTAAATAGGATATATAGCGCTTGATTGATTGGAATCATATGCCGGTGGCAACTGTAATGTTTTGTAAAGACGAAAACTACTTGACACTAAATGCTCTGTCTAAGTGGCAGAAATCCACGACCACATTTAAGATAATTTTATCATAACATCGTAATGGTAGTAAACAACAATCCAAACAGAACTAGAGGATATTATGAACAAAAATAGCACCACAGAATTATGGTTCAATTGAAAATGATTTTCAAATCAACCCCTATGGGCATGTTATTTCAATTTTTAGAAATAAGTATTAAATGGAGAATCATGGTTCCATTAGAATTTATTGGGTGATAAACATACCTGTTGGCTATATTGGTAGTCTTCGACTGAACAGGTTGAGTTATATAAGATGTATAAACATCTTACCATATAAAATTACACCCGGACCTTCTAGTTTACTGGATTACTTGAGAGTGTGAATTAATGAGCCAGAAAAAACAATCAGATTGTTATTTTTACTGTCAACCTCTATTCATAATTTTAAAAACCTGACCATAAAAAAGGTGCCAAAGTACCAATGTTGAAAAACTATAAACAGTTTCTAAACGATATATATATTGTTTGTTATTGAACACAATAACGTGGCATAAATTCTTAACAATAGTCTGTCCCTTATCTTAATTCAAATATCTTCATATAAGTTTTGAATCAGAAGCAACTTGATGTAAGAGCCATGTATTAACAGTGAAAAGGGCACTGCCATGTCTCGCACATAAAGTCAATTGATAACACATATGATATCGAGATAACAGTGTTAGTCGATGGATTCAAACAAATTGTTTACGGATTTCAAAGAGCGTAATGTTATTTCTTAAGAAAAGAAAATCAATGTGCTTCTCAATATTAAAAAAACTGAATATGCTTTTAAGGATGCAGGATAGGTTTTAATAGAGTCCAACAATTAGCGAGACGTCGTCGCCATTTCGTGGTCAAGCCAAGATGTCTCAATAGCTGTTGCTTGCTACACATAAGTAATCCAATTAGGCAAATGGGAATAAGCGGGTTCAAAACATTTCAATATTACAGGTAAGTGTGTCGAGATATGTAGGGTATATAAAGGGTTCAACAAAAGAAAGTATACCACTTTGTTTATGTCATTTTGAGTAACTTTCAATTTGTTTTTGTCCAAACAGGCTAGATAGGCATTTAGATGAATCTGTTAGGCATAATTTGATACCAAATTTTCCCCCTAACAACAAAGATAAACCATGATTAGCACCATTTAAAGGAAAATATCCCATTTTCAAAAGTCGCATTTCCAATACACAGCACGAGAAGAATAGGCAAATTGTTAACACACACATATGCCGTATTTATCCCGTACTGATCACCGCGCACATCCCTCAATGCGCGGGCTAATTCAAATGTAAACTGATGCATGGGTGAAGGATTTGAATGTAAAGGAATGTTATGGATGGGGAGAACATGGACAGATTAACCAAATCTTCTTGTGCAGTGTATTGGAAATGCGACTTTTGAAAATGGGATATTTTCCTTTAAATGGTGCTAATCATGGTTTATCTTTGTTGTTAGGGGCAAATTTGGTATCAAATTATGCCTAAAAGATTTATCTAAATGCCTATCTAGCATGTTTGGTCAAAAACAAATTGAAAGTTACTCAAAATGACATAAACAAAGTGGTATACTTTCTTTTGTTGAACCCTTTAGTATTGACTGTAGGCCTCGTTAGTGTGTCGGGAAATACAATTTCACACATTGCGGCTACCATAGCTATATTGATGCCTTAAGATGATATAGATCAAAGCTTTGTACGTTGTATAATAAGGGTTTCTGCATGTAAGACTCTCTCTATTGCCCTCTCGCCAGCCGCCTATTAGTTGAAATAGATTCTATAGAGTAGTATCACTCTCATTTGTCACTATCACCTGGCGGAGTTTTTATTCTCTGCTTGAATATTGCTGAAAGACAGTAGACAACTCTCCATTCTAGCCATAGGGCTTGCCAAGCTCACATTTAAACTAAAAAACTCATGTTTGTTCAGGCGGACCCGCCATAAATGTGTTACATTATTGCACTATTGGCCGTATAAATGTGTATTCCACTTAGGTTTCAACGGACTGGTGTGTTAAGTGCGTCAGTCACATCATAATTTATCAAAATACATTGAAACTTGACTTGTTCTACTTTTCAATTCATTTGGTCATATAAAAACGATTCATTATCAACGTCACGTAGTGGTCTTTCCTCTAGGAGTGTACACAAATACAAACTCATTTGTTGTCACTCGAGATTGGATTCATTCCCTTTTTTGAACGCAACACATGTGTTCTTGTGCTGTTATACACTGCCGCGCAAACGTATTTCTCCCCTGGGAGCGTGCAAGTAATACACTGCCGCCCATAAGTATTTCCCCCTCTGGAAGCTTGCAAGTTATCACTGTGTTGTCGACAAAGTATTAAACCATCAGACCCAATTACCATTTCATTGTGTTCATTGTACATTTTATACCAATAAATTCATGTTTCCTATTCAGATTCATGATTTAAAAACATTACAATTCATGATTTTATCGAGCAAGTCAAAATTCCAATGTAAAACCGCTGTAGTTAATCACCTCATGAATATCAATTAGCTCATTATCGGCACTGTAATGCTATGGGAATTTTCAACTGAGATCAACTGGTGATGGAAAACTCCACGTGCAGACATTTATAAATGATAATTGGCATGCGCAGTTTATTGGAATACCTTTAGAAGGAACCATTCCAGCTATGTCAAGTTATTTTTCTGACGTTGGACTATGTTTTTGGCAGAAATTCATCTTTTTAAAACCAAATCATATCGGGCCGTAATAACGCAAATTCGGAAAGTTAAAAAAGCACCGGGGACCCATTGACTGTAAATAAGTACTGTTAGAGTATGGACACAATAAGTATCCTATTCATCTGATTTGAATAGGATAGTCTAGCTCCCTATATTGTTTGGGATTGAGAAGAGACGGTGGCATAGTAGAAAAAGGATTTCTTATGTCTTGGTATGTTGTTTATTGAGCGGTCCTTTGTGAAGATGAAATAGTGGGAAACTCTGCTGCTTTGAATCATTCTATTGATAACGTGGTTTGTTAGGTCACTGGAGCAAATAGGTCAATGAACTACGTGCATGCACACTTTGTAATTTTTGCTGGTTCTCCATGTTATTTCAGCCCGAATGTATTGAAAATAATTTTAGATGTGCCTTAAATAAAGATGAATATCTGCCAAAAATATAAACCGTCGTCACAAAAATAACTTTTTAAAGCTGGAATGTTCCTTTTGAAGGTATTCCAATAAACTGCGCATGCCAATTATCATTTATAAAATTCTGCACATGGAGTTTTCCATCACCAGTTGATCTCAGTTGACAATTTCCTATAGCGTTACACTGCCGATAATGAGCTAATTGATATTCATGAGGTGATTTACTACGGCGATTTTACATTGGAATTTTGACTTGCCCGATAAAATCATGAATTGTAAAGCTTTTAAATCATGAATCTGAATAGGAAACATGAATTTATTGGTATAAAATGTACAATGAACACATTGAAATGGTAATTGGGTCTGATGGTTTAATACTTTGTCGACAACACAGTGATAACTTGCAAGCTTCCAGAGGGGGAAATACTTATGGGCGGCAGTGTATCACTGTGTTGTCGACACAGTATTAAACCATCAGACCCAATTACCATTTCAATGTGTTCATTGTACATTTTATACCAATAAATTCATGTTTCCTATTCAGATTCATTCATGATTTAAAAGCATTACAATTCATGATTTTATCGGGCAAGTCAAAATTCATATGTAAAATTGCCGTAGTAAATCACCTCATGAATATCAATTAGCTCATTATCGGCAGTGTAACGCTATGGGCATTTTCAACAAAAATCAACTGGTGATGGAAAACTCCATGTGCAGAATTTTATAAATGATAATTGGCATGCGCAGTTTATTGGAATACCTTCAGAAGGAACCATTCCAGCTTAAAAAAGTTATTTTTGTGACGACGGTTTATGTTTTTGGCAGATATTCATCTTTATTTAAAGCACATCTAAAATTATTTTCGTTACAATCGGGCTGAAATAACATGGAGAACCAGCAAATTACAAAGTGTGCATGCACGTAGTTCATTGACCTATTTGCTCCAGTGACCTAACAAACCACGTTATCAATAGAATGATTCAAAGCAATAGAGTTTCCCACTATTTTATCTTCACAAAGGACCGCTCAATAAACAATATACCATGACAACTTGCAACTTCAGACAAAAAGGATGTTTTCAAGACTGTCAACTCTTTACTCAACAAAAACCGCAGAATTCTCCCTGAATCCGATTCACCTCAACTTCTGGCAAATGATTTCGCTGTTTTCTTCAAGGACAAGGTTGATAAGATTCGCAACACTCTTAATGAGCAACAGCCTGACAATGATACGACCACCAACGAGATCAATGAACTCCCAACCGACTTGGAAATGTTTAACGAGTTTGAAAGGATTACAGAGGAGGATGCGCGGAAATTAGTGAAGGGATTTGCTAGTAAATCATGTGCTCTTGACACCATTCCTACGTGGCTCTTAAAGGACAAGTTGGATATTATTCTACCTGTTCTCACATCTATCATAAACACATCTATTTCAACCGGCATTTTCCCAAACTCCCTTGGTCAAGCCATAATATCACCAATTTTGAAAAAACCATCATTGGATCACAACGCCTTAAGCAGTTATCGTCCTGTTTCTAATATCAAATTTGTTGCCAAACTTATCGAAAAAGCTGTTGCCACACAACTGAAACAGCACATGTCTCGGCACGATCTTGAGGAGCTATACCAGTCTGCTTATAAGACACATAACAGTACAGAAACGGCGCTTTTAAAGGTTAAAGACGATGTACTCATGGCGATGGACAAGTCGCATATAGTTTTTCTTGTTTTATTGGATCTGTCTGCAGCCTTTGACACTATCGACCATACTGTTTTACTTAGGAGAATGAACACAGAGCTAGGTGTATCAGGTACTGCCCTACAATGGTTTAAGTCATACCTCTCTGGTAGACAGAGCCGCGTGTCCATTGGCAACAGCTACTCAGATCCTGTGGATCTAAAATATGGTCTACCGCAAGGATCCATTCTTGGTCCTTTAAAGTTTTTAATCTATACGCTCCCTCTCGGAAACATCATTCGCCGCCATGGCTTAGACTTTCACCTTTATGCAGACGACACGCAGTTATACTGTTCCTTTAACCCCAAAATACCTGGTGCTATGCAACACGCAATCAAGAGGCTACAACTGTGTATTTGTGAAATCCAAAATTGGATGACCATTAACATGTTGAAATTAAATGAGAGCAAAACAGAGTTTATTGTGTTTGGATCACCCCATTTTCTCCAGAGCTTGCCACCTGTGTCCCTGGCAATTGGTGATGCACATATTGAACCAACGCTGTCTGTTCGGAACCTGGGTGTAAAATTTGATGCAAATATGACCATGACCAAACAAATATCTAGCCTCTGTCAATCTACACATTACCAGTTAAGAAACATCCGTAGAATAAAGCGATACCTCGATAAAGACACTCTTCATCATGTCGTTAGAGCTTTAGTTATCTCTCGTCTTGACTATGGTAATCTTCTTCTCTTTGGTGCTACGGAACATGAATTGAACAGAGTTCAAAGATTGCAGAACAATGCCGCTCGGTTGATATGTTCCATATCCATGCGTGACCATATTACTCCCACGCTTAAAGAACTCCACTGGCTGCCCATACGGGAAAGGATTCAATTCAAACTCTGTCTTTTTGTCTTCAAAAGCATGAACAATACTGCACCTGGATATTTATGCAATTTACTGTCACCATATGTTCCTCGAAGAGCTCTTCGTTCTGCAAATGACATTACTCGCCTAAATGTTCCTAGGACAAATAAGGTCTTGGGTCAGAAATCTTTCAGTGTAGCTGGTCCACGGGCATGGAACAATCTCCCTCGTACCATAAGAGAAACTGACAATATCTCTCATTTTCGTTGTAGTCTAAAGACTCACCTTTTTCCATGCTAAATGTATTTTGTGTACTGATGTGTTACATGCGCTATGATCTAGATGGAATAGCGCTATATAAATATTAATTGTTATGTTATGTTGTTATGACATAATAAATCCTTTTTTCTACTATGCCACCATCTCTTCTCAATCCCAAACAATAGGGAGCTAGACTATCCTATTCAAATCAGATGAATAGGATACTTGTGTCCAACCTCTAACAGTACTTATTAACAGTCAATGGCCCGGTGCTTTTTTAACTTGCCGAATTTGCGTTATTACGGCCCGATATGATTTGGTTTTAAAAATATGAATTTCTGCCAAAAACATAGTTCGACGTCAGAAAAATAACCTGATATAGCTGGAATGGTTCATTCTTAAGGTATTCCAATAAACTGCGCATGCCAATTATCATTTATACATTTCTGCACATGGAGTTTTCCATCACCTGTTGATCTCAGTTGAAAATTCCCATAGCGTTTACACTGCCGATAATGAGCTAATTGATATTCATGAGGTGATTTACTACAGCGATTTTACATTGGAATTTTGACTGCTCGATAAAATCATGAATTGCAATGCTTTTAAATCATGAAACTGAATAGGAAACATGAATTTATTGGTATAAAATGTACAATAAACACAATGAAATGGTAATTGGGTCTGATGGTTTAATACTTGGTCGACAACACAGTGATAAAACTTCCAGGGGGAGAAATACTTTTGCACGGCAGTGTACATTCATTGGCTATTAAATGTGTCAAGGGTCGCCATGTTGGTTATCATTCTCGGCGGGGTATCTTTGAGTCCGCAGTTGTATTCAAGGCCTAATATTAATGCATAGTATGATTTACTAACTGAAGTACTTATATGTTGCACATTCGATTTGGTGGTAAACTGTCTTGGTAAATGTGACCTATCACAGGGACCCTCTTATGATCTAATTAGAGTTAACGTTCTTGTCATATTATCAAATGTGTTTTACGCGTTTTGAGTAGAAATTTAACAAACCTTAACTTTTGATGCTAAATCGGCCGTTTTATTTTGAAAAGTATCAAATACATCGAGATAAGCGATTTAACGCATTTAATAAACAGACAAAACCTTCAAAATATTTCGCTATTGAAATATAACGAGCAAATAAAAAGCTGTCCGTTGTTCTTTGATTGGATGGACAGGTAAGCGATTCCAACCAATGTTAAATTTGATCGCTCTAAAGATTTTTTTAGTCAATTTCATTTGATTCTTTACTATCAGTTTTTTGAACTCTCGTAAAATTTGATATTAAAGCGTGATACAAGTTCATCGATCTTATCTCATTTGATCTTCTGTCGTTCATTCTAGCAAAAACCGTCATCGACAAGATGATGATAATGATAATAACAATTTACTATCAAGACGAATTAATTGACTCTTGGACACCTGATTTAAGAATTGATTACAGTATATTTATGCCGTGAATTTTTTTTTTCTGATAAGGAAAACGTTGTGTTTTGGTAGGTTTTTATTTAACATTTCAGAACTAATACTATACTTTCTTCAGCTAAGTAACTGATATATCACAGTACACTATCCCTGGGGCTTAATTAATATTGTCTATGATTTATCTTAATACATTGAAACATCTCAACAAATATGGTTCATGGATTCCATAATAGGAGGTAAAACCTTGCGGCGACTACTATTATAGTGCCATACATGACTCGATCAGTGTACTGTTTTTTTCTCTCTCTCCCTCTCTCCCTTATAATATCAGCTTTATTCTTAGTACATTGGCCCCTCGCATTAAACTTAAGACACTCGCCGGTGAAATATATACGCGGTAAATTCATCCTTTAGTTATGAAGTATTGTTAAATGTAAAGGGTGTATCGTGATATGTCTTCCACGGCGTGAGATTGGAATGACATGTCAGTATTATGAGGAATATGTAAGATGAGTACAAACAACACGAGGGCCCCTTAAATTGTTACGTAAGGTGTTTCCGATGAAAGATCATTAGACACATTATATTGCATATCTGTTATTGAGATATACAACTTCAACGAGGAAGATATTATGGGTTGCTATATATGCTTCACAGGGTAAAAAACGTAGCAGCCTCGCGATAAAAAACACATCGAATAACGTGACAAACTACATGTGAACTTACCAAAATATGCACTTGCCCAAACTAGTCGTCATGTAAATACAAACAGACACGCAACATTAACGAGATATTACCTCTTACGACCTTGCTCATTTCTTATCAATGTATATTATATTTTCATTGGGATCAAATTAACAATATTTACGTGTTCAAATGATAGGGACCATGTAACATAAATGCCAAAAACGTGACTTTATGATGTTCCTCTATATAACTTGATATAACTTTTTTGACATGTTCGTATTTTCACTAATTCATTGCTCTAGCCTCATAACTGTCTTCAACTAGACAGTTGTGTCCTTACAAACATATGGTAACGTTAATGTAGAGGTATTTTGATGGATATATTCGGGCGTTCTTTAGAAAAGTAATTCGTGTATTTTGATATGGTGCTAAAAGCGTGCAACCGGTAACATAAGAACGACACGTTGTATATGAAATATAGGCTATATCGCATCCTACAAGAAAAAGCTTTTAAGTTTACACTGATGATTTTAACTCGAATAAATGTCATTATAAATACGATTCAAGTGTTATGAATAATGCACGTTATACGACGGTTCGATGATTTTGAAATGCATATCTTAAATTTCACTGTGGTATTTCACAGCTCTAGGTAAGTTATGTCAACTTGTTCAGTCAGCGTTACAATACAACATCACATTCCATTTGGTGCACTCTCAAAATCCGTGATAAAATAACACGACATAGTTGCACTAAAACAGCATGAAAGCACATTACATGCTGAAGGCTACGGTTAAGGTGCATTGATAGCAATGATTATATCATATTCTTTCATTAATGAATATGAATTCTAAAGTATCCTACATATATTTTGCAACAATTTATTGACATGTAAGCATATAAGTGACTTTTAGCATAAGGCGCTTTATATGCTTAAAGAGTTCCAGGATCTTAATCTACAACCGCTACATAAACAGAAATGGCATTTAATATACTTCAAGATACCTGAGAGTCTAATCACAATTTCCTTTCGCAAATACATATCGCTGTTCATACATTAATGCATAAAAGATTGGCGGTGATGTATGCCAAAATAGTTTCCCTGTGGACACTACCCTGCACTCAGGTTTTATATTCAAAAACATGAAAAGCGTGATATAAAAAACCGTCGAGTGACCTTTCGGGAACTCTCCTCAGATAATACAGATGTGAGGTACAGATTTGGCTTAGTACATTGAAGCATATAAACAAACTTGTTCAGTGTATTCCGCAATGGGAGGCAAAGAAAATCTGGCGGCGACTACCATTCTAGTGCCATACATGACTCAATACCTATTTTGTTTTCTCCTCATTATATCAGCTTTTCTCAGACATGGGCTCTTCATGTCAGGTGTGTTTTATTATCAAAGATGACCGTGTGATTTTAAGGCGTCAAGTTACAAATCAATCTGTTCGTGACCAGAGTGATCGTTTTGTGGCGCTCTGTATCTTTTTAACATAGATATATCGATGAATTGATGTTCAATGGTCTACTGTATGTAAGCGTCTCACTTTATTGATGCCCAGTAATTAGTCAAAATTATACTGATATCGGGAAATATTGGAAGCTTCGACCAGCTCTCAAGATACAAGTTATTTTGTAAAATAATAAGTTCAAAATCGGGAAATACCAATTTTTCGCATTTCGGTCACCAACGCTATCTTGATGCCTTAAGACGATATGAATCAAAGCTTTATAGTACGTTGTATAATAAGGTTTTCTGCCTGTAAGACTTTCTCTCTTGCCCTCTCGCCAACCACCTATTAGTTGAAATAGATTCTATAGAGGCATATCACTCTCATTTGACACTATCACCTGGCGGAGTTTCTATTCTCTGCTTGAATATTGCTGAAAGACAGTAGACAACTCTCCATTCTAGCCATAGGGCTTGCCAAGCTCACATTTAAACTAAAAAGCTCATGTTTGTTCAGGCGGACCCGCTATAAATGTGTTACATTAGCGCCCTATCGGTCGTACAAAAGTGTACTGCACTTAGGTTTCAAACCGACCGGTTTGTTAAGTGCGTCAGTCACATCAGAATCTATCAAAAGACATTGAAAGTCGACTTGTCCTACTTGTTAATCTATTTGGTCAGTTAAGAATGATGACCTCTTTATTTATTATTTATACCAAGCATATGGTCTTGTCACTCTGTGAACATACACAAATACAAACTCATTTATTGTATTTTGAAGTTGGCTCAAAGTTTTGTATTGTTGAAACGCAGACATGCCTGTTCTTGTGCGGTTATACATTCTTATTTGCTATATGTCAAGGGTCGCCATGTTGGATATCATCTCTGAATATGCAGTTGTAAGATTCAAGGCCTAATATTAATCCACACTGATTTCCAAACTGAAGAATAGCACATCTGTTAGGGTGGTAAGCTATCTTGGTGTATACAGGGCCCCTCTCATAATTCGATAAGGGTTATCGTTCTTGATGACTTCTCACATAGACGTGTCTTAGTATGTCATATACTGTCTGTATGTAAGCATTTTGAGTAGATAAATCACATAAACCACTTCTTCTAATGCTATAACTTCCGTTTTATTTGTAAAGTATTAACGTAATCAATAAAACTATTTAACGCAGACCACAAACCCGCACACTTTTGAAAAATAATAATTGCTGAAATGTAACGAGAAACAATACACCTATCCGTTGTTGTTTAATTCGATGGACGTGTACGTGATTCTGACTGTATGTTAAATATAATCACAATTTAAGCCGCAGTTGAACTCTCTCCTCACACTATCAGTTCAATCATGATATTTAAATTGGCAGTCAAAGATTTGATTATTTACTATCAGTTTATCGAACTCGCGAAATATATGATGAGCGTGACACCAGTTCGTTGTAAATAGAAACCAATCCCATCTTATGTTATCTACTGTCGTAATGTGTTTATTTTAGCAAAAATCGTCACAATGATAATAACAATTTACAATCAAGGCGGAACTATTGAGTCTCGGACATCTGATTAAGGCGTGTATGATGATGTTTTTTGTCATGAAATATCCTTTTTTTCTGATGAGGAAAACGTCGTGATTTAATGTACTTGAATTGGCCGTGAAAATGATGTATGAGTATATATTTTCTTTACAATATTATACTCAAATGCTATAACCCACCTTTGGGATCATGTCAGCTTAAATAACAAAGTTTATTTTAATGATGATAGTTGTTCCTATACATTCAAGTCTGTCAAATTGATCCTAACGATTTGCATAATCCAAACCAACAAACGGTTATATTGACAGAAGAATTATTTCTAAAGCGACTTGAGATAATCAGGCCTCTTTGATTTTACGCCCTAGTGTAATTATAAACAAGCTGTAAATAAAATAATGATAGAGTTGTCAATCAATACCAATCATTCTATCTGAAGCTGACCTGTTTATCATATCGTCAGTCTGCTTCGATAATTGCCTAACTCACTTTTCAGCGAAATTGAGTTTTTTGCATAAATCATGACTTCATTACATTATGCACATGCTGTTATAATACCTAAGTCATTGACCAATCAAAAGTGTTGATAAATGCACAATTGCAATTCTGCCTAAGTCGGCATTGTGAGTTAGGCAGATTTTACTAATGATTAAAATGGGTCATATTAACTCGTATTAGGCATATAACAAGCCACATTTCACTTAAAGGTATATCTCCAACTTAATTCTATCCAACAGTTACTGCTCCTGTTGGAATTTACCTGCACTATTCATGTTGCTATTCAGCATATCAATTGCCTAACTCACTTTTCATACTTTTGTTGTTTTCTAAGAACTTGAAAAAATGAGTTAGGCAATTATCGAAGCAGGCTGACGATATACAACATGGGCATACTTCATTTAATCAGCCCTATCAATTCCGATAACTTCATCTTTATCGAAAGTCTCAGTGTAAACACACCTCGTGTCTTATGTTTAAGCTCTATTTCTTATTACAGATTTTAGAAAAACTTCCTTTTTGATACAAATACTAATAATACTAGTCTCACTTGAGAATTCACGTTAACACTCCCTTAATGAAGGCTGCTAAATGTGTAGCTAAACGAGATAAAATTGAATTGAATTGAACCATTTATATTAAAAGACTAATTTCACAAAAGTTTGAATTTTAAATCATAATTCTTTAAACATTCCCTTATGGTTTAAAAAGGTAGTTTTAAAATTATCTTGAATTCTTCAATAAAGATCAAACGTGGCTCTTTCATCATACCCTTATAACCATTTGACGTGCATGTAGCTTATAAAGCCATTCGATCCACAAAAAGCCCGTACGTCACATGCATATTTTACACTTTAAAACGATAGGCTTGAAGTCTCTGGCTTTTTCTACCCACCTGGGACTATCTCAACAAGCACGAGAACATATCACACATGTAAGTATTTACACATCAATGCATTTTCCCAAAACACTCGTCACGTTAATATACAAACAGACTCGCAATAATCGACGAGACACGAAACCCTCTAATGTCCATGTTCATTTCTAATCAATATTCATAATATTTACATTGGAAGAATCCAAACATCAATATTTATGTGGTCAAATTACACAAACCATGTGACATATTCAACAACGTGACTTTATGATGTTCTTCACTGTAACTTGAAATTTCGTTTTGTCAGGTTCGTCTTTTCACTAATTCATTTATCGTAGTTTTCTCAAAATTCAACTAGACGGTCGTTTCCTTTTAAACCTATGTTAACTTTAATGTAGAGGTATTTTAGTGAATAAATAGAGGCCGTTTTTAGGGGGGAAAGCAATGTTGCGTATATTTATATGATGCTAAAAGCGTTATACAATGACGAGCAGCCGGTAACTTAAGAACTACACGTTGTATATGAAATGTATATTGCATACTACAAGAAAATGCTTTTAAGTTTACACTGTTGACTTTTAACCCGAATAAATCTTCTTATGAATGCGTCTAGATTGTTATAAGTGGTGCGTGCTATTTATGAATACATATCACGAATTACACCGTAGTATTTTACAATTCTGGGGAAGTTAAATCGACTTATTCATTCAGTGTTATAATACAATATCACATGGCATTTAATGCAATCTCACATTCCATGAGAAAACAACCCGGTATAGTAAGTTGCACTAAAAAACCCTGAAAATACATTAGATTCTGAAGGCAATATTATAAAGATGTAGTGAACGCAATGTATATATATTATATTCCTCCATTAATGAGTATGCATTCAAAAGTATCTTGATTGTATATATTACATTCCAACTACTGGTTCATATGTCTCCCCCACGAGCATATAAGTGACTTTAGCATATGGCGATTGATATTCATAAATAAAAGTTCAACTGCTACATAAATCGAAATGTCCTTTAATATACTTCAAGATACCTGAGAGTCTAATCACAACTTCCTTTCGCAAATACATATCGCTGTTCATACATTAATGCATAAAAAGAGTGGCGGTGATGTATGCCAAAAGAGTTTCCCTGTAGACACTACCCTGTACTCAATATTTATATTCGAAAACATGACAAACGTGATACAAAAAGCGACGAGTGACCTTTCATAAACTCTCCTCAGAAAATATGGCGGATTTTACGTGAGGTACAGATTTGGCTTACATTGAAGCATCTATACAAACTTGTTCAGCGTGTTCCGCAATGTGAGGCAAAGAAAAGCTAGCGGCGGCTACTAATATAGTGCCATACATGACTCGATCAGCTGATCAATGTTCTGCTCTCTCTGTATATAAGTTATAATCTTAGAACTTGGGCCCTCGCATTAAACTTTATTTTTACTTTAACACACTCGCCGGTGAAACCATTACTCGATAAAGTAATTCTTTAGTTATGTCCGCTGTGCTTTCAAGACAATGACACGTCAGCATTATCATGATTATGATGACTGTAAGATGAGTGGAAACAACATGAGGGGTCTCCCTTAAATTGTTAAGGTTTTTACGATGAAAGATCATTAGACACATTATATTGCATGTCTGTTATTGAGATATAGAACTTCCACGAGGAAGATAATGATTAAAATGAAACGGGTTGCGAAAATATGCCTCACAGGGTAAAAACACGCAGTTAGAAGCTTTGTGGAAAAACCGTCGAAAAAGCTAAGACATAAGCAACGACACACGCACTTACCAAACAATATGTGAACCAAAAATACTCGTCATATTAATACAAACAGACGCAAAATCGACAAGATATTACCTCCTCTTTTGTCCTTATGCTCAATTCTAATTAATATTTATATTATTTTTACATTTGGATATGAATATAGAACGTATTCTACACGAAAATGCTTTTTAATTTTATAGTGTTGACTTTAGACCCGAATAAATCGGAATAATGAATGCATCTAGGCGGGTGTTATAAATTATGCACAGTAGGCCTATGCGACGGTTTGATGAATAATTTGAAAAGCATATAATAACTTTCACCGAGGTATGTCAAAGTTATGGTGCTGATAAAATTTAACTTGCTCGTGTCAGCCTTGCGATATAATATCACTAAGTGCAACCCAATATAAAAGAACTCGGTATTGATCACTAAAACACCGTGAAAGTATATAATTATACAACTCCTGAGAACGATGGGAAGATGCAAAGAGAACAATGGATATATTATATTCTTATGATGGTTATGAATGAACATGCATTCTGAAATTATCTTGAATATATATAATATTCTCCAACTAATGATTGACATGTATCTACTTCAAAGATATAAGTGACGTTAGCACGAGGTGCTTGAAGTGCGTAAAAGTTCCAGGGGCCAAATCTGCAACTGCTACATTAACCGAAACGTCCTTTAATATACCTCGAGATACCTAAGAGTCGAATCACAATTTCCTTTTGCAAAAACATAGCGCTGTACATACATTAATGCATAAAAAGATTGGCGGTGAGGTAAGCCAAAAGAGTTTCCCTGTAGATACTACCCTGTACTCAAGTTCCATATTCGAAAACATGAAAAGCGTGATACAAAAAGCGACGAGTGACCTTTCGGAAACTCTTCTCAGAGAATACGGCGGATTTTACGTGAGGTACAGATTTGGCTTAAATACATTGAACATTGTTAAAGCATCTAAACAAACTTATACAGTGTATTCCGCAATGTGAGGCAAAGAAAAGCTAGCGACGGCTACCATTCTAGTGTCATACATGACTCGATCACCTGATCAGTGTTCTGCTCTTTCTTTATTTAAGTTTTAATCGTAGAACATTGTCCCTCGCATTAAACTTAACACACTCGCCAGTGAAACCTATACTCGATAAATTAATCCTTTAGTTATGTCCGCTGTGCTATTACGGCAAGAATTTTTAATGACTATGAAAGATCATTAGACACATTATATGTCTGTTATTGAGATATAGAACTTCAACGAGGAATGATTAAAACGAAACGGGTTGCAAAAATTATGCTTCACAGGGTTACAACACGTAGTAGTAGAAGCCTTGTGGAAAAACCGTCGAAAGACGTAATCAACGACACACGCACTTACCAAACAATACTTGTGCCAAAAATACTCGTCATATTAATACAAACAGAAGCAAAATCGACAAGATACTACCTCCTCTTTTGTCCTTATGCTCAATTCTAATTAATATCTACATAATGTTTATATTTGGATCAACTTGGAATGAACAAGATCAAATGATTAATATTTACGTGTTCAAATTGCAGAGACATGTAACGTAAATTCTACAACGTGACTTCATGATGTACCTGAATATAATAATGAAGTTCGTTTTAACAGGTTCGTCCTAAGAACTACACGTGATATGAATGTAGATATGAATATATATGTAGATATGAACATAGAACGTATTCTACAAGAAAATCCTTATTAAATTTATATTGATGAATTTGAAAAGTATATAATAACTTTCACCGCGGTATGTCAAAGTTATGGTGCTGATAAAATTTAACTTGCTCGTGTCAGCCTTGCGATACAATAATCACTAAGTGCAACTCAACATAAAAGAACTCGGTATTGATCACTCTAAAACACCGTGAAAGTATATAATTATACAACTCCTGAATACGATGGGAAGATGCAAAGAGAACAATGGATATATTATATTCTTATGATGGTTATGAATGAACATGCATTCTGAAATTATCTTGAATATATATAATATTCTCCAACTAATGATTGACATGTATCTACTTCAAAGATATAAGTGACGTTAGCACGAGGTGCTTGAAGTGCGTGCGCAAGAGTTCCAGGGGCCAAATCTGCAACTGCTACATAAACCGAAACGTCCTTTAATATACCTCGAGATACCTAAGAGTCTAATCACAATTTCCTTTTGCAAATACATAGCGCTGTACATACATTAATGCATAAAAAGATTGGCGGTGATGTAAGCCAAAGGGGTTTCCCTGTAGACACTACCCTGTACTCAAGTTTCATATATTCAAAAACATGAAAAGCATGATACAAAAAGCGACGAGTGACCTTTTGGAAACTCTCCTCAGAGAATACGGCAGATTTTACGTGAGGTACAGATTTGGCTTAAATACATTGAACATTGTTAAAGCATCTAAACAAACGTGTTCAGTGGATTCCGCAATTGGAGGCAAAGAAAACCTAGCGGCGGCTACTATTATAGTGCCATACATGACTCGATCTCTCTTTATTATATCTGCTCTATTCTTAGAACATGGGCCCCTCGCATTAAACATAACACACTCGCCGGTGAAATCTACACGCAGTAAATTTATCCTTTAGTTATAAAGTATTGTTGAATGTAAAGGGTGTATGTGATATGCCCGCTGTGGTTTTACGTCAAGAGATTTATTGATGAATATGTAAGATGAGTACAAACAACATGAGGGGTCCCTTTTAAATGTGTTCCGGTGATAGATCATTAGGTACATTATATTGCATGTCTGTTTTGAGCTATATAATAACACCTCCTCGATGTATATGATGATTAGGACGCAACGGGTAGTGAAATTTTTATGAAAACAGTATTACAGCATGTAAAGCCTCGTAAAAATCCCATGCAAGACAACGCAAACGAAACGTGAGTACATCGTTGAAAACATGTGAAATAACATGAAATGCCTGTGAGAACAGTTAAAGCCAATACGAAATACAATGTTGTGTAATGTTTTAAAAGTGCGACTGTGAAGTCGAATCAAACGACTGCAAGAAAAACTTGGAAAGGTTTTTGGGACAAAATCTTTAAGAGAACCTTGCTAAATAGGAGCATTGAACCACGTGGTATACTGACGTGGAAATCAATTATCATAATTATTTCGTGGAAGGATTGGAAAGAGCAACACTGCTGGGAAATATTGTTTGTACCGTGCCATGCATATGACCATTTGAGATGTTAAGCATATTAAGTTTTAGAGGGTAAGGTAAATTATTCGATATCCATGAAATCCATAACAACAAGGGCAACTAAATGTCAATTGCGAACGTTGGAGTACACTGATTATTACGTGATGGTGAATTCCGGATATTTGTCATAACAATTGGTTAAGGGCAAGGATAATACATAAACATAGTCATTGGAATCACGTGTCTAATGCAATGGCAAACGAGTGCTTAGCAAAACCTTAATTTGTTGTGACTTGCGAAGGCGGGATAATTTATCATTCATATATGTATACCTTTGGGCTATAATGTTTAGAACATCTATGGCATTTCAGTCATCTATGACATGTATACAGGTTACAACCCACGCACGACCTATACCGTATGTGATATGACAGAATATGCGATATGATTTATCGTTCCATGTCGTGTTATAGCATAATGAGTTATCTGCTTTCAGATGAGTTATTGTTACTCTACGAAAATTCATGATTATCTAGTCCTGAAACTTAAGTTTTGTTTTATTTGAAGAGGGATAGTCCTTCAAAAATCTTGGTATGCTTTGAAAAATATCAGGGCATATAATTCTTCACCTATCAGTTTTCACTCTCAATATAGCTTGCGGTACTTCGACATTAAACGATTTTTCGATCAAAGTTCAGTAGAACTTCAAGGGTCAAATCAATCTCAAATGTAATATTATTAGTGTAAGTTTCCAATTGGGTATACGATCTTAAAATGGGTAGTAAATATAATATATGATGAGTTTATATCAATCACTCAAATCAACACCATATAGATGAGGTGACCTATGATGTCATGTATTTACAAATGGGACACCCTCTGTTGTTTCCCTCCAGGCAGAATATACAGTAAAGTTAATGAAGACAACATGAAATTTCTTTCTAATGAATTGTAAAACTCATTTAGTTTTAGTTTTTTGTGTGAAATACGATAGCTTATAGCATTCCTAAGCAAGTTTAAAGACAGTTTTGATAACAATTTGCTGTGACACCACAATCTAGTTAGAAAACCTAATCTGGCCTATGTAAACTATAGGAACTATTGGCCCGGTGTGTTTTGTCTCAAACCAACAGAGGGCGTCCTAAATGTCAACAAATGTCACCTCATCTATAGCTTAGATCAGGCATTCTCAAATGGTGGCGCGCGCGCCACTTGTGGCGCATCAAGGCATCCTAAGTGGCGCGAGAGTGGTTAAAATTTGTTTTAAAAAAATAAATCATATTATGATATAGCCAAATTCCATAGGCATATGACAGTCAGATGTATAAATACAGCAATTTTTCTCGCGCTACGCGCGTATGTGCCCTCAAAACAGTAATATTGGTTAATATGCTGCCTACCTATGTTAAAATATTTTGAAATTAATGTTATAAAGGGAATTTTGCCATTGTAAATTCTAACAAATATGACCAAGTGGAGCTTCAACATGTTCAACAAGTTGGTTACTAAAATATGGCGCATCAGTAAATCTAGTTGAGAAAGCCTGGCTTAGATATTGCACTTACCTTATGATGTACTTCTTTGTCTTTTGGACGTGATTCTACTAAACTGCATACAGCTACAAGGAGCACCACCGCTATTGTCTTCATTGTGATTTATTCCAAGTTTGTGAGATACACGTAGTAAGGCAAGTCTGTAATGAGAACGAAATAAAGAGGATGAATTAATACATGACATGACAAATAGAGTATACAAACTGTATGGTATAATGAGTTCTTAAATCACACAAAAAGGTCGAGTACATTTTGTCGATTTTGAAGAAAACATATGAAATCCGAAGATTCTGTTTTAGACAAAGGTTGACCATCAAATCATGTGCAGTTAGCAGATTTATGCACGAAGTAAATAATATTAAAGTTTATCATGAACTGCAAATTTTCAAATCCATCAAAATGTCACCTATTCGTGATCCAAGCTGACGATATTGTGTATATAAAACGGGTGAGTTATAATAGGTTATAACCAATACCATCATTATATCATGTGTGTGCAGTCAGTAGGGAGGTCACGCTGCATGTCATATTTTGTTATACGCAAGAAAACAATGGAGTATCAGTGACTGCAATATTTGCTAGATATAGCTTCGGAAAATGGTCTATTTGGGCATCTCAAAAACTGAGAAACGTACTAAAAATCAGGTAGAATTTTAGAGGAGGGTCAATAACATCTGCAGAACGGTAAATGTATAGTATTAAACACGTTTTGTGACCAAATTTATGTCGTAAAATGTTGGAAAATTCACGTTTTGAAAATCTGTGGTCTTCGAAATTACAGGAATCCTAACTCATTCTAAACCTCACCAAATCATGAAATGAACCCTCGTCTACAAAAAATTCCGTGTACGTATTGCTCTATCTGCTTGGAGATAGCGAAGACCACGGAAACTTCATAGCTTCATACCACGGAATGAAATCCGCCATTAGGCGCCATAGACATTACATGGCAAACATCATACAGATTTGCACTGCAGTCCTCTGTGTAGGGAGTTTTGACAATAGCAAGGTCGTTCGACTATTGTGTTTGTGCATGTTTGTGACTGCTGACCCCGTTAAACAATTTTCATAGCTTTCATATAGGGCTTGGGTGACCTAACTATTGACTGTGTGCATGTGATTGTCACAAACGTGTCCACACTTAAAAAGCCGTACATGATATATGTACATGCCGTTCATGTTTTCCATATCACAAGAACGTAGTCAGGAACAGACGTTCATTCTTTATATTATTCTCGGTACAAGTTTTAGTTGGACCTGTTCTCGGTCTTTAAAAACGAATACTTTCCCTGTCACTGTTATAGTACAAATATAATCACTTTACGAACATTATTTTCTTTTCTCTGTATGTCGAAACTAAGGGGATTTATGTGGTAACAATGTTTGCAATACGGCATACTGCCTTGTCTGTATCAGTAATGTATTCTCTACGTGAATGAAAATGATTAAAGGCCTACACCTTGACATTTTGGTAACCATGTTCAACTAAACAAAAGGATTAATCTCTTACAATGCAAATAATCATTTGGCAAAAGGTATCATGTATACAACGAGAACACGAAGGTCCGTATGTTCATTGTTATGGCACCATGTTGGTTGTCACACTACTTCGTTATCAAGTCAAATGTATTAACTGGTCAGCCAATATAAAGCGTTGACGTGCCTGTAGTATCAACGAATGGGAAAAGCCCATTGAAACGTTTTTGTTTCGTTATTAAAGTTGTTTATATTTTTATAGGTTGATACACCGTAGGGCCGTAAACGACGCTACTAAACTCATTACATATAATACAATTTCTGGTGTCCATCGAGTCCAGACTTACAAAGAAAACATGTGAATTTTAACGAGAGCCCAACGGTGAAACTGCGATAAACATTTGAAGCTATAACTGAAGATACCTAAGTATTCGTCCGGGAAGTTCTGATCCTACTTTTCTCATTTAACAAATTTATGTGTATGATGAGGATTACTTTGTACATGAATTTTTAATTTCTCGTTCGGTCAATGATAAGTGACTTACCAAAGCGGCATTGACATGTGCGGTATGTATTATGGTGGAAGACGTCAAGATATACTAGATGCAGGATTATCATAGATGGCTACATCCATGGATGGAGTGGCTTAAAAGATTATGTTATTTCATCCGTACGCAGACACGACTAGTCATAAAAGTCACAGTATGATGTATGAAGATGTATGATTCACCATGTGCAGCTGACATAGTGCTATTTCATTACAAGTATGATCTATGCATTTAGTATGTAGGTTACCTAGCCTGGTTAGTCATCTAGATTAGACAACTGTCTCAATTATGGGGAAAGCTTGGTAAATTAAAGGTGCATTAAACTGATGTTTTGTAAGTTACATTGCTGAGTATAAACACCTGAAATGTCACAAATATAATATACAAATATATGTTGTCACAAGCTATCACATTTACCTATACAATAATCCATTAATTTCATAAATTCAAGAAAAAAATCCAAAATATGAAGTAGTATTAGAGCGATTTTGATATACATCGTACATCATCGTGGTATATATATATGCAGCGATGGAAATACCCACATGACTTTCGACCCGGGGTAGAGCGACCCGGGGTAGACCGACCCGGGGTTGATCAACCCTAAGTCGACCAACCCTGGGTGGACTACAATAGCGCCCTCACGGAATAAACAATAATACTGTTTAAAAAACACCTTGGAAACTATATTCATTCTAAATTATATGTTAAAAACTCAGGGGGTTGGCGGTCGGGGAGGTAAAAACAAGGACGGATCATTAAAACAACCCCGGGTCTGTCCAGCCCCGGAACTGTCCACCCAGGGACTGTTTCTAACCCTAAACCTAACCCTAACCCTAGTCCACCCAGGGTTGGTCGACTTAGGGTTGGTCGACTTAGGGTTGGTCTACCCCGGGTCGCTCTACCCCGGGTGGAAAGTCATGTGGGTATTTCCATTGCGTGTATATATATATACACATTGAAAAAAGTATCGCACCACTGCTTTTTTGTTGAAAAGTGCAAATTTCGCCTCGAATTTTGCCACCATGGTGTGATATTAAGGATCATTTGCTTGCGTAAGCTGTCCAACAAAATTGTATGCAATAAAAGTGCCACATTTTAGTTTGTGACGTAATCGATGTAATGTTTTTCAAGGCCAAGGGGAAAATGCATGTTTTTGTCCAAAAGCATGCATGAAACAAGTTTGGGTATAACGCGATATTGAATCGACTTTAAAAACTTAAAATAGTCATTATATTAGTTCTGTATTTGGCGCAAGATATGTTCCATTAAGACGTTATAGGCTACAATGCAGTGAATGAGTCCAAACATGCCATTTTTTTGTTGCTCATAAATATATACGAAGAGGTCACCGTTGATTTTTTTTTTATTTGACCTAGGTCAACACTTCCGCAATATTGCTTTTGTCATTTGAACTTATTTAAAATTTGACCTATTTTGACCTTTGCCCCCATAACCGTTGGGTGTACGAAAAATTGAGTTTTTTCATGTTTGAGGACAATCGGGCAACTTTTGAAATTTGACCCCAGATGACCTTTGACCTTGGAAGACTTGAATATGTTACCAAGGATTACAACTATAGAGATTAATCATCGTGCCTCTCAATATCGCGTATACCCAAAGTACTGGTATTTGATTATTTCTGTTAGACATTGGCACACCTCTAAAATGAATTATACTTGTTGAGACTATGAGTTTGATAATATCTAATACATCACTATAAACACAATACTGATGTGTGGAATACCGTTATGCCGTAGTATGAAGTCGATTTGATACAATATTACAATTCTTTGTAAAATTGTATATACCAAACGAGGTCAAGATATGATATATAATACAGACTTCCACTTTGCAGTGTACTTCTAAACTGATATTTAAGTAAGTGAAAGAATATAGTTGCAGCTACTTCTACTTGAAACCACAAGATGACGATAAACTTAATGTTCATGTTTCGGTAAAGATCAACGCTATGAATATAAGATCAAGAATACCGGTGGTCTAATTGCAGCAAACACACTCTCGGACGAAGAGCTGAAAGTGCTCTTAACAATCATAGTTTCCATGCTGCTATCATTATAAAGAAGTTCTCGTAATGGTCCTCAAATCAAAAGGGACACACAAAAAAGTCGCTAAAATATTTTCGAGGTCCTTGGAGAATCGGTTAGGTTACGTTTTGCAAGTGAGGCCTTACAGGGAGGATAGCTAAACCATTTACGTGTACGTACATAACCTACAAAATGCAACTACTTCGGCCTACTAATGAGATTGAAACTGTGCATGACATGTGCATGCAGTAGACTACTTACCAGTTATGAAATTTAAATTCGGAAATCCTACACCCAGGTTTACATAAAAATCGTGAACATTTATAGTTACTGTACAGCCAGTCAGCAATCACAGTGCTATATACATTATATAGCATCCGATATTAGCATTCCAAGTAGCACGTCAAGCACAAACACAAAATTACTATAAAATATTCATTTTGAACACAAATGGTGCAATCAGCTGTAAAATTGGTTTAACTTTAAATAAAACACAATGACCGACACAAATTGTTCAACTTCACACAATTTACAGTGTTGATTGAACATAACATCAGCCTATAGCTCGAACGGTTGTACAAAATCTGGTATTAAATATCCAGGATTTTCAATTATTAAAATGATACCGAGCAGCAAATCTGCAGTGTGTCGTACCCGGTCCTATAACCAATGCATTATAGGCATATACCCTGCCGCCGTTCACAATCATTAACGTTAATGGCTGTATACATTTAAGACAATTATCTTACAGGGCACTTAAGGCATTTTACCTTTAGGTAGAATCTTCACTGCTTCACCCACGTACAGATCATCTGCATTGTCATATTACGAAATTCAAGTAGATCCACTCTCACATCTACAACTACCGTTTAGCATTTGTGGCATAAGTACCTTCCGTTGAATGCACCTGTCCGGTGTTATGCTATGCATACACCAAATAGTTCCTCTAAATACAGCTCCCCATCTCCAGGGCTAAAAAGGAGGATAAACAAACTAGGAACTATGCTGAATTCTAAAGCAGTCGAAAGGAAATCGTAGACCAAAATGACTTGTATTACTGGCGGTCGTTTAGACTCGTATAGTATCGTATTCCTTGGGGCTGAGAGCCCGATTGACTACAACGCAAAAAGAGTGAGCAATTCACAAAGCAAATCTGTGATTTTACTCTTAAACCGCGACCTCTGGTGCTTGTTTGTATTCTATAATGGCGCACGTTTGTCAATCTTACCACAATACCGATACAATAACTGAAAGGATGTGACTTTGGAATGAACTTTAAGTAGTGGTTTATGGGAGTGGATGCCAAACACTAACTATACAGCTTCTGAGCTTCAATAATAACGAGAAACCTTTTATGTACAGCGCCAATGACTATTCATAAGTACTCTATTCTAGCTTTTAATAAGCGCCCATTATCTGAGAAAATTGCCGGTAATTTACTAACCATGCTAACAACAGCAACCATAATAATACTTATTATAATCATATCATTCATCTGACTGCATCGGTATTATTTACGTTAATAGACTATTACCAATTTTATATTATATTATTCGATTAGAATAATGATCAAGAGCCACTCAAATTGAAATTATAGCCAAGAATTGCCGTTGCTAGTTATAATTCTGCCATAAAAACTTTGATAAACATGAAGTTGGGTTTGACTGATCGCAGTTTTTTCCAGAAATGTTGAGCCTTATAAACAAATATCGATGTCAAGCCACTTCGATCTCGAGCTTTCCTATCGGTTGCCCTCCTTGTTCAAAAAACAAACATAAAAAACGAAATTTCAACTAATTTCACAATATAAATTAATGTGGTGGAGATGTATGATGAAAATTCTTTTAAATAAGAAGTTTGTATACTAGCTATATCTAGGTATTTGAAATTGCCGCAATATGTTCATCATGTTTACTGCTAATGTTAACGAGATATCGAGGTATGTGTTTCTATTACTACCCCTTCCTACGCCCGTGAAATGTCAAACACAATAAATGTCACGTTTAGCATTGCTAATAATATGTCAATGTTAATAGTAGGATATATTTTGACAAAGTGCAATCATGGATTTATCAGACGTGAGTTCAAATTAACAGCATTTATATCACACAGGGTTTCTTGTAACATGGTTGCCATTTATTGATGAAATAGCTTTATATAACAGAAGCAATTGTACACAGCATGCACACGGCAGCTATTACAGGTGGATGCTTTAGTCCTCGAAATCCGTATTTTATATTCGCTTTCGAAAGTATTGATTTACAATTTATGCGTACCACTTGTCAAATGGTCTGTTGTACATGTCTTACGATTCTCATTATACAAAGCCATTTTCTTATGTCTGGCATTTATGGGAGTGACTATATACACTCCCGTCTTGTAGCGATTTTCTATAGACTATATACACGACGGCTTATAAATCCTCGTAAATTCTCGCGTGATTCCTGTTCAGAGGGTTTGCGACTGCGGGAAAGAAAGTAAGACCGTCGTGTACGAGATAGACTTGGGACCAGTCTTCACTTCTTGTTTTCCGTTTCGGGAGAGCCCGAAGACCGAGAGTGAGTGCCGGGTGGGTGGATGTTTGCTAACATTGTCCTATAAATAATCTAATTTATCAAAATAAATAAATAATTATTTTAGGTGCGCTGTGAAAAGCAGAATGCTGTGGCTTGAGAATAAAATACGGTAAAATACCCCCCCCCCCAATACCTTAGGTATTTTAGTCTTAGACTGCGGCCCCCACAATGTGACATTAAGTCTAGTTGTGACAACATTGAACGCATGCAGTAGTGATTGGAGTGATGATATCGATTTCCTTTGTGTAAAACGGAAATGATGTTGAAGTTTATTGAAGTAATTGTTTAACAATCGATTATTTCGTTTAGAGCTTTATAAGGCCACATAAAAGTAAACATGTTTAGCGTCCCCGCCCCCTCATATTTTTTGACTCGCTTCAATTTCCTTTTGTTTTTTCTTTATTTACGGTCATAACCTTTTTGTTCAGAGTGTTTAAAAAAAAATGACGACGATAAAGAACATTTTTGGGGCACCTCCCCCTCCCTACCAAAGAAAATAAAACAGCCCCTTTTTTGTAAGCATTTTAAAACAAGCGGGAAAACAAGTTCTGTTGTGACTAGAACCACAGCATATTTAATAGAGGCCTCCTTCTCAAGGCTAGCCCAGGTTTATTAAAATCGCTATATAAACACAAGGGCGATTTTGTACTAATTTTTTTAAAAGGCCTCCTATTATTTTAGAAAGTCCCTACGCTAAACATGTTCTAATATTTTTATTTGCCTACTCTAACCAGGGAGGTGTATAATACACCGTGTATTTGACACCTCCCTGCACTTGAGCTTCGATTTCGCTACACGACTGTCTGTCGTCATGTATCACTCGATTTAGCGTTCAGGTTGAAGACCGTCGTGTACATAGTCTTTGCATTTTCGCTACACGACTGTCTTTTATACTAAATTTGCATCTGCGCATGCGTTAACGACTGTCGTGTATATAGTCTGCGCAAATACGCTACACGACAGTCTTGTATATAGTTTCGGCCGGCATTTATATGGTTACACTTCTGCCAGTACTTGTTTGTATACTGTACGGTACCTGTGCGGTACACCTAAGTATAGTACAGCCGCACGCACACAAACGTAGCAGAGTTACTGGCGCTGCGCGACTACTTTGGGGGTACTTCTTCCGTACGAGTAGTCTACGGTACAGTACAGTACCAAAACAGTAACCATAATGCCGAGCATAGCCTGCAAATGGCTGTGTTTTATACTACGTAACTTATGCTGCATTTGTTTGGATTGACGCGATGGGAATATCAACTTTGACATGGTATATTAATACCTTGACGAAAAAGCAATCAGAGCTAAACAATACTGACAACTATAGATTCGTTCACACATTTATACCCGACACACCTTTCTAACGCGTTACCTTGGCCTCAGTTCCAATAGAGTGAGCTTAGAGTGTGCCTTGAAAATTTCAAGACGCGGTAAAACATTGAATACGTCTTCACATCATCCTTCATCAAATTTTCGCATTAAAATCCATTCAAGATAGTGGTAATTTAGTTTATAATTGAAATGGCTAATTTGTCGTAATCGGTGCAGTAACTCCACGTGGACTAATCTCATTTGTTCTTCAAACACGGGAACGACTTGCACATTTACGACAATGTTTTTGAATCAGAATATTATGCGTCTTCACATGTCAAGCAATTAAATATGCATTACACTTGGCAGATGTGGTGCTTATAGCCCTCGGAATTTCACACGACACCCAAAAATCCAATCTAACAACGTCAATATTTAACATTCATTTTCTCATATCAATACACATTCGGCATGATGAAATTTCTTATTTGATAACTGACCGGCAACCCATCTTGTGTACAACGCCCTAGGGTATGATCATGAATAAAATCCCGAGGTTCGTGTTTATCTAGCGGGACATAACTTTAGCTAAGGACGTAATACATGCATAGGTGTCCATTAGATTAAGAATGTGTTAAGAAACGCGAGAGGATCGTGAAAGATTCATTCGCCATTGAATTCATGTATATCCCTTTACGTCCAATGGACAGTTTTCTAAATAGTAACTGTTAAAGGTCGGAAATGTGTTTAATCAATCTAAACTTAGTTAGATGGAGCAAGAGTACCTCAAGCTTTGATTCTAGATTACCTAAACTGGTACAATATGTATATAACATCATTAGAGAAGGCATAACAAATCAGGAGACAAGGTTGTCGAGTAGCATCTCTCTATCTTAACTCAAAAATATATCTGGTCTATGTTTACCCAATGTCATGTGACCAAAATACACCATTTATGTGACTAACATGGACATATTGGTGTGTCTCGTGTTATCAGTTGGATGCATTGAACCACTGAATCAACCGTAAACTGTTAAGCCATCTTTACATATTATTCTTAAAATATACTAACAGTGTAAATTCAGAAGATTTTGAAACTGTAAAGCAAGTTAAAAAGTCCACTCAAGTTAAAGTCACTTTTATCGATATGTTGTCTGTAAACCGTGAAAAGACTTACGTGTCTTTTCAAGTACTACAATCCTAAACTCGAGCGCACATTGCCAAATTTTTGCGTCAGAAAATGTGTCCGGCATCGTCTGCTTGAGTATATTTTAAAATATAGGGTAAATTAAATCACCCCCCATACCCCTCGAACTAGATTGACAAGCAGCAGGTGGTCTCTTGTGCGAGTTCGTGTCTAGCACAATAGCCATATGTATCTCCTTCTCAAACCTCTTCCTTTTAACAAGTTAACCCTGGACAGACATATCATTCGTGCCAGATGCAATCTCATTTTAATAATATCATCAACTGCCCTGGTGTTCATGTTATAATAGATTATATTGAAAATAGCGTGGGCACCAGACTGGGACGAAACACTTCATTAAGTTATCTACCTCATAATTCACGTTATCCAAAACACTTCATTAAGTTATCCACCTTATAATTCACATTATCCAAACCACTTCATTGACCTCATAATTCACGTTATACCAAACAGTTTATGATATAATCACCATGGACAGTGAACATGATAAACACTCAAAACGTGAAATGTTTAATCAAATGGATCATTTTTAAACGAAAATGATTCTCTAATGTTTCAATACTAGTGTACCCAGCGTCTTTAGGCATCATTTACGATAGCATAGAAAACGTTCATAAAATCGGCTTGCTTGTTCATGTCAATAACTATTTATTAATTAAAGAATCGTGAGCGAATAGAACACAGACGTTCTAGGTTTCAATTACGATTGATAGGTTTCATGTACATAAACTGTAACACACTCTCTAATGACTCTTAAAAGTAATTTGTTGAAATGTCATCGGGACAATCATGCTATTGTTTTAGTTTCAATTAAGAACAAGCAAATGTATTTGTCTAGACTCTAGACATGCCAGATGCATACCTAATTACCCTCATGAACATTTTGTTATCTTTATTGAACACAAACGTACCATTATAAAAACATGCCTTACGGTTAGTATTTTCAAATCTCAATTGCCAAACTTGATTAAGCCAATGACTTACCATTATTTAATCATAAAACATTTTGTAATTTCGAAGACTTAAAAAAAAAAGGATTTTGAATTAGCTGTCCAAGAAAATTTGAAACAAACATCTCAATGGTTTCTATATTCAAAGTAACCTTATAACATGAGTAGATCGTGTCAATATCGTGTCTACTCCTGTCGCATCGCTCCTCAATTCGGACAGAATTTGCCAAAAATAGTACATGTCTACTCGATATGACTAGATCAAATTACTTATAAATAATTTTGTTGTTAAAAAACATTAATAGATAAAACTAAAATGTGAGTTAGTATCGGATTACCACGGTTGCAATAGCAGAAACCATCTTATAACGTCTTGCCGATTTCCTTTTCCCTATCCCGTCAGTTTTCTGTACGACTTATATAAATCTTCCACACCTAATTCAATTCGACACATAATATCGTTTTACCTTGTTGACATATGCAGCAACCTGTGAAGCATCTTACTACGCATTCCGACGACTCCTATCAAGGATCCGATATAGCCTCACATTTCTAACCACTCTACAGCGCCGTGTTATCCGGGGAATTATATATCGCCTCATTTTGCATCAATTATTGATTACACAGCATTGATATAACGTATTGAATATATAACGTCTCAGACTTGGAAAACATTGAAGAGTTTATGAATGGCTCCAATATCCGAAGAAATTCCGTTGAACAACCCTTTGTCACTTTTCATACATTGATTGTTTTCGTTAGCAGTGAAAATGTATATTTCATTACATCAATGCTTTCAAGAAAAGGCCCGCTACCGATATACTTAAAGTGACTAGATTTTTGACGTTCTTACGTACGTATGCTGTTGTTTTATATCCCGACCATGCTTGAGGGCTGCAGTGCTTGTATTAATTTTTTAAATATAATAAATATAAGAGGACCTGACGTTTCGATTCTAACAGAATCTTTATCGAAGGTAAAATGACAGAATACAACATTACACAACATATATATAGACAGAGGAACAATAGGCAGGAAGTCAAAGTGACAGATGAATGAATAGGGGAAGATATCATGCTAGACAGCTGATTGATGAAGTGGATAAAATAACAAAAGGATGACATAGACAAAGGGGAGATTATAAAGTAAAAGGCAATTGGGATATAAAAATAATTGGTGAGTGAAATCAATAATGGTGATTGATGACAACAAATAGATAATAAAATGGATGGAAATGTAAAAGGACTGAGAGAATGCATGAGAAAACAAGAAAAAACAAAATGGGACTAGGCCTATGGTAACATATAATGGAAATGCACTGGAACAAGTAATGAAAATTACTGTGCATAGGAGACAATGTAGAAAATGAAAACAAAGTATCACATATATCAAGAAGTAAAAAATGAAAAATGTAGTGGAGAAAAACAAATGGGTAAAAAATACAAATGATAGGTTTATCAGATACAAATGGAGGAGGTGGGGGGGGGGGGGGGGGGTGAGTCTAATCATTCCCTTCCTGGATGTTTAGGCCATGGGGCTGAATAGTAAGAAGACGCTTCATCCATAACTTCTCTCTACTGAGACGTACCACTTCTGAACGGCTACCTAAAGATTCAATGCCCTGTAAGATCATATCAGACATAGTGTGGTTGGGAAGGTTGAAGTGGTGTCCGACAGGTGGCTTGTTGGTGTTGACCGTCGATCTGTGTCCATAGAAGCGCCTCTTCAGTGAGTTTTTAGTCTCACCAACATACTGGACTCCACACACTCTACATGATAAGAGGTAAATGACATTAGATGTGGTGCAAGTGATGTGACCCTTCGTCTTGTAGGTGGCATGGGTGGTGTGGCTGGTGAAGGAATCGCCTTCCTTGATGTGTTCCCGGCAAACGACGCACCTGCTGGTCGACTCGCACTTAGAAGTGCCATGCTGCGTGGGGAGAGAATCATCAGTTACCGGGGGGATGGTAGCCCGTACTAACATATCTCGTAGGTTGCGGGGGCGTCTGTAGGCCAGGATTGGTATGTCAGGAACTGCACGACGAAGACGGTCTGATGTGTGGAGAATGTGGTGGTTAGTGTTGGTGATGTGACGCAGAGGAGGAAGGTTAGGATGAAATGTGGTAACAAGGGGAATCTTAGGGGTGGGGTCTTGGTTTCTGGGCTTCTCCTGAAGGACTGTGGCTCTCGGGAGAGAGTGGACTTTCTTGATGGCTTGCTGGACTTTGGTGGAGCTGTGACCCCTGGTAACCAGATGCTTCTTCAAATTCTGTGCATGATATGAGAATCTAGATTCGTTAGAACAAATACGTCGGAGACGGAGAGCCTGACTATATGCTATGCCTGTCTTACAATGGCGAGGGTGGCAGCTTGAAGCATGGAGATACTGGTGCGTATCTGTAGGCTTGGTGAAGAGATCTGTAGATAGTATACCATTCTCAGCTTTCTGTATGGTTACATCAAGAAAGTGTGCCTGTTGGTGGGAGTAGTCAGAAGTGAACTTAATGGTCCTGTGAAATGAGTTCATGTGATCAATGAATGTGAGGAGACTGCTTTCATCACTGGTCCAGATAAAGAAAATGTCGTCAATGTACCGCAACCAAATCCAAGGTCGACAAGGTGCTTCAGCTAGCAATTGTTCCTCCAGCCTAGACATGAAAAGACAGGCCCATGACGGAGCCATCCTAGTACCCATAGCTGTGCCATGTACCTGCAAGTAGGTCCTGTCCATGAAAGTGAAATTGTTCTTGGTTAGGACATGGTTCATGAGGCATTCAATATCAGGTATGGGAGGACTGGAATGACCAATCTTAGCCAAAGCTGCACGGCTTGCTTCTATGCCTTCCTGATGGGGAATGTTGGTATAGAGGGACTTAACATCAAATGTGCCAATAATAGCGGTGCTTGGAACTTGGTTCTTGATGACTTCGAGTTTCCTGAGAAAGTCCGGGGTGTCATGGATATAGGAGGGAACCTGTGAAACAAGAGGCTTGATGAAGTTATCGACAAAGAGGGATATATGCTCAGTTGGGGAGCCGTTGCCAGAGATGATGGGTCTGCCTGGGTTTCCCGGCTTATGGATCTTAGGAAGGAGGTAGAAGCGGGCAGCACTGCAATCTTTGGGAGATAGAAACTCAAAGGCCTTGTCAGAGAGCTCATGACGCTGATGCATGTCATCCAGGGTATGCTGAATCTGTTGAGAAAATGTGTTAGTGGGATCGGAGTCAAGAACAGCATAATGAGTGCGGTTGTCAAGATGACGCATGGCTTCATCAATGTACTTCTGTCGGTCCATGACAACTACTGCTGACCCTTTGTCTGCTGGCTTGATGATGATGTCTGTCCGTAACCTGATGGAATTCAGTGCCTGGCGTTCCTCCCTAGGGATATTGTCATGCGATCTGCGGGAAACTTGCTCAGAAGTGTTAACCTGGGTGCTAACGACTTGGACATAAGTCTCAAGGGCAGGGACTCTGTTCTTGGGAGGAACCCAAGTACTCTTCTTGTAGAACGGCTCAGGTACAGATGGTGGGGCATCAAGAAAAAATTCTTTGAGACGTATCCTCCGATAATACTGAGTAAGGTCCTCGCTAAGCTCAACTTGATTGACATCAGGAGGAGTGGGACAGAATTTAAGGCCTCTAGAGAGAAGTCTGTGTTCAGCATCAGATAAGGTGGAAGATGAAAGGTTAATGACAGTGGATGCAGCTGGTTCTGGTTCAGGAGGAGGTGGGCGCCTGAACCGCCGGTACTTGTGCCGTTTCTGCTTCTCTAACAGGCCAGATACTTTCTTGTTTCTTGTGTTCATGAGTTCAGTCTCCTGTCTAGATAAACAGCCATTTATTTCATTAGTAAACTGTAAAAATTGAGCATCTGAGCAGCAATTCTCCAGTTCAAGTTGAAGCTTGACAATATCCTCATTCAAATGGTCTAGGGAAGACTCACAATGTAGAGACAGAATATTAATGAGACGAATGGATGCACTGTATAAAACTCTGTTCCACTCACTCTGTAACTGTGGCGGTAGGGTACCCAGTGCTGGTGTGCAATTAAGTCGAAGACCTGTGGGTATAATGCGGGCATGTGAGTAAAATCTGTAGTTGTCTTTGTGGAAAGAATAACGAAGGGATTTCTGCTTAAGCTTCCGGAGATTCTGAAATAAAGAAAGTGGGTTAGACATAATGTGACATGAAGGATGTAAAACAATAAACAAGTAAAACAAATACAGGAAACAGATATAAACAATATGACAAAAATACAGAGTAGATAAGGAGGATCACCGTGAGGGATACTGCAACAGAAAATGAAGTAATATAATGTAAAAGCTGAATGCAAACTGCTTATCCACAAAAATAGCCTGTGTAAGTAAATGTAATAAATATAAGAGGACCTGACGTTTCGATTCTAACAGAATCTTTATCGAAGGTAAAATGACAGAATACAACATTACACAACATATATATAGACAGAGGAACAATAGGCAGGAAGTCAAAGTGACAGATGAATGAATAGGGGAAGATATCATGCTAGACAGCTGATTGATGAAGTGGATAAAATAACAAAAGGATGACATAGACAAAGGGGAGATTATAAAGTAAAAGGCAAATGGGATATAAAAATAATTGGTGAGTGAAATCAATAATGGTGATTGATGACAACAAATAGATAATAAAATGGATGGAAATGTAAAAGGACTGAGAGAATGCATGAGAAAACAAGAAAAAACAAAATGGGACTAGGCCTATGGTAACATATAATGGAAATGCACTGGAACAAGTAATGAAAATTACTGTGCATAGGAGACAATGTAGAAAATGAAAACAAAGTATCACATATATCAAGAAGTAAAAAATGAAAAATGTAGTGAAGAAAAAGTGGAGAAAAACAAATGGGTAAAAAATACAAATGATAGGTTTATCAGATACAAATGGAGGAGGTGGGGGGGGGGGGGGGTTGAGTCTAATCATTCCCTTCCTGGATGTTTAGGCCATGGGGCTGAATAGTAAGAAGACGCTTCATCCATAACTTCTCTCTACTGAGACGTACCACTTCTGAACGGCTACCTAAAGATTCAATGCCCTGTAAGATCATATCAGACATAGTGTGGTTGGGAAGGTTGAAGTGGTGTCCGACAGGTGGCTTGTTGGTGTTGACCGTCGATCTGTGTCCATAGAAGCGCCTCTTCAGTGAGTTTTTAGTCTCACCAACATACTGGACTCCACACACTCTACATGATAAGAGGTAAATGACATTAGATGTGGTGCAAGTGATGTGACCCTTCGTCTTGTAGGTGGCATGGGTGGTGTGGCTGGTGAAGGAATCGCCTTCCTTGATGTGTTCCCGGCAAACGACGCACCTGCTGGTCGACTCGCACTTAGAAGTGCCATGCTGCGTGGGGAGAGAATCATCAGTTACCGGGGGGATGGTAGCCCGTACTAACATATCTCGTAGGTTGCGGGGGCGTCTGTAGGCCAGGATTGGTATGTCAGGAACTGCACGACGAAGACGGTCTGATGTGTGGAGAATGTGGTGGTTAGTGTTGGTGATGTGACGCAGAGGAGGAAGGTTAGGATGAAATGTGGTAACAAGGGGAATCTTAGGGGTGGGGTCTTGGTTTCTGGGCTTCTCCTGAAGGACTGTGGCTCTCGGGAGAGAGTGGACTTTCTTGATGGCTTGCTGGACTTTGGTGGAGCTGTGACCCCTGGTAACCAGATGCTTCTTCAAATTCTGTGCATGATATGAGAATCTAGATTCGTTAGAACAAATACGTCGGAGACGGAGAGCCTGACTATATGCTATGCCTGTCTTACAATGGCGAGGGTGGCAGCTTGAAGCATGGAGATACTGGTGCGTATCTGTAGGCTTGGTGAAGAGATCTGTAGATAGTATACCATTCTCAGCTTTCTGTATGGTTACATCAAGAAAGTGTGCCTGTTGGTGGGAGTAGTCAGAAGTGAACTTAATGGTCCTGTGAAATGAGTTCATGTGATCAATGAATGTGAGGAGACTGCTTTCATCACTGGTCCAGATAAAGAAAATGTCGTCAATGTACCGCAACCAAATCCAAGGTCGACAAGGTGCTTCAGCTAGCAATTGTTCCTCCAGCCTAGACATGAAAAGACAGGCCCATGACGGAGCCATCCTAGTACCCATAGCTGTGCCATGTACCTGCAAGTAGGTCCTGTCCATGAAAGTGAAATTGTTCTTGGTTAGGACATGGTTCATGAGGCATTCAATATCAGGTATGGGAGGACTGGAGCTGGAATGACCAATCTTAGCCAAAGCTGCACGGCTTGCTTCTATGCCTTCCTGATGGGGAATGTTGGTATAGAGGGACTTAACATCAAATGTGCCAATAATAGCGGTGCTTGGAACTTGGTTCTTGATGACTTCGAGTTTCCTGAGAAAGTCCGGGGTGTCATGGATATAGGAGGGAACCTGTGAAACAAGAGGCTTGATGAAGTTATCGACAAAGAGGGATATATGCTCAGTTGGGGAGCCGTTGCCAGAGATGATGGGTCTGCCTGGGTTTCCCGGCTTATGGATCTTAGGAAGGAGGTAGAAGCGGGCAGCACTGCAATCTTTGGGAGATAGAAACTCAAAGGCCTTGTCAGAGAGCTCATGACGCTGATGCATGTCATCCAGGGTATGCTGAATCTGTTGAGAAAATGTGTTAGTGGGATCGGAGTCAAGAACAGCATAATGAGTGCGGTTGTCAAGATGACGCATGGCTTCATCAATGTACTTCTGTCGGTCCATGACAACTACTGCTGACCCTTTGTCTGCTGGCTTGATGATGATGTCTGTCCGTAACCTGATGGAATTCAGTGCCTGGCGTTCCTCCCTAGGGATATTGTCATGCGATCTGCGGGAAACTTGCTCAGAAGTGTTAACCTGGGTGCTAACGACTTGGACATAAGTCTCAAGGGCAGGGACTCTGTTCTTGGGAGGAACCCAAGTACTCTTCTTGTAGAACGGCTCAGGTACAGATGGTGGGGCATCAAGAAAAAATTCTTTGAGACGTATCCTCCGATAATACTGAGTAAGGTCCTCGCTAAGCTCAACTTGATTGACATCAGGAGGAGTGGGACAGAATTTAAGGCCTCTAGAGAGAAGTCTGTGTTCAGCATCAGATAAGGTGGAAGATGAAAGGTTAATGACAGTGGATGCAGCTGGTTCTGGTTCAGGAGGAGGTGGGCGCCTGAACCGCCGGTACTTGTGCCGTTTCTGCTTCTCTAACAGGCCAGATACTTTCTTGTTTCTTGTGTTCATGAGTTCAGTCTCCTGTCTAGATAAACAGCCATTTATTTCATTAGTAAACTGTAAAAATTGAGCATCTGAGCAGCAATTCTCCAGTTCAAGTTGAAGCTTGACAATATCCTCATTCAAATGGTCTAGGGAAGACTCACAATGTAGAGACAGAATATTAATGAGACGAATGGATGCACTGTATAAAACTCTGTTCCACTCACTCTGTAACTGTGGCGGTAGGGTACCCAGTGCTGGTGTGCAATTAAGTCGAAGACCTGTGGGTATAATGCGGGCATGTGAGTAAAATTTTTTACATCATTATTCTCGCGAATATTTCACTACTTTCGAATTCCATGATATTTTACACTCAGTCTTTTAATGTGAAGTTAATTTAATTACAATTGTAAATCACTATGAATGGCAATGGGTCAGTCGTCTTTCGGTTGAATTTGCAAAAGCATTGATAATGGAGTTCATTTCATGCCTACAATTACTGTTTATAATAAATAAAATGCGGGGATCTCGGACCATATAAATTATGATACACTCTCTAATATCTCAACGAAGCATTATTATTGTTGTTTTCATCAATTTCAATTAGTAAAGATTAACATTAACAAACATTTCTTATCTTTTATTTGCCATTTTAACAGAACACAGACATACTATCATTATGTGTTGTTTCACTGCTGTTTTTCACTGCTGTTAACCATATAACAATACAATATTACTATTTGTATGAGTTAAACCCAAGCGGTATTTTGACAAATAATGTCAACATATTCAAAAATCCACACATTCTGATGGATCTATTATATATACCGATACCCCTTCCTCTACTCCAGTGCTATTTTAATTCCTCCAAAATGTATTCAAATATCATATGTCTACTTGATTTAACCGATACAAGTAATTGTATAACTTGAACACAATTTAACGAGTACAATTTAAACAAATCATTTACATAAATATCTGAATACAATGGTTGCGGGACAAATATTCCATGTGAAATAAATATTGCGGCTTTATCCTTTCCTTACCCTTTAGAATTATTCGTTAAACTTGCTCAAATCTTAGACACCTAATTCGGTTTGACACATAATATCGTTTTACCTTGTTGACACATGCGGCAAACCTCTAAAGCACCTTGCTGCGCAATCTGACGTCAAAATCCGCAGAGAAAAATGATCCGATATTTGCTGTATATTCCCACCTACCCTAAAGCGTCGTGTTATCCGGGGAATTATATATTGCCTCGTTTTGCATCAATTATTCATTGCGCCGCCGCGATATGTAACAATATAATGTCGTAGATTTGAGAAATATTTGTATGCTGATATACTTTATGAATACTTCCAATATCTAAAGAAATCATGTTGAACAACCCTCAGTCGTTTGGATTCCATGGGTTTGTTATCAGTTGAAATGTAATGCTAGAAATTGTCAATGTAAAACTTGAAATCCCTAGATGTTCTTAAATACTCTGTTATTTTGTATCATCAAGAGTAGGCTATGTGTGATGGATTCACTGTAGATACTTATTCTATTTCTGGCTATTTTGTAGGACTTTGTGAAATTTGATTAAAGATTACTCGTATGAATACGCGATGAAACAATTAAAAATTGAGAAATCATTGTTCGTTTACATAATATATCGTAAAATATCGTACAACTTATCTGTTATAAATAGTTTCACCAACGGAAACAACTATAGGCGTACGTTAATTTTAGCATTACTGAAACTTTCATAGTTTTTAATACCATTAAAATGATTATGGATGGTTGCTATGTATTTTATGGATTTGGTGTGAATTTATAACCTTTAATGATAAACTTTCATATATACTACGGTGTTTACTATCATGACCATCGTTACATGAGTTTTTGTTGGGAATTGTGGATTGTACTGTAAATTAACCAAAAGTTCGATATTTTTTAAAAGCTTTGTATCTCTCTTAGAATGAAACTAAAACCATATTTGAATACAGAAAACTTGTAGAATTATTTTGATACCAATCTTAACTCCTCTGATGGACCATAATATAAAACGCACGCTGAAAAGTATGTCACATGACTCAAAATACCATACAATTGTTCAACTTGCATGGTGTACGTCACAGTAATAACGTGCTGCACGATCCACACATTCCATTCATTTGAATTTTTGCAAAAAAGCTTTCTTCTCTATCCAAATATGTTTCTAGTGGTATACTGCGAATTATTTAACGGAGATATAAAGCATTAAAAAGGTATCGAAACTTTTGGGAAACCCTTGATATTTATATTTTTGGATTATTCTGTAACGATATATAGCAATATATATATATATATATATATATATATATATATCAATTCCAATCTGAAATGATTCTACAGAAATTACTCCTTGGATGATATCCGAAAACCGCTCCATAGCCGCGATCCGCGATCCATAGAATCTCGTAGTTCTAATAAAATCTGACTGAAGTATAGATGGTGTGACCGGTGACGTAGTGCCCGGCGGTTTGCGTGCGCACCTACAGGGAACGGTGCTTTAATTCACACTTGATTGATCATTACTTACCATGCTTACGGTGTAATAGTGCAGTAGTCATGTTATGCATCCCTAAGCACAATGAGAGACCAGGTACTAAATCTGGTTGCCCGGCGGTTTGCGTGCGCACCATAAGGGCATGTGCTTTTAAAATTGGCGCTCAGTGATGTGTGTTTTGCTTTCATATAGTAATGTATGCAGTAGTCATGGACTAGTACCTCTAGCACGTCTTTAGACCAGGCGCTAATCAAAATGTAAACACTACTGATGTAAACAACGGTCACCTCGTCTATAGATAAACGAAATATGAAAAGCTATCGCGAATTTTCATTGTTCGAGACATTCTAATAAAGTTATTTCATGCCAAACTCGACGGATGTATTTAAGTCTATCCTCTCCAGAACTTAGATTTCGGTTGTCGTATATTAAAACAAATATCTACTTAAATCATATTGCACTGAAGCTGGGAATTTATTAAGTAAATCTTAATCGAATCACATCTTATATATAATACAGAGTTGTCGATTTTTGTCCTGAGATGTTCTCCCCTTTCCGCACCTTACCTTTAGTAATAAGTAAGATTAATAGCATTGTTAGATATAATTCGATTCATTTTTACGTTTTCTGATAGAACCATGAAGATTTAAACGGCGCAATGGACGAACTCTGTATTAGAGATCGGTACAGCAATGACTAAACGGCGCAATGGGCGTACTCTGTATTATTAGAGATCGGTACAGCAATGACTAAACGGCGCAATGGACGTACTCTGTATTAGAGATCGGTACAACAATGACTAAACGGCACAATGGACGCACTCTGTATTAGAGATCGGTACAGCAATGACTAAACGGCGCAATGGACGTACTCTGTATTATTAGAGATCGGTACAGCAATGACTAAACGGCGCAATGGACGTACTCTGTATTAGAGATCGGTACAACAATGACTAAACGGCACAATGGACGCACTCTGTATTAGAGATCGGTACAGCAATGACTAAACGGCGCAATGGACGTACTCTGTATTATTAGAGATCGGTACAGCAATGACTAAACGGCGCAATGGACGTACTCTGTATTAGAGATCGGTACAACAATGACTAAACGGCACAATGGATGTACTCTGTATTAGAGATCGGTACAACAATGACTAAACGGCGCAATGGACGTACTCTGTATTAGAGATCGGTACAACAATGACTAAACGGCGCAATGGACGAACTCTGTATTAGAGATCGGTACAGCAATGACTAAACGGCGCAATGGACGTACTCTGTATTATTAGAGATCGGTACAGCAATGACTAAACGGCGCAATGGACGTACTCTGTATTAGAGATCGGTACAGCAATGACTAAACGGCGCAATGGACGTACTCTGTATTAGAGATCGGTACAGCAATGACTAAACGGCGCAATGGACGCACTCTGTATTAGAGATCGGTACAGCAATGACTAAACGGCGCAATGGACGAACTCAGTATTAGAGATCGGTACAGCAATGACTAAACGGCACAATGGATGTACTCTGTATTAGAGATCGGTACAGCAATGACTAAACGGCACAATGGACGCACTCTGTATTAGAGATCGGTACAGCAATGACTAAACGGCACAATGGACGTACTCTGTATTAGAGATCGGTACAGCAATGACTAAACGGCGCAATGGACGTACTCTGTATTATTAGAGATCGGTACAGAAATGACTAAACGGCGCAATGGACGTACTCTGTATTAGAGATCGGTACAGCAATGACTAAACGGCACAATGGACGCACTCTGTATTAGAGATCGGTACAGCAATGACTAAACGGCACAATGGACGTACTCTGTATTAGAGATCGGTACAGCAATGACTAAACGGCGCAATGGACGAACTCTGTATTAGAGATCGGTACAGCAATGACTAAACGGCGCAATGGACGAACTCTGTATTAGAAATCGGTACAGCAATGACTAAACGGCGCAATGGACGAACTCTGTATTAGAGATCGGTACAACAATGACTAAACGGCACAATGGACGCACTCTGTATTAGAGATCGGTACAACAATGACTAAACGGCGCAATGGACGTACTCTGTATTAGAGATCGGTACAACAATGACTAAACGGCGCAATGGACGAACTCTGTATTAGAGATCGGTACAGCAATGACTAAACGGCGCAATGGACGTACTCTGTATTATTAGAGATCGGTACAGCAATGACTAAACGGCGCAATGGACGTACTCTGTATTAGAGATCGGTACAGCAATGACTAAACGGCACAATGGACGCACTCTGTATTAGAGATCGGTACAGCAATGACTAAACGGCGCAATGGACGAACTCTGTATTAGAGATCGGTACAGCAATGACTAAACGGCGCAATGGACGTACTCTGTATTATTAGAGATCGGTACAGCAATGACTAAACGGCGCAATGGACGTACTCTGTATTAGAGATCGGTACAGCAATGACTAAACGGCGCAATGGACGAACTCTGTATTAGAGATCGGTACAGCAATGACTAAACGGCGCAATGGACGTACTCTGTATTATTAGAGATCGGTACAGCAATGACTAAACGGCGCAATGGACGTACTCTGTATTAGAGATCGGTACAACAATGACTAAACGGCGCAATGGACGAACTCTGTATTAGAGATCGGTACAGCAATGACTAAACGGCGCAATGGACGTACTCTGTATTAGAGATCGGTACAACAATGACTAAACGGCACAATGGACGTACTCTGTATTATTAGAGATCGGTACAGCAATGACTAAACGGCGCAATGGACGTACTCTGTATTAGAGATCGGTACAACAATGACTAAACGGCACAATGGACGCACTCTGTATTAGAGATCGGTACAGCAATGACTAAACGGCACAATGGACGCACTCTGTATTAGAGATCGGTACAGCAATGACTAAACGGCGCAATGGACGTACTCTGTATTAGAGATCGGTACAGCAATGACTAAACGGCGCAATGGACGAACTCTGTATTATTAGAGATCGGTACAACAATGACTAAACGGCGCAATGGACGAACTCTGTATTAGAGATCGGTACAACAATGACTAAACGGCGCAATGGACGAACTCTGTATTAGAGATCGGTACAGCAATGACTAAACGGCGCAATGGACGTACTCTGTATTATTAGAGATCGGTACAGCAATGACTAAACGGCGCAATGGACGTACTCTGTATTATTAGAGATCGGTACAGCAATGACTAAACGGCGCAATGGACGTACTCTGTATTAGAGATCGGTACAACAATGACTAAACGGCGCAATGGATGTACTCTGCTGTATTAGAGATCGGTACAGCAATGACTAAAAGCGCAATGGACGTACTCTGTATTAGAGATCGGTACAGCAATGACTAAACGGCGCAATGGACGTACTCTGTATTAGAGATCGGTACAGCAATGACTAAACGGCGCAATGGACGTACTCTGTATTATTAGAGATCGGTACAGCAATGACTAAACGGCGCAATGGACGTACTCTGTATTAGAGATCGGTACAGCAATGACTAAACGGCGCAATGGACGTACTCTGTATTAGAGATCGGTACAACAATGACTAAACGGCGCAATGGACGAACTCTGTATTAGAGATCGGTACAGCAATGACTAAACGGCGCAATGGACGAACTCTGTATTAGAGATCGGTACAACAATGACTAAACGGCGCAATGGACGTACTCTGTATTAGAGATCGGTACAACAATGACTAAACGGCGCAATGGACGTACTCTGTATTAGAGATCGGTACAGCAATGACTAAACGGCGCAATGGACGTACTCTGTATTAGAGATCGGTACAGCAATGACTAAACGGCGCAATGGACGAACTCTGTATTAGAGATCGGTACAGCAATGACTAAACGGCGCAATGGACGTACTCTGTATTATTAGAGATCGGTACAGCAATGACTAAACGGCGCAATGGACGTACTCTGTATTATTAGAGATCGGTACAGCAATGACTAAACGGCACAATGGACGAACTCTGTATTAGAGATCGGTACAGCAATGACTAAACGGCACAATGGACGAACTCTGTATTAGAGATCGGTACAGCAATGACTAAAAGCGCAATGGATGTACTCTTAGAGATCGGTACAGCAATGACTAAACGGCGCAATGGACGAACTCTGTATTAGAGATCGGTACAGCAATGACTAAACGGCGCAATGGACGTACTCTGTATTAGAGATCGGTACAGCAATGACTAAAAGCGCAATGGACGTACTCTGTATTAGAGATCGGTACAGCAATGACTAAACGGCGCAATGGACGTACTCTGTATTAGAGATCGGTACAACAATGACTAAACGGCGCAATGGACGTACTCTGTATTAGAGATCGGTACAGCAATGACTAAAAGCGCAATGGACGTACTCTGTATTAGAGATCGGTACAGCAATGACTAAACGGCGCAATGGACGAACTCTGTATTAGAGATCGGTACAGCAATGACTAAAAGCGCAATGGACGTACTCTGTATTATTAGAGATCGGTACAGAAATGACTAAACGGCGCAATGGACGTACTCTGTATTAGAGATCGGTACAACAATGACTAAACGGCGCAATGGACGAACTCTGTATTATTAGAGATCGGTACAACAATGACTAAACGGCACAATGGACGCACTCTGTATTAGAGATCGGTACAGCAATGACTAAACGGCGCAATGGACGTACTCTGTATTAGAGATCGGTACAGCAATGACTAAACGGCGCAATGGACGTACTCTGTATTATTAGAGATCGGTACAGCAATGACTAAACGGCGCAATGGACGTACTCTGTATTATTAGAGATCGGTACAGCAATGACTAAACGGCGCAATGGACGTACTCTGTATTAGAGATCGGTACAACAATGACTAAACGGCGCAATGGACGAACTCTGTATTAGAGATCGGTACAGCAATGACTATAACGGCGCAATGGACGAACTCTGTATTAGAGATCGGTACAACAATGACTAAACGGCACAATGGACGCACTCTGTATTAGAGATCGGTACAGCAATGACTAAACGGCGCAATGGACGTACTCTGTATTAGAGATCGGTACAACAATGACTAAACGGCGCAATGGACGTACTCTGTATTAGAGATCGGTACAGCAATGACTAAACGGCGCAATGGACGTACTCTGTATTAGAGATCGGTACAGCAATGACTAAACGGCGCAATGGACGAACTCTGTATTAGAGATCGGTACAGCAATGACTAAACGGCGCAATGGACGTACTCTGTATTATTAGAGATCGGTACAGCAATGACTAAACGGCGCAATGGACGTACTCTGTATTATTAGAGATCGGTACAGCAATGACTAAACGGCACAATGGACGAACTCTGTATTAGAGATCGGTACAGCAATGACTAAACGGCGCAATGGATGTACTCTGTATTATTAGAGATCGGTACAGCAATGACTAAACGGCGCAATGGACGTACTCTGTATTAGAGATCGGTACAGCAATGACTAAACGGCGCAATGGACGCACTCTGTATTAGAGATCGGTACAGCAATGACTAAACGGCACAATGGACGAACTCTGTATTAGAGATCGGTACAGCAATGACTAAAAGCGCAATGGATGTACTCTTAGAGATCGGTACAGCAATGACTAAACGGCGCAATGGACGAACTCTGTATTAGAGATCGGTACAGCAATGACTAAACGGCGCAATGGACGTACTCTGTATTAGAGATCGGTACAGCAATGACTAAAAGCGCAATGGACGTACTCTGTATTAGAGATCGGTACAGCAATGACTAAACGGCGCAATGGACGTACTCTGTATTAGAGATCGGTACAACAATGACTAAACGGCGCAATGGACGTACTCTGTATTAGAGATCGGTACAGCAATGACTAAAAGCGCAATGGACGTACTCTGTATTAGAGATCGGTACAGCAATGACTAAACGGCGCAATGGACGAACTCTGTATTAGAGATCGGTACAGCAATGACTAAAAGCGCAATGGACGTACTCTGTATTATTAGAGATCGGTACAGAAATGACTAAACGGCGCAATGGACGTACTCTGTATTAGAGATCGGTACAGCAATGACTAAACGGCGCAATGGACGAACTCTGTATTAGAGATCGGTACAGCAATGACTAAACGGCGCAATGGACGTACTCTGTATTAGAGATCGGTACAACAATGACTAAACGGCGCAATGGACGTACTCTGTATTATTAGAGATCGGTACAGCAATGACTAAACGGCGCAATGGACGTACTCTGTATTATTAGAGATCGGTACAGCAATGACTAAACGGCGCAATGGACGTACTCTGTATTAGAGATCGGTACAACAATGACTAAACGGCGCAATGGACGAACTCTGTATTAGAGATCGGTACAGCAATGACTAAACGGCGCAATGGACGTACTCTGTATTATTAGAGATCGGTACAGCAATGACTAAACGGCGCAATGGACGTACTCTGTATTAGAGATCGGTACAGCAATGACTAAACGGCACAATGGACGCACTCTGTATTAGAGATCGGTACAGCAATGACTAAACGGTGCAATGGACGTACTCTGTATTATTAGAGATCGGTACAGAAATGACTAAAAGCGCAATGGATGTACTCTTAGAGATCGGTACAGCAATGACTAAACGGCGCAATGGACGTACTCTGTATTATTAGAGATCGGTACAGAAATGACTAAAAGGCGCAATGGACGTACTCTGTCACTGTCTGTATTAGAGATCGGTACTGCAATTATAAACTGAAAGTACCCTTGGATCGCAATAAAATGTAATCGATCGTGTTTTATGCGTGCCTCAAATATATAAGTGAAATATTCGCCCATCGTGTGTAACAAATGGATACTAAAATATAAAATTAATCGAATTATGCGAGAGATATTTCGCAATATATCCATCCACACATACACATTTGTTATTATATTATTTTTACCAATTGTGTTATATGTTAACTGTGGAAGCATCTAAGTAGTTTTAAAATTGGACAAGATACAGGTAGTTTTAAAAAACTATCTTGTCCAATTTTGTCCAATATGTAATTGATTGCAGCTGTTCGTTTCGTTAGGGTTGGATGTCTATTCGGGTTCTTTAATAAACCAAAGGTCTGACCATGCTTGTAGCCAGCAAAGAAACGTAACACAAGGGTGTTGCCAGTCAGATAACCTGAAATCGGACCTCAAATTCACTGAAACAAGACACTCAAATCCTGAAATTACCAATTATAACGGACTACATTATCAGATTATAGGACTTGTGTATTAAATTGATTGATTAAATAGGATTTATGTTTCTTGCCTTTAATTGTCTGCGTACAAATTGCAACATTGATAGCAATGGACGTGAGGAACTAAAATAAAGCTATGGCAGACATTGACATTTATAGCGATGAAAATAAGTCTGAAAATACAAAATTATCTCAGGTGCTATCATCTAGATACAAGTACTGATAAATACATCAGCCATCATTAACAGTAATGAGCAATAAGTCAATCTCTTGACGATTAACCATAACAAGCAACAACTTTTCCCCAAAAGCAAATCCATCTTAGAACCAAAAAAGCCCCGTTTATGCAATATATATATATATATATATACGGTATACGGTATATCAAAACATCAGATGACCACTTTAAAAACCTAATTTGTTTTCCCCTAGAAGTCTTTCTGAATAATATTCATGATTTGAAATATATTCATATCAATTGTACTTTGCCAGAGGTCGTGTCTTTAAAGCACCACTTTCCAGTAAAGCCTTATCTATATTTGTTGATGTGGTAGGGGCCTCTCTGGGTATATTATGTTAGTCCAACCTAGATTTCTTCCTTAAGCGTACAGAGTTTAATCATCTTGGCATATCCTTACGGGAAAATATTATACTATGGATTAAAGAGTTAATATTTTGTAATAGTACCATATACCATCAGATAACGTATATCACACTCTCCTATCTCTGTAACCTGAGCTAAAACTACATGCCCTCGTACAAAGTGGTTAAGAACTATTAGATATTAGATATAGAGCGATTTATATGTAGGGGTATAGGCTAACCTATTTTCATATCATAAGGTTTTCAATTCGCTTGACATGGTATGTTATTTATCTTTGCTGGGTGATGTAGACTTCTAAGCAGCTGATTGAACATAAAATGCACTTGGTAAGATCACACGAATCAAACAAAATGGGCGATCCAAAATGTTAGACACGCGGAAGATATTGCATTATTTTGCATAAAGTGATAACCATTATTTGATCTTTCTTATGTATAGGTATACTCTAAAAAAGAAGTTGTATTATAATAATTGCTCAATATTGATTGTTTAACAGTTTTGCTCTCGTGGGTGTCTCTTAGGAGTTTCATAGCTCAAAAATAAGCTTGTCTGCAGCTCTTGTATGTTTCGGTACTTTCAGAGTGATAAGATGATGTTATTCACCGAGGTATTTTCACGTGAAGCGTTTAAAAGTACAATTAGGTAGCTGCCGTTATTAGGAAATGTGTGTGTCTATTAAACAAGTGTATTTTCAATCATCAGCGTCAAATCTGTTTTACTGTTAATCACTACGTGAGACGGTTTAACGTCTTCTATTTACTCATCCGGTGATCTAGAGATTAGAGCAAGTAGAGGAGATTTCAGGAATGCTTTGACTAAGTTATAGATACATGTAGCATAATCTTGTAAGTATAAATTCAGAAAGATTTGTTCCCTGTAATCCCTTGAAATTGATTTATTTAGATAAAGGTGATTGTTGAGTATTTCAATCTATTTTCATTAAATTATATAGATAATTAGTCTCCTGCAAAGTCTAAGGCGAGATTCATAACTGACAATTGTGAACAACTATTAATATTAACTTGAGAGTCATCATCTCCCAAGGTGACCTACGACTGGTTATTGATTTGGATCCCGAATCTTTTATGAAATTAGTATCAGATAAATTGAAGAAAAAAAAGAACATATGATGTTAAATTGAATAATATAAATTCTCTTAAAAGTAGGCCTATATCTACGATTTTCTGTAATGGAGCAGTTTTTGTATTTTTGTTTACACTTAATTTCTGGAATTAACCAAATCTAATATAGGCCTATCTATACCATTCTTCCTGTAAGCTTATCCGTGTTCATAAATTGCTTACAGGACAATTCGAGCTGAAAAACATACTCATCAGGGAGACAGACAAACGACCTATATTTATGATATATGGATAATGTAAGGAGTAGCTTGATCCATTATTTATCATATTTTAATAAATGAATAACACCGGGTGACAATAATAACGTCTTTAAATGTATTTCAAAAGGTTAAATTTCGCCCCGGATCACATGAAATACCCAAGAGGGCTTAGCGTAATAGCTAGATGGTTTGCCCTGATAGGTTACTTGGGATGAGGAATTTGTAACCTATTTCGGTTTGTCTGTTACACATTTCAGGCATTTAACGCTTGGATAAGATATGAGATACATATTTGCCAAAGGAGTTTTCACACTAAAAATGGATACGAAATACCCAAAGGGAACCCTTAGTGTTAAAACGCTAATGTGAAACTTCTGCGATTTCAATTGTCAGCATTCCCTTTGAAGTATAATAGTAGTTCTGTACTTAATTTGAAAAATTATCAAGTATAAATGGTTTGTTCATATTCACTCATCTGGTGAACAAACATGTTACACGACTTTATAAACGGAATTACTAAAACTCTAACCACCTCCATCGGTATCCCCATTGCACAAGACCACTCCCAATATCAAAGTCAGCAGAAATGCGCGTTAACCCTAAGGGTAAAGAGAACGATTTCGCTGTATTATTCGCACATAATTGTGAATGATGGTGCACACCCAATGGGTTTCATTGGTTTCATTTTGCAAAAATCGTTAGTCGCGTTAGACCGTAGGGTTTTAATTCATGATCTCAGGAAACTCTAGACGTTCCACTCATTCAAATTGGATTAATTTAAATTCATTCAATTATTATTTAGAGATGTATTCCGATTTTATTACAGAAATTCAGCACTTTGTAGATAATATTAAACTGTAAACTAACCATAATACTATATGCAACAAAATCAAACAGCAACCCTATCGTTGTACGCAATCATGGATAGCTATAGCCTATAATTATGGTGATGGATGTAATTCCGGAGCACGACCAAGGGTGTGGAGTTGCGTTCCCCGATGTTGGTGGGACATATTTTTCGGTCATTCTTTAATCATTTTTCAACATTATAGTCTCCCATCCTTTTTAAGCGTTTAGGATATTCAAAATCCTACTATACATGTAGCACCGTTCAGACATAGCACTACGTTAATTCCAAAGACACTTAACATGTTCACTTAAACCAAGCTACAGGAACGGATGCTACATACCAGATGTATATACAAACATACACCTGTATAAAGTGCGTTACTGCCGCTTGTTTCATCTCACGTTAAAAGTCACGAGTCAATTTCATATGGACGTAGGCGTTTTGGGTACAATAAGGTCGATGTGAAATCAGTCCTTTGATCAGATTGAGATAAGCATTCCCTTGCCGGATTAGGGTAGGGCTGTTACTACCTCAATTCCTCGCTGTATGATATGCATTCAATATTGAGCTTATTAGTTTGTATCAGAAGTGTGTCATATTTTCCCATTACGAGTAAACATGTTTTAGCCCATATAAGACGAATCGAACAGCAATATTAATTTTAACCATAAAACCAAATTTGCAAATAGATTTTTCAAAAATGTATAGAGGAATACAGCGAGTTGATTTGTCTCTCCTTATATGAATTAACAATAAATACATGTACATATCATTACTAAATAATTAGCAACCTTTCAAATCGCATCTGTGTACAACTTCATTATCTTTGTATCCATTTTGTTTTACTATTCAATCCTGAAAGGCGGCAACAACGCTTCAAGTAATGTGCCCAGACATAGCGGATGAAATTCATACGAGACGCATTTGCCATGCGGAAATCAAGACGACACACGTCGAATCAAAATAAAAAGGCCCCCACGTGGGACTTATGCTTCGGGAGCGAGCATCTTGAGATCGGTTTGACGTCTTGTAACTAAATCTGCGTTTATCTATATCAACAATAATATCATACATAATTACTAGACATGTTTACCTTAACTGATGGGGTGCAATATTGACATTAAGACCCAACAAGGAACGGTGAAAGGAAACTGTTTTCAGATACAATTGATTTCAAAGTACTGTATATTAATTTAATGTTTAAAATAGGACAGTATACCCGCTGTTCAAAACGCTCAATCAACTGATTAAAGGGACACTAATCTTTTCTATACCGCTAAGTGTCAAACCTTAAAGGTGAACTTATCCCCTCGACAGAGTTAACTTGTAATTCTGTTTAGATTAAATTAAATATGTAAATTCTACGGTGTGAATATAATATTACCATATGAAATCATATATTTATACCATAATAACAAAATATCAATATTTTAGAAAAGAAAATGTTTCTACTAACTCAGAATAGCATCCTCATATCATCCTTAATGACATTAATTGTGCAGCGCCCTCTATCGCTACAAGTGTTAAGACTGGCAAATTGTTGGAATACTACCAGTAATATGAGTAAATGTCCTCTTCTTTATGGTGACTGTAGTATCCCTTAATATAGCGTTACGTTAATAGTATAGAAACACTGGGCTTATCATTGGAGTAAATAAAGCAAAGACTACACTATGTAGAACGCTCTAGTTAACCACCATTTGTACTGTCTCAATCACTCAGCAAACCACACATTATTATATTGGCGGCGAGATAGGATAAACAAAGAATCAGCAGAACCCGAAAAGCTCGGAAAATAAATCATAAATCTATCATAAATCAGACTTTAAAAATCTACAATCGACATGTGTCACATGCCGTAAGTTTGCATGCAGAATTCAGCACAATAAACAAAATCAACATGATGAGACGAATGTCCTTGATAGACAGACTACGACTACGAGCTGTCGGTAGCGGATTGCCGTGGGCGAAATCAAAACAACAAAACAATGTATCGCACACAAACGTAAGAGTTTTCATGATAACAGTTCATCAGTTTGTTATGAACAAATAAGCTTCATCAATACGTAAGACTTTTCGTGTTAACAATTCTTCAATCAAACTAAACTGAGGCATGCATACGTGAGAAAAATCGGAACATGTACAAAAACAATGAAGCTGATGTGAACACAAAAGCAGTTCCAAATATGATTGAAAACAACATCGAACTGAAACACTAGACTACTAGTCAAACAATCAGTATACTATAAGTAAACATAAGAAGAGGGAGAGAGATAGTTAAGTGAACTACAACAAGTCAAACAATCATTATACTAAAGTAAAACTTAAAAAGTAAAAATAAAGAGATCGGAGGGATAGAGATAGTTGGAACTTGAGAGCTATCCACACGCTGAATGAAAGAGCTATCAACTAAGTCATAAATCAAATGAAGAGCTCAAGGCCTGGAACACAAAAGTGCTGTTCCATACACAGGTGAGAAAGTCATAAATCAAATGAGGAGCTTAAGGCCTGGAACACAAAAGTGCTGTTCCATACACAGGTGAGAACTTAAGCCTGGAACACTAATGCTGTTCCATACACAGGTGATAACTTACTCCTGGAACACCAATGCTGTTCCATACACAGGTGATAACTTGAAGCCTGGAACACAAATGCTGTTCCATACACAGGTGAGAACTTAAAGTTAAAGCCTGGAACACATGCTGTTTTGTATACAGGTAGAAATTCAGGAATACAAATGCTATTCCGTATACAAAGTACACACACATGTAGAAATTCAGGAATACAAATGCTATTCCGTATACAAAGTACACACACATGTAGAAATTGCTGTTCCTTATACAAAGTCAGTTCACTCACATCGGGTTGAAATTCAGGAACACAAGCTGTTCCGTATGCAAGATCGGTATACACACTGGTTGAAATTCAGGAACACAAAAGCTGTTCCGTATGCAAGATAGGTATACACACTGGTTGAAATTCAGGAACACAAAAGCTGTTCCGTATGCAAATAGGTATACACACTGGTTGAAATTCAGGAACACAAAAGCTGTTCCGTATGCAAGATAGGGATACACACTGGTTGAAATTCTGGAACACAAAAGCTGTTCCATATTTTTATAAAGACACATGGAAATCAATACGAACTCATTCTGCGAATGCCAACTATAACTGTACAATTTGTGTATACAATAAGAATGTAATTGTCAGTCATTGATCATGCAATACTCTAAAAGCATACTCAATAATAAGAATCAGAATATACTAAGAACCAGAAGGCGGTTCACACACTAAGAACCAGAAGGTGGTTCACAACATAATAGGAACCAGAAGGCGGTTCACGCAGATTATTAAACACCAGAAGGCGGTTCACACAGAACATACTGCGAACCAGAAGTCGGTTCTAAAAACAAATCACATGGAATCAAAAGTTGATTCGCACATAATCATATCCAACACGTGGAATCAAAAGTCGATTCGCACAAAAATGAACTATACACACTGGTGAAGAAAAAAATCAAACAACGCTTGTGAAAATAAACACAATTCACACAAGTGAGACGACAAAACAAAACCATTCACACTGGAGAAAAAAGAAGAACAAAACACACCGGAGTGAAGAGATGAGGGAAAAAAACTCTTTAAAAAAAGAAAGAAAAGAGAAGAGTAAAAGAACTATCATTATGTATAAATTCACACTTTGTGAAAAGAAATTGTTAAAAAAATAAAAATAAAAATAAAAAAAAACCTTTTAAAAGGAAGGGTGAGAGGAACGATCATAGCATTACACACTGGTCGAGACATCATAGCATTACACACTGGTTGAAATTAAAGATTTAGACTATCTTATACTTTGAACATTATTTATGTTAAATCATTCAATTAGAAACATTCTTTGCATTACAATAATTCAGATCATAAAAGCATTATTGAATCATTGCATCAATCTATAAAAACATTTTAAAACAGGGGAGAGATGTAGTATCCCTTAATATAGCGTTACGTTAATAGTATAGAAACACTGGGCTTATCATTGGAGTAAATAAAGCAAAGACTACACTATGTAGAACGCTCTAGTTAACCACCATTTGTACTGTCTCAATCACTCAGCAAACCACACATTATTATAGTGACAAATATCTAAATTACAATGTTGTTAATTATATCGTCTATACTACTATATAGCTACTATACTATTCGCCAACCATATTGTTTACTTCTCTGAATTTCAACAAACCTGATGAATTTTTCTCATTAATATGGCAAACTCCATATGGACTATGTGATACTCTAAAGAAAAATTTGCTTGAGCTGTGAAAATCATCTGCTCTCATCAGGTCACATCGCTTGCAGCCACGGGTGCAGTAGAAACATTTACTGCCATTGGATAATATTAGATTAGTTTGTATAAAACTTATTTCCTCAAGTTTATGTAGACTATGAAAATCTGTCACATTCGTTTTTGTTCATCCCGGTAGGGTCACACCATTTAAGGAAAAAGCGGATATGGAAATAAATCAATTTGTGCAATTGAAATAAAGATCCTCCAAATACCGTTCGGGCATTTGTATATCCATCTAGGTAACATGCAGAGACAGTTGTTAAACATTAAGTGGACTCGGGATATTTAGTAACGCCCAAGTTCATCTAGAAGTTATTTTGCAACAAAGCACTAAATTAAAATATTAAATAAATCTTGTCGAAAACTGTTTCGAATTATTCAAAAGGTCATGAAAGTTTTCGAAGAAAAATGTAGTTCGCAGCGTAGTGAAGGGTGAATTGTTTCTTTTGCTTAGCAAGAGTTTATCTTAGCTCATTGACAACCATTAGTGTATTAAACCTTATAAACAAAAGATGTTTACAGTAATAACCTCAATTGTTTATCATGATTCCTCGCGTAATGACCATAATGCAGAGTCATGAGTCATGAGCTGGGCTCAGAGCACAGTTAATACGATGTACTCTTTTGCGCTTTGCTGAAACTGCAAGTGGCTCCTAAAAGGTCATTCTACATTACATACTGTTTTTGTATGTTCCATTTTTAAAAGCATCTCTGTATAAAATAAAGCGTGTCAGTTCAGACTATACATAGTAATAAGAGGAATAGAACCTTTCAGTATTGCAGCCAATTTCGATTAAGAAAGAAACCCCTTTTTATTAATCAAAGGTTGCCTTTTCGAGCAGAGGTTACAGTTCAGCCTATATTTGAGAAGAACTGACAGAAAGAATAATAACAGTGAATGTACTGTCGGAACTTTGAAAGGGCTTCTGTCGGACCCTGTTCTATGCTAAACCTTTTTCTGTCACAATGAATACTACATTCGGTTATTTCAGGTTTGTTTGAATCGCGTGCAGATGGTGACTCTAAAAGGTAAGGTCTGTGCCCCAGAGCAGATACACATATTACGTTTTACACATGTCATTTTAAATGGTAAACGTAATTTTCATGCGCACTGGCTCCCTTTAAATTGACAGAAAAAACCAAAGTAAAGCAATCAATTACTTCTTTAGACAACAAAACAAAAAATTCTCGCCACCCTGAGCTCGAACAAGCTTAAGGTGGACCAGTTTACTAGCGGGATATCCAAAAAATTGTCAATAAACTTAAATGACTGGATGGAAAAAGTTTAGTTCGGATAAAGAAACAAGTTTGTTCTGATTAAATGTCAAGATTTATTGTGGGGTTTTTTCTCCATATAGGCCTAGTATTCTGAAGGTAGGATACAGATAATATGATATTCAGATATCTCATAATTTGTAAGAAAACAGTCTGCACTAATAACACCGAAAATTAAAAATTACAAGCGGCGTCGAATAGCCCTTGTTTGTAATGCCGTATTTTATAAACAGGTAAGTATCCATGAGGTCGGGAATTTGAATGTTTTAGCCATTTAAACAAACATGCAATGCAATTACCAATTAAAGGTTAATTACGTTGACATTTGAATTCTAATCGCCTCTCTTATAGAATGATCTGTCTAGAGTAAAGGCACATGAAGTGACACGTGCCTTCGATTTCTAGAGCCACTGAATGTATAATTTAAGCAGAGATAACGTCTCATGCGAACACCTTCGACCGTAAAATTGCTCAGTATTTGTCGGGTTTTTTTGTCTTGTGAGGCATAATTGAAAACAAGAGAGGGTGCTTTTCTGTACCATAATGATAGAGTTAGGGTAAGTTGAATCACTTGTATTCCCTTCGAACAGGATCAACAAGCAACAGATGGTCCCCTGTGCGAGTTCATGTCTAGCACAATAGACATTGGTATCTCCTTCTCAAACCTCTTCCTTTTAACAAGTTACCCCTGGATAGACATATCATTCAAGCCAGATGCAATCTCATTTTAATAATATCATCAACTGCCCTAGTGCTCATGTTACATTATGATTGAAATACGTGAGTATCAGAGTGGGACGAGACACTTAATTAATCTATCCGCAACACAATTCACGCGATACAAAACAGTTTAGTTTATGATAAAGATGGAGCGCTAAACATGATAAACACTCTAAACGTGCAGACGTGAAATAGCTTCATTTGTTTATAAGCACGGATGTATCATGTTCAATATATTCATTATTACGAGATCAGTTTCTTTAATGTTTCAAAGCATGAACCCAGTGTCCTGTGCTCATAATTTTCAATAGTATTATTTCCTAAAGAAAAATATTCGTGAAATGTTGTACTTGTCCATATTAATCATGTTAATGACTATTAAGAAGCAGGAATCGTGAGCAAATGGGATATAGACATCCTAGTTTTCAATTACAATAATGTATCTTGACTTTATTACACTCTCTGACTCTTAAAAGCGATTTGTTGAAATACGATCGGGACCATCATGCCATTGTTTCAATTAAATGTTTGTCTAGACTGGACGTGGAAGTACCAATGAATACTTGATTACTCTCTTGATCATTTTGTTTAATTGAACATACCCACAGCAGCTCATGGTATTCAACTGTGAAGAAGAGATTCCAAGCATAATATCGAAATGGGATGGTCACGTGACTCGTCATTGTGACGGACATATCTTCCGCTGCTCTCGACCTTTTTCATATATCTACATTAAGCCTTTTCAAGATGTATGGTGAACTGTGCCAGAGACCCTATAAACTATGGGACAAGTATCTCGGAGGCAAAGTCCCCCGTTTACTATGCTTAAATTGACGAATGATGATCTTAAAGGGGGCGCACTATCATGGTCGTAACAAACCAGACGACCTAAGACACGGTGGATTTTATAGGCTCAAAACATGATTTGTGACACAGAAATAGTACATCAATGGTCAAAAAAAGCTGATTGTGATTTAGAGTAAAACTTATTTGCTTTGATGATAGCAGAATTTAGTTCTTATATGACACGAAACATTCAGAATTGGTTATTTGAAATTAATTTTCACGTGGAACAAAATACGAATTTCAAATTGTGGATGGCTTCGTCTGACAGTGACAGAGGAGGGACGTGGCGCTATTTGCATTTATGAATATTGTAATCAGATCAGTTGGGAAGGATGCTGGATCGCGACGATCACATCGTGTGAGGTCATGAATAGTCATGAATGAATATTCATTCACAACGAATGATTGACAGTTTACGCTTAACTTCCGAATGATGAACTTATAGAGGGCGCTATACTGTGAAACAAAATCTCAACAATGGGCAGATAGGGTGTTACGTAGGCCTGACTGTGCACACCCGACTGCACATTCTTTGTATTTCCCGGGTTTTACCCGTACGGAAGTACGCCCTCTCCTACTAAGTATACTCATTCCAAATACTGCCCTCCTATATTTACCATGCTTCATGTATCCACTATGCATGATTGAAGCATAGTCGCCCCATCGTAATGCCAAACTCAAAACCACACGCAGCGATTATAGAGGGCGTTGGTAATTTAGGCTATTTTTGCCAATCCCCATATCTTTTGGTGAAACTATATTTTTGGCCGATATTTTCTATAAAGGAGCGCTTAGCATCTGGATATCTAAGAGGTACTCAGATTGATGTGACGGAGTATTCAACCTGTAGATACCTATAGCGCTCGACGATATTACTTAATCCTGGCCAAAAACCGGTGGCGAAACCATGGTTTATCTATGGTTGTTCTCGGTCGGAACATGGTCGGAACCAGCTGTCAATTACGTGCACAGCGGGATCCTGTGAGCTGCTGTGGAACATACCAATATACATGTTTGCCACACAGCTGTTTTCAAATCTCAGGTGCCCTAAGTGATTAAGCCAATGATGTAGCATGATTAAATCGTTATAACTTTTGTTCTTCTCCAATAAGCTGTCGAAGAAAATTCACCAAAATCGTTCAAAGATTTCCAGAATTCATGAGTGGATCTCGTCAAAATCCCTCCCTTGCCTTGTCAAAAATGTGAGCAAATATCAGATTACGTGGCTGTCATAGAAACAAACCATCTTATCAAATATTGCAGATTTCCTTTTAAACCAGTAAGTCTTCTTCCACACCTAATTTAATTCGACACATCTTTTTACCTTGATGATATGTGCATCAACCTGTGAAGTACCTTGTTGCGCAATCTGACGACTAACTTGTCCTATCCAGGATCCGACATAGCCTCACATTTCTACCCACCCTAAAGCGCTGTGTTATCCGGGGAATTATATATCGCCTCATTTTGCATCAATTATTCATTTATGCCTCAGTGATATGTAACGTGTGGAAATTAAACATCTCATATTGGGAAAACATTATAGAGTTGATGAATGCCTCCAATATCCGCCGAAAAAATCCCGTAGAACAACCCTTTGTCACTTTTCATACATTGTTTGTTTTCGTTAACAGTGAATATGTTTTGACGTTCGTACGTGTGCTGTTGTGTTGATTATCTCAAGCATGCTCGAGGCTGTAGAATTATGTTTTAAACGTATTCTTCCTCTCCTGAACTCTTTATTATTATTAGCTTATAAATTGATTTAATGTGAACGTAAATGAATTGAAAATATTAAATCATTACAAGCAAAAATTATAGTGTGCTTCAGTCGCCTTTTCACTGAAATTACAATGGCATTATTATATTAATTAAACCGTTCATGAAAGGAAGTATCTGATATGTCTAAAATTATTGTTTACGAAATAAATGGGAGACAGACATCGCTTACAATCACAATGAATTAAAATGATGGATCTCGAATTTACATGATACTTTCATGACTCTTAAAGGTAATCTGTTGAAATGTAAAAAGGAGGACTATTATTATCATTGTTTTCACTTTCAATAAGTAAATGCCATGCACGCGAATACCAACCATTAATTAGTATTTTTGATTGTCTGCCGTCTTAACAGAACACAGACATACGTAGACATATACTATTATTGTGTCTTGTTTCACTAATGTTTTCAAATCTTAGATGTCAAATTTGATTCAGTGTGATTTTGATTATCATAATACAAATACTATTACAATTTACAAAAGCTTCATTAAAAAAAGCTGTCAACACTTTTTTTTTTAAATTCAAACATTCCAATGGTTACCACTTAAGTACCAGAAAAAGTAACTGGATCTTTACCGATATCCCTTCCCCTCTCCCAATGCTCTTTAACTCCTCCGGAATACATCAAAATATCATGTCTATTTGATTTTACAGATACAATTACTTTTATGTAATTATATTGCACGAGATCATTTATTGAAAATATTCGAATATAATGCTTGCCACAGAAACATACCACATGAAATGAAACTTGTTTCCTATGTTTTCCCTTTAGTATTACTTGCTCAAATCTTAGACACCTAATTCGATTCGACACATAATATCGTTTTACCTTGTTGACACATGCGGCAAACCTCTAAAGCACCTTACTGCGCAATCTGACGACAAAATCCGCAGAGAAAAATGATCCGATATTTGCTGCATATTCCCACCCACCCTAAAGCGTCGTGTTATCCGGGGAATTATATATTGCCTCGTTTGCATCAATTATTCATTGCGCCGCCGCGATATGTAACAATATAATGTCGTAGATTTTGAAGACATTTCTATGCGGATATACTTTATGAATACAATATCTGAAGAAATCCTGTTGAACAACCCTCTGTCACTTTGAATACATTCAATGGTTTTATTATCAGTTAAAATGTCTATTATTATCACATAGTGCTAGAAATTGTCAATGCAAAGGCCCAATCATACTTGAAATCCCTAGATTTTGACGTTCATAAGTACTCTATTATTTTTTTAGCACCAAGAGTATGTGTATGGATTTATTGTAGCTATTTTGTATGGGAAAGAGTTATTTGCAGATTTATACAACAATGAAACAACGATTAAAGATATTGGGAAATGGTTGTATATATGCTCTTTAGTGAAAAATTACCGAATAATCTATTTCAAAAAGCTTCAACCATGTAAACGATAGTAGGCGTACATTTTAATTGTAACATCTCGTTATTGGTTATGACGATATTATTCAGGTTGTTTTCAAATCCCATGGGTTGATATATGCTAATTTATGGATTTTTTATCATTTTTGGCAGCCATTTTGTCTGCCATCTTGGATTTAGGTATGTTATCAAAGCACAAGTACTGGTTATGAGTGTCTAGTGGTCTAATACATACATCCCACTATTAAAACTATACTTTTACCATACATTTTGATCCCGATTTTGATTGATATATATGTCATTTTAGGAAATTTGACCTTTTGAGGGAGTTTCATGGGGGTGCACGGTAACCCCCGTATATACCCGACTATGCAATTTCCCTTAAATCGGATCGTGTGACTTCAGGTCACATGATATGTAAGCGCCGGGTTTGCCCATTTTTTTTCTTGAATAAACTCGAAGAGTATTACTATTAGGTCTTTGTTATAAACACAAAGCACAAAGAAAAACAATTCACGTCGAGGAGAACTGTAGCAACTTCAAGTCGGTTAGGTAATATCTGACTTTTTCAACTTCCGCAAAATTTGATATTTGAACATGGCAAGAGGGTATCAATCTGGCAACACTGACTTATTTAAATCGGTTGTTTGTTGATACCAAAGTAAAAAAGGCAAAAATTCTACCACCTTGGTGTAGGGTTCTGCCAAACTTTTGCTGAAATCAGTATAATTAGGAGGATTTTCCCCTAAAATGAGCAAAAACCAGATAGGCCCGTTACCATGGCAACAGAGGGTTGCTGAATTTTGAAATACCATATATCTTTACATAACTACTTAATGTCTTTTATCTCTCAAACTTTAGGCAAAATCTAAGAGATGACGTGTCCAAAAATTTGTCAACCTAGAAAAAAGTCACTCTTAAAAATAATGTAACCTCTAAAAACTTAGATTTCGGTTGTTATATATTAAACCAAATATCTACTTATGATATTGCATGAAGTTGGGTAAGTTATGAAGTGTGTCTTGAGTCACTTAGTGTTCTATGCTATCCGGAAGGAGTGCTTACCTTTATTAATACATTTGTTAGCAATTTGATTCATGTTTAAGTTATCGGAAGGAACCATGAGCGCTAAACGGCGCGATGGACGTGCAATACTTGAGAACGGTACTGCAATTACAACCCTGGATAGCAATAAAATGCAATCGATCGTGTTTTATATGTGCCTCGTGAATTCAAATATAAATGAGTGTTCATCCGTCGTGTGTACAAAATGGATAAATAACGAGAACAAAATAAAATTATGTATTAAAGGTTACCCACAACTTTCTTATAACATACACAGTTATGTGGTATAAATGGTGCAAATTGTGTTATTTTGATAACTGTGGAAGTTACCTGCTGTCCTATCTTGTCCTATTTTGTCTAATATGTTATTTATTGCAGCTGTTCGTTTCGTTAGGCCTGTCTGTCTATTCGGGTTCTTTAATAAACCATACAAGGTATAACCTGAAATCGGACCTCAAATTCACTGAAACAAGACACTCAAATCCTGAAATTACCAATTATAACGGACTATATTATCAGATTATAAGACTTGTATATTGAATCATGATTGGTCAAATAGGATTTCTGTTTCTTGCCTTTAACTGTCTGCGTACAAATTACAACACCGATATGAGTGGAGGTGTGAGGGACTGAAATAAAGCTATGGCGGACATTGACATTTATAGCGATGAAATTAGTGTGAAAATGCAAACCTTTCACAGGTGCTATCTTCTAAAAACAAATACGGACAAATACACACACACAAAAGAACAAAATCGATATTAATAATAATAAGCATGGAGTGTTTTAAACATTTTTAATAGCATTTGCTCGGATAAGTTAATCTCTTGACAATTAAACATTACAAGCAACAACGATTTTTCAAAGCAAACCAATCCTTAGAACAGAAAAAAGAAGATATCACGCCATCAGATGAACATTTAAGAATCACCCTGAATTGTTTTCCCAAGTCTTTTTTGTCAATAATATTCATATCAATTGTACTTTGCCGGGGGTCGTGTCTTTAAAGCACCACTTTACAGTAAAGCCTTATCTATATTTGTTGATGTGGTAGGGGCCTCTCTGGGTATATCATGTTAGTACAACCTATATTTCTTCCTTAGCGTTCAGAGTTTAATCATCTTTAAATAATCCTGACGGGAAAATATTATACTATGGATTAAAGAGTTGATATTTTGTAATACTACCATATACCATCAGATAACGTATATCACACTCTCCCATCTCTGTAACCTGAGCTAAAACTACTTGCCCTCGAACAAAGCGGTTAAGAACTATTAAATATTATATATAGGGCGATTTATATGTACGGGTATACAGGCTAACCTATTTCCATATCATAAGATTTCCGTTTCGCTAGATAGGGTATGTTATTTATGGTGTAGACTTCTAGGCAGCTGATCGAACATAATGCATTTGGTACGACTCAGACAAAAGGGTGATCCAAATTTTGAAATATTAAATGTTGTATAAAGTGAAAGCGTTATTATTATTTTATCTTCCATAGGCCTATGTGTGTAATAATAATAATGAATAATAATGATAATTTATAAGCAAGCGACGCTCATTGCGCTTCTCTGCATAACAACCAAAATAACATAAACACGCATAAGAACAAAGATGAGGAGAGTCACATCAAGAAAATGCTTCAGAGTACAAAATATGTTTTCAAGTTTTTCTTAAAAATATGTACAGAGTTTGACAGTTTCACCTATTCAGGCAAGCTATTCCATAGTTTTGGTGCTGCGACTTGAAACGGCAAACCTTTGGAAAAGAAGTCATTTTATTATAGTTACTCAATGCTGAGTACTTTACAGCCCTCGTAAATGTTTTCAGGTTAGTGTCTCATAAGAGTTTTACATCTATAAGCTTTTTGTGGCTCTTGAAGGTTTCACATATTTTGGTACTTTCATTATAGTGTTTCATAGTTATCTTGAGTATTTCACGGCTAAAATGACATGCAAAATCAATACGATAGCCATTTGTCCGTACGACTCAATTTGCCGCACAACCACGATGTAAGACAGTGCTGTATATCATAATACTTACTATAAAGATGATTTTATTCACCGACACGGCGACAAGAGGGTATTTTCAATTTCACGCGAAGCATTAAAATGTACACTTAGGGACGCACCATTAGATACTCAGGGGGGGGGGGGGGGGGGCATGGAAGTTTTTAAAATAAAAAAAACTTTGCCCACTATCTAGGAAAAAAAAAAAACTTTGCCCACCAACAAGGAAAAAAAAAAAAAGATGACCCACTGCTGAGTAAAAAAAAAAAAAGATGACTCACCCACCTCAATATAAAGAAAAACAGTAAAACCCTAAAAAAAAAAAACTTTGCCGCATTTGCAAAAAAAAAAAAAAAATTGCCGCCGAAGGCGGCGAAAAAAAAAAAATCCGCCTACTTCGGTGGAGAAAAAAAATAATTCCTCCCGACCCCAACTTCCATGCCCCCCCCTGAAAATCAAATGGTGCGTCCCTTAGGTAGCTATACCGGTGTCAGGCATTTGTGTCTCTTAACAAATGTATGTTCAATCACCAGCGTCTACAAATGTACTACTGTTGTTAATGGATTCAATGGTTATGTGAAATATTACGGTATCAGTAGTCACCAGATGATCTAGAGATTTGAGTAAGTGTAGACTGGAGAAAGGCCACCGAACTAGGATATTGGTATTTTATTATAAACGGTTAATATGAATACTGTTAATTCAGTACAATTATTGAAATTAATTTGATACGTCATGGTGTTTTTTTATACTTCTCTTTAAATTTGACGTTTAAGGTGAGAGTAATGACTGACAATTGTAATACACTGAGCCAAAAAAACCCTAAAATTTTAACAGATCACCAAATAAAATTCTGTGCATGAAAATGTACCAAATTTGGATACAATATTACTGCAATGTAATGCTTCAAATGGCAGTCAATAACCAATTGTTTGCTTCAATGACACAAGAGAAATGTGCACTGACTCAGACAACGTCTTGCATCACAGGTCACAGCAAACAATTTCAGCAACATAAAGTTAAAAACATTTCAGAGAGTCAAAACAAACACATATCCAAACAAACAATGAAGTCATTAATAACGGGTATGTCCACCTCCAGCTTCCAGGCAAGCTTGCATCTCCTTCTCATGCTTCCAATCAAGTTCCTGATGGTAGCCTGGGGAACATTGTTCCATTCTTCCTTGCAGGCAAGCTTGCATCTCCTTCTCATGCTTCCAATCAAGTTCCTGATGGTAGCCTGGGGAACATTGTTCCATTCTTCCTGTAGTGCTGCAATAAGTGTTTGTCTATTGACTGGTGGATTGTCTTTTCTTGATACACGTCATCCAAGCTCATCCCAGGCTACCATCAGGAAATTGATTGGAAGCATGAGAAGGAGATGCACAGCCTTCCTGCAAGCTGGAGGTGGACATACCCGTTGTTAATTACTTCATTGTTTGTTTGGATATGAGTTTGTTTTGACTCTCTAAAATGGTTTTAACTTTATGTTGCTGATCGTTTGCTGTGACCTGTGATGCAAGACGTTATCTGAGTCAGTGCACAATTCTCTTGTGTCATTGAAGCAAACAATTGGTTATTGACTGCCATTTGAAGCAATACATTGCAGTAATATTGCATTCAAATTTGGTACATTTTCATGCACAGCATTTTATTTGGTAATCTGTTAACATTTTATAAGTTTCTTTTTTGGCTCAGTGTATATCAAACATATCACCTTTTGGGCTCCAAGGTGAACTTCGATTTGGATTTTCATATCATTAATGTCTAATTGCTTTTAAATATGGCGCAATTACATTTTTTATTTTTCCCGCCAACGTTTATGGATAAACATGATAATATAGTCGAAAACACCAAACCTCTTGTGTCCCATCACACAAAGGAAACTCAGTTTGTAAAGAATATTAAATATATAACTTTCTTCATGAAAGCTTATCCGTGTTCAGAAATTGCTTACAAGAAAATTCTAGCTGAACACATGTCATCAGGGAGAAAGTAAAACGACCTATATTTATAATATATGGATTGTAAGGGTAGTTTTACCCATAATTTATCATATTTTAATAACTGAATAGCACCGGGTGACAATAATAACTCCTTTAAATGTATTTCAAAAGGTTAAATTTCGCCCCGGATCACATGAAATACCCAAGAGGGCTTACAATAATAGCTGGATGGATAGCCCTGATAAGTAACCTGGGATGAGGTATTTGTAACCTACTTCGGCTGTTTGTTACACATTCAAGGCACTTAACACTTGGATAAAATATGAGATACATATTTGCCATAGGAGTTTTCACACTAAAAATGGATACGAAATACCCAAAGGGAACTTTAGTGTTAAAACGCTAATGCGAAACTTCTTCGATTTCAATTTTCCACATTCCCGAAGAACTGCAATTATGGTCCTTTTCTATAACACCGGTTGTCTTAAGTTTTACTTAATTTGCATATTTATTCAAGCAAAAATGTGATTATGTTGGTACATAGTGAATAAAGAGTTTTATAAACGGAATTACTAGAATTCATAAACGCTCCCATATCGATATTGCGCAAAACCACTCCAAATAATCAAAGTCAGCAGAAATTGACCCTTCGGGTATGGAGAAAGTATATCAGTATTATTCGCACATAATTGTAAACGATAGTGCACACCCTATGGGTTTTGTTGGTTTCATTTTGCAAGAATCGTTACTCGCGTTAGACCATAGGTTTTAAAAATCATCATATCAGGAAATTCAAAACGTCCACGCCATTCTGATTGGATTGATTCAAATCCATTCAATTATTATGTAATCTTATTGAAATGAATCATCGGTTTATTTTCATACATACACGAATTTAACAGTTTGTGGATGATGTATACACTAAAATTTTCCTACAATTAAGTCAAACAACAACCGTATCTCATTGTGCATTATGATAGGCTATTATGGTGATGGTCAAGATTCAGTCCAAGATAGTGCCGAAACATGTTTTTCGCTCATTATTTGGACATTTTTGAACATTTTAACCCCACAAATCTCTTCAGAGGTTAGGGTATTCAAATTTCATATTAATATTCAGGCACATTACATGAAATATAATAGTTATTTCATAGTCTTTCCTTTAAGATGGAGCCTAATCTGTAGGCTATCTAAAAGACACTAACAACGTTTGGTCAAACCAGACAGCAGGAAAACGGATGCTACCAGATGCATGTGTATATAAAGACACACACCTGTTCAATGTAAAATACTGCCGCTAGTTTCATCTCACGTTAAACATTTGTTAAAAGTCACAAGTCAATTTATAATAGATGTAGGCGTTTTGGCCAGAATAGGGTCGGTGTGCAAGATTTATCAGATTGAGTTCAGGAAAGCGTTCCCTTGCCGGATTAGGGTAGGGCAGTTACCTCTGTCGCTCGCGTTATGATATGAATACATCACTAAGAGTATTAGTTTGTATTATAAGTGTGTCAAATTTGCTGTTACATATTATATGTGTTAGATATCAAACACATCTTACAACGTTGTAAGTTTATATAATAAAATCAATATTTAATAGTAATGAAAGGAATACTGCGATTTGATCAAGTGTAATGCGTAAACTACCATATTTGATAAATTATCAGCATACTTTGATAATTAAATCTATTTGTGTACAATTCCACAATTTCCTTTTAAATTTACAATTCAGTCCTGAAAGGCAGCAACATCGCTTCAAATAAGGCGCTCAACATAGCAGAAGAAATGTATACGAGACACATTTGGCTATGAGGAAATCAAGAAGACACACGTCGAGTGACAACAAAAAAGGCCCCACGTCATGCACGTGGGACTTGCGCTTCGGGAGCGAGCGTCTTGAGATCGGTTTGACGTCTTGGAACTAAATCAGCGTTTATCTATATCAAAAATAATAGCATACATAATTACTAAACATGTTTGCCTTAATATAACTGATGGGGTGCAATCAGGGCCGTAAGACACTTTTTTCAAAGGGGGGGCGTTTTCAAACCCAAACAAATTGTGAGTCAAATATGCGCGCGTAGCGCGCGAAAATTTTCGAATTTGCACCTATTTTTTGCACGATCGAGGTAAATTTTGGCTCTAAACAAGCTTGTAGCAAAGAATATTGCATTTTGGGAAGACAAATGCGCGCGTAGCGCGCGAAATTTTTTCATCTGTGTACACATTTTCCGGGGAAAATTTTCAAAGGGGGGGCGATCGCCACCATCGCCCCCCCCCTTCCTACGGGCCTGAATATTGCTATTAAGAGCCAACAAGGAGCGGGAAAATGAAATTGTTTTCAGATGTAATTGATTTCAAAGTATATTAATTTAATGTTTAAAATAGGACAGTATTCCCGCTGTTCAAAGAGCTCCATTAACCGATTAAGGCGACATCAACGGTTTCTATAACCGCTTAACGTCAAAGGATGAAGGTATCCCCTCAACGAAGTTAAAAATTCTGTTTCGTATAAATTTAATATACACATTATATTATGTTTAGTTGATAACATCGTAAATATTACATGTTATTATATCCGGGTATTAGTATATTTGGTAATGGGTCCAGACGGGTCCAAAATAGGTCTAAATGGGTCCAAATATCTCTAATAGTATAGAAACGGGTTAAAATGTGGGCATCTAGATGTTGACTCTGCGCTTCACAGAATTGAAAGCTGCATCGATGACATCAGAACATGGATGAATACCAATTTTCTGAAGTTAAATGATTCAAAGACAGAATTCATGATCCTCGGATCCAAACAACAAATCGCGAAGGTCAATATCCAACATGTTAGAGTCGGCGAATCTTCTGTTGTGCCAACTGCAAATGTACGCAACTTGGGGGTCATGTTTGATTCAAATCTGACAATGGACTGCCATGTGACAGCAGTATCAAAGGCTGCTTTCTGCTCAATACGAAATATTGGCAGAATACGTCAACATCTAACAAGGGATGCAGCTGAAACCATCATTCATGCATTTGTAACATCCAGACTTGACTCCAATAACGCACTTCTATATGGAATTACAATATCACAACTCTCTCGCCTTCAACGATTGCAGAATATAGCCGCCCGGATTATTACATATACTAAGAGAACAGATCATATAACTCCTGTATTAGCGGACCTACACTGGCTTCCAATTGAACAGAGACTGAAATACAAGATATGCCTTATTATTTTCAAGATCTTACATGATGCAGCTCCTTCTTATTTAACAGAGCTTGTTCAACCATATGTGCCAGGGCATCGCGGGCTACGCTCTTCAAAACAAGGTCTTCTTCAGGAAACATTGGCTAAACATCAGTGGGGACAGCGAAGTTTTCAAGTCGCAGCACCAAAACTATGGAATATAGCTTGCCTGAATATGTGAAACTGTCAAACTCTGTACATATTTTTAAGAAAAACTTGAAGACATATTTGTACTCTGAAGCATTTGCTTGATGTGACTCTCCTCATCTTTGTTCTTATGCGTGTGTATGTTATTTTGGTTGTTATGCAGAGAAGCGCCATGAGCGTCGCTTGCGGCGGATACCGGCGCTTTATAAATTACCATTATTATTATTATTATTATTATTATTATTATTATTATTATTATTATTATTATTATTATGTGGCGCAGCGGGTAGAGTACTAGATCTATAATCAAAAGATTGTGGGTTCGAGTCCCGCTGTGGTCAACATGTTGTGTTCTTGAGTAAGGCACTTTACCGCAATTACTTCTCTCCACCTAGGAGTAAAATGGGTAGCTGTTTGGGGATAATTACAATCTAAGTGTATAAGATAGGCAGCAATACCTTCAGTGAAGCGAACTGATTCTGATGTATCCTATATACTGAGCAGCGTAATAAATGTAAAGCGCTTTGAGCATACTTAATTTGATAAAACGCTATATAAAAACTATTGTTCATTTATTTTATTTAAATGTATCACAGTTTGTCTAGAAAATGTATTTCAAAAAAAGGTAAATTACATAATATGTGGACGGCGAAATAAATACAGCTCTTCGCCCGTTCTTCTTAATTGCTGGGCAAATAAAATCTGAAATAGTTCGTCGTTCGTCACATATGAGGTTGTAGAATCCTTAACAGTCCATTACATTAAGGTGCATTTGGGGTAGGGGTAGATGGTTAGATGGGGCGGAGGAAGTCTGAAAAGAAGAAAAAATAGGATCCTAAAAGACAGGCTAAAAGATAAAAGAATCCCAATTTCGCAGACTATTGAGTAATATACCGTTTGATATACCATACCCCCTCCCGGACGCCACTAAACACACAAAGTAGATGGAAATTGTGTTTGAATTAAGGTAATTATTTTATACTAGGGGAAATTTCATATGTCCACCGGAGTGAGGCACGGGCCGTAGCAAATAGTATGACCCCTCCCCCGGTGGTTTGGTGGTCCCTGTACGCCGTATGCACGGTATGTGTCATGCATGGGTAGCTATTCCTACTCCTCGGCCGGATCTCGATAAATCTCGAAGAGCACCTACACGGGATTATACGGGATTATATCAACAACAACAAATTCGCAAACAAACATAACATTAGGCCTAAAATGTAATTGAATTGCGCATCGTTCTAAAATACAAATTTTCAGTAGTGTTTAATAATATTATTTGATAAGTTTCAGAAAAAAATTGCCATTATTCTTACAAAATAGACCGGAAATGGCCTCAGATTGGCTATTACATACAGAAATTTCGGCCGTGAACCACGGACCACTACTGTTATTTATGATATGTGACTTCACGGGTTATAGCAGTGGCTGCACCAGACGGAGAGGGGGAGTGGCATTAGGAAGAAAAGGGGCGTTCTAAAATAATTCAAAGTATGCGATCTTCTAGTAGTCTAGCGAACAGAAAAAAAAATTGGGAGGGGGTGTTCGAGCCTCGGATATCTTCTTCGGTTTTTTTAATTTCGAAAGATGGTTTTTTCTGATTTTTTTTCTCGGACTTCGGTCTTTATGAAAGCGCCAAAATGTTTTACTGCGCGCAGGACTATCTTTTCTGACACCCCTCCTTATATCCCCTTTCTTCCTCCGCCATCCCCTCTCCTCACCCTCCCCCACATGCACCTAAACTCATTGGAGTGTTAAGGCTTCGACAACCTCATGTAACTAAAACCCATCTGGAATTTCATAGGTATTCCCCAGCACTAATGAAGGGGCGACGAGGTGTAATTAATTCGTCGTCCATGCTTTACGTACTTTATCTTTATTTTGTAATGCATTTTCTAGACATTCTGTGATACATTTCAACTCGTTTCGATACTATTGGACCAATTTGGACCAATTTGGACCCTATTAGACACATTTAGACCTATTTTGGACCCGTTTGGACCCATTTAGTCCCGTTTGGACCCATTTGGACCCATTACCAAATTTACTAACACCCATTATTATCCTCATCATATCAAGTATTCATACCAAGTACCAAACCAATGATTAATCTTTTGGTAAAGAAAAACGTGTCTACTTTCTTAACTTCAGTTTACCATGTTTACCCTTAATGCATTTGATTCTGCAACAAGTGGCCAGACTGGAAGCTTGTTTAATTGCCATATTGGCACCTGCACAAGGAGTATAATCATACCTCCTTATTATGGTGGTGTATTGTAAACCTCTAAATTACAATGCTACTTATTTCTATTTTCAAAAGTATTCGTCAACCAAATTGTTTACTTTCCTGAATTTCAACAAATCCGATGAATCTTTGGATAACTCCATATGGACAATGTGTTATTAAGAAAAGTTTAACCCTAACACTCCCGGTGGATTTTCCAACGAAATTTTTTTCAAGCAAAAAAAGTACACACAACAAGAGGTGCCACGCCCCGGGGTTTGAACCCACGACCTCTCGGTTACAAGTCGAACGCTCTACCAACTGAGCCACGGGGGAAGCTATGCTGGGCGAGTGTACTCGCCCAGCTATGTAGCCCGGGGCCATTATTTCACCCAAAAACCTCAGCGGGCGGTGGAACCGACAGGCTGGGAAATGGGATTTCATGGGGTGCGGGGCTGTAAGGGTTAATGGAGATGTTAAAGTCAACTTCTTCCATCAGGTCATATTGCCTTAAGCCACGGGTGTAGAAGAAACGTTAACAGTAATTGGACCATATTAGATTAGTTTGTATGAAACTTGTTCCTCATGTTTATGTAGACTATCAAAATATGTCACATTCGTTTTGTTCATCTCCGGTAGGAATGGTAGGGTCACGCCATAAGGAAACAACGGAAATGGAAATAAACCAATTTGTGGAATTGAAGAAGAATCCTCGAACATATCCTAAGGCGTTTATATATCCATCTATGTAACATACAGAGACAGTTGTTAAACATTGAATGGACTCGGGATATTTAGTAACGCCCAAGATCTCCTAGAAGATATTTGACTTTACTTTAAGCAGTCAAAGACGTAGCAATAAAGCACTAGATTAAAATACAAAATAAACTGTCGAAAACTGTGTCGAATTATTTAAAAGGTTAAGTCATGAAAGTTTTGGGAATAAAATGTAATTCCATGGCAATGTATTACCTGCCATGGTAATTCAAAGTGTAGTGAAGGGTGAATTGTTTCTTTTACTTACCATTGTTTATCTTAGCTCATTGACAACCATTAATGTATAAACCTGATAAACAACTAATGTTATTACTGTAAACATCTTTTGTTACGTGATTCTACGCGTAATTACCATATTAATGCGGAGTCATGAACGAGGCTAGGAGCAAAGTAATACTATACTCTTTTGCGCTTCGCTGAAACTTCAAGTGACTCCTAAAAGGTCACTCTGCGTTACATGCTACTTTTGTATGTTCCATTATCATGATTATTTAAAAGTATCTCAGTATAAAAAAGTATGTCAGTATACATTCACATAAGTATACTTTCCGACTTTACTTCAGTAGATAAAGGAATAGAACCTTTCCGTATTTGTAGCCAATTTTAATTAAGAAAAGGATATTTTGTTTGTAAATCAAAGGTTGCCTTCATGAACAGAGATTACAGCTCATCATGTATTTAACCAGAACTGATAGAAGAAAATAATAAGAGTTAGAGTATTGTCGGAACATTCAAAGGTCTTCTGTCGGACCATCCATTGATAAACCTTTTTCTGTCGCAACTCGCAATGTATACGATATTCGGTTATTTTATAAGTTTGTATGAATCTCATGCAGACGGTGACATCAAAATCACTTGTATGGGAGGCATTCTCCGAGGTCTGAGACCAGAACAGATTCAAAAGAAAACAAATTACGTGCAGAAAGTAAAAAAACTTTGTGAGGCCAGAGAACAAAAATTTCAACTAAGGCCCGAACTATCTCTAGGCAGTCCTGTGTAACAGATGTGATTTGAAAAGGTTGGGCATGAATTGTTGAGTTTTCTGTTTGATCCAATTGTCAATTAACGGTTACATGATTAAATTGTTCGAGTTACAAGTAAGAAACCAGGCTTGTTTTTGTTATGATCAAAGGTTAAGCCGTTCTGTGGAGGCAGCAAATGACTAAATGTAACGGTAGAGGGCGTTTTCTCTAATGTTCTCCATTTTGTATCCTCAAATACCAAATATAGAGAGTAGAATATTCAGGTATCTTATCAATTGCAAGTAATGTAATAGGTCTGCACTGAAAACATTGAAAATTAAAGTTATGATCACATCGAATAGTCCGTTTGTGTAACGCTGTATCTTATATAGGTAAAGATCTATCTTTCAGGTTTCAGGTTGGGGTTGAGTTTTGTTAGCCATTTAAGCAAACATGCAATGCAATTACCAGTTAATAGTTAATTACGTTGACATTTGAATTCTAATCACCACTGATAGAAAGCTCTGTCTATAGAGAAAAGGTATCTGAAGTGACACTGACCCTCGACTTCTTGAGACTGTGAATGTATAATTTGTGCAGAGATAATGTCTCATACGGAACAGCTTCGCCTGTCAAACTTGTCCATGATACGTGTCCTGTGTTGGTGAGTATTTAGGATAAATTGCGGTGCATGGTCAGAGATTAGTGTGCATGCCCTAAAAGCTGAGTGATTCGAAATCATTTAATACCTAATTACTTTCAAACTTTCAAAACCTGCCACACCTTTTTGATATCCCGGCTTTCCTTGTAGAAATTATGCATTTCATCTCCATCCATCCAGGGTGGCAGTATATTCAGTGCATTTCTACATAACCTGGCGCAAAATCAATAAAACCTCCCAGCGGAAAGGCCGCACAACTTTCAAATGGCATGGACAACAAGGATAGGTACTTGTTGACTGTATTTGAACACTCACAACCCCGCCAGATCTCGATTATGTCGTCCAAGGGGCCCCATGGTTTCAAAGTTGAGAATCCAGTGTCTGTATTCCATGCACATTTTGTTATTATGACTGTACACTGGCTTTAAGCATCCCCGAACTCTTCGTGACATCTCATTGAACAGTTGTACGCGGCATACATCTCCCAAAGGGTCATTAGCAGTCCATCTACATACACATTGCCGTCCAACTCAGACGAAAACAAATCCTCGGAGACTAATTTGATAACAGAGTTGATTCTAAAATTATTTCTAATTAACTTGATTGTGAGTTTGCAATTCAATTTAAAACATTTGTGGCAACCCGTAACAAATCTATGAATACGGTTTGCGGATTTCCCATTGAATCATTACATGTATCGTATAAAATAGAGCCTTATTACGAAAATGGCTTCCAAAAATTCAACATTTCGGAAATTGTTGAAAATTCACCTACATTTTCAAGAACATTTTAAAAAACCCACACACAAAAAAACCACAAACCCTACCCGAGCGGTCCGTTTACCCGTAGAACAGGGGTTTTTCATCGCCTCATTCCCTAAGATAATAATTACGTACTTACTATTGATTTCAGGTTATGTAATTACAACATATTTTTGACCATGCACAGGCACGATAGGAATAAGTATACACAGCCTGATGGCTACATGTTCTTAAAATAATATGAGTACCTTAGTGTAACTGCACATTTACGGTAAAAACATTTAATAAGACATGTAGGTGTACATTGATACAGGTATTCGTACGACAATTTGGAGGATACATGTGTGGCTTCAAACTGGTAACACATCTTGGAATGTTTTAAAGAATGGTCGTTCATGAAGCTTAATTGCCGAACTCATTTAATTTCTTAAACCATAATACAAGGGAGGGATGCATTTTTAAATTTTATGAACGAGATGGGGCTGAAACGTCAACAAATATCGTAATGTAATTACAACATATTTTTGACCATGCACAGGCACGATAGGAATAAGTATACACAGCCTGATGGCTACATGTAGAAGGTCACATCAATTTTCACATGTATGACTAGATATTACGTACATGTCTTAAAATAATATGAGTACCTTAGTGTAACTGCACATTTACGGTAAAAACATTTAATAAGACATGTAGGTGTACATTGATACAGGTATTCGTACGACAATTTGGAGGATACATGTGTGGCTTCAAACTGGTAACACATCTTGGAATGTTTTAAAGAATGGTCGTTCATGAAGCTTAATTGCCGAACTCATTTAATTTCTTAAACCATAATACAAGGGAGGGATGCATTTTTAAATTTTATGAACGAGATGGGGCTGAAACGTCAACAAATATCGTAATATTTTCATTTAAGAAAGGTCACTACAAAAGGTTAATAATTCAGAGGAAAATACAATAACTAAGGATATTAATAATATTATATAAGCTCTAAATGAAGAGCTTGCGTGTTACTAAAATACCTCCGATTTATTTTAATACTAACATGCGGGAACCTGCTCATTAAAATACTTTTTAAATGTCAATGTTAATATAAAATGCAATTTAGATACCTCGAAAGACTGCTCTCACAACATATTTAGATGTGTACTAGTGTTAAAGTAATCGTGAAAGAATCGTGTACTAGTATGGCAAATTAATATTGTCATTAGTAAATTCATTATATTAACCGAAAATCCTTTTTCATACTGATAATAAATCATCGTCACCTATCAAATCCCACACGACACATACTCGGCTTATATTTTTCTATTTCATGTCTCTACCAAGATCTTTAATTACAGGATGTTTTATAAAGCAACCGCCACTGCATGCCATCTGAGATTGGTGCATATTAAACATGCTCTATTTTATTCATGAAGTGGTGAAGCGAGTTTTAACTTGTCCCCAATCTCCCGTTTTAACGGCTAAATGAGTTTTGACAATTACACTTGTTTAAACTAAAAACAAAGTGCTGGGATGCTCTCAGTATTAGTTAAGCCAAAGCGATGTTGGATCGAGCCATACGTGCGCACATATTATGTTCCACTCACGAGGTATAGAACTTCCCTTGCTTCACTTTCATTTCAAAATTACAAAAACAAAAACTTAAAGGTGAACAATTTGGATAATTGCCATTCACCGTTCTAATTTGGTCCTTCAGATGAGTTTTAAAAAAGAACGTATCATAACGGTGCAAGCGTAAAGTTAGGAAATGTATATACATAGATATATATATAGATATATATACGGTATATTGACAATGGAAATTACCAGTTCAAAAATAGATTATCAACGTTTTTTACAAAACTACAATGCAATAATGGCTGATTCCTATGGTATTAGAGGCCATCTCTCGTATCATACAAATAATAACATGTCCATAAGATGTTGTGTTTTGCAAAATGACCCCTTTCTTGCAATAACTCAAAAGTCAGAAAAATGGGAACAAACAATTAGATATCCTTTCATGTCATCAAAAAGGGGGACATATGTATAGCTGAATTGAAACCATAAGCATGATAACGATAATCACAGCCACGTGTGCATGAGGGCGTTGGCCGGCCATCATGTTTCATACTCGAAGGAGCGATCGCTCAAGTATGAATGCAAGGCAAGCGTGTCTCCGGACGTATTAGATATCTCCTATACCCTCTCTCATTATTGCGTGCCGTAGCATTATCATGATTATCAAGGTGTAAGGTACACACTTATCAACAGTATTTCGCAACAACTTGTTGATTATGTAGAGAAAATCTCCTGTCAATCTCAGCGCCATACAGCAGAAAAATACTTTGCTTCGTGTCATGTGCAACTCTGATGTCGTCTGTTGCAATCCAAACGAGTGAGAAATACCTACAGGGGCTCAATCAGATCTTCAACCTCGTCTCCCGTAGTATCTGTCATCCTTGGCTTTTCAGAAGAATACTCCTATCAAATTTACTTGACAAGTGAGAAATAGACTATCGCTTCCCAGTAACATTTAGAAATGAGTTGTTGATGATTTCTTTGGAATGATAACTATAATTAGCCCACAACAAAAGATAAATACCTGAAAGTAGATTTGTACACCTTTAATTCAATGTCTGGTTGAGATGAACTGTTTTAACCCTCTGTGTACTGTCATTGGTTGATTACATTATATTATCAAAACAGTAATTCATCAAAGTAGATCGTGTTGGCACTTTCTAGCGTAATCAAATTTGTTGCTAATTATAACTGATCCCTAGTTGGTTTACTTTTGAAACAGCTCTCTTTTGAACTATTAAAACTGGTCTAGAAAACCATTGATTCGGTAGGTAGTACTCATGTGGTTGGATATTGTCGTGCAAAGTCCCGCGCAAAGTAAAGTATGCACACTCGAACAAATGACACTCGGATTCTTGTAATATAAAGTACTTTTACTTTCTTCTAATAAACCCTGGCATTAGTGATATTGGAATAGATTCAGAGTATCCCTGGATACGTAAACCTGACCCGTTGAATCTTGCATGCTAAATGCACTACAAAAATCACGCCATCCATCGCCGCCATCTTACATCGTGAACACGCCAATGCCAATAACCTTTTACAGTAGAGCTAGAAAAATGTCGCAGACATCATACAATGCATTATGGGTACTTATTGACGTACTAATGCAATGCAATGTCATCATAATTGTCTATGGATGAATGCTACTGATTGTATCTATTGCAAGTATAAATTCCATATTTATATTCACTGTGTTTAATCACTCGGAAGCATATACTGGAATTGAGAGCACGCAGAAGCTCATCACTTAGTTTCACATGAGGAAACTAGAGAAATAGCAAAAGTCATAAATGTGTCATAAGCAGTAGGATAACTTTGAAACATGATCTATACAATGCCAAACGGTCAATCCCAATCTCATAAATCACAGAGTATGGTTTCATACCAATCAATTATTGTCAGAAAGAAACTAGGTTAAGTAATGCCTCAAATGCTACACAATCCACTTAAATAGATTAAAGACTCTATATACATCATTAACGTAATACAGTGTGATATTGAACCATCAAATTATTTTCAGGAGCCAGGATACGGGATCAGAATCTGAAAGCTTCTTAATAAATAAGAGTGATTTACTAGAGAGGTTCAACGGTATACATGGTTAATGTAATACATTGTGATAATATAAGATCAACCACTTGTTTCCGAGGAGGATAAATAGAAATCAGGAATGAATGTTCTTCTTAGATGTATTGGTATAGCAGACATAGAGAAGAAAATAATTTAAAACGGGTCTTCAACACTCACGTTTTTATCCGTAGTTATCAGATTAATCATGTCTGTTTTCAGCGGTTGGAAGTTGGTTTGCAAAACCTGCCTCTAATCAGTCGGCGCTAGCAGAAACTAACAGGGCGTACCCATAAAACAAAGGACACAAACGTTCTGTGTCGGGAGGGGAGGGGAGGACAAACAACTACCTGGAAAGATACGAGAAGACATCTGCATCAAGTAGGAAACCAACCCCACTCTTAACAGGGACGGGGAGGCGAAAGGATTCTAGGATTTATGGCTCCTTGCTAAACCAACTACAGCGCCTTCTTAAAAAATATCAACACAAAAGAGGAGTCTACCAGTCGTAAACTAGCTTCCACCCGCTGAAGACGGACTATGGTTAGTCTGTAAAATACGGATAACAACGTGAGTGTTGAAGACCTGTTTTAAATTATTCTCTTCTCTAAATAGAAGCCAGATGGATCTGACAGGTTTCGAAAAAATGCATATAAGACTGGTTTTTGTTGATTAGATCAAATGATTATATAAAACAAGATTATAATAAAGATACAAAAATAAATCGCAATATAAAATCATAAATTGTTTAAAAGATGATCGATATTGGAGTTGGGATTACTCAAAGTATAGATTACAAATACCTGAAGGATGTTACAAGGGATAGAGGGTATTGTTGAATTAAAACAATGTATTAGAATCCGGATGGGGTGGGGGGCTTTTCAAATAAAGAGGTGTGGTATTAGTTAACAAACTAATATTAATCAACCGTGTAATACATCGTAATATAAAATTATTAAATTGTTTCTAAGGATATTCACAAGAATGTTGAGTATTTTAGAAACCGATATTTCACCATGCTCTTGATATCGTCTTAAAGCAAAATATTATTTACAACTATTGTACACCGGGATATCAAATCATCAAATCACTTTCAAACATGCTCCACCAAAACTACGAGTACTTCAGAAAAAAAAAGATCATCTCACTCTTAATGTAAACCACAATTATTGTGGATGGTTATATTCACAAATATACGAAATAAGACGGATCTCTGGAATAGCAACAAACTACCATATGAAACATTGATAATACCAGCCTGTAGGCCTACCTGTACGCGTTTTTCAATATAGCTTGCCCTAAGTACAAGATCGAAGATTTCTTTACCAATAACCGTGGGTTGGTGACACTAGAACCTCCAAACCCAAATTGAATCGATAATGGATGGTAGGTAGTGCTTAAGAGAAAATCGGCTATTCCTGTTATCACAGTCCCTCCTGCTTTAGATGTGAATCAATAATGGAAGGAATTCGTCTACTTGTAATGAGCTTGGGTCTATCGATGCTGACCTTTACCTTTTAAAATATTATAGTACGGGGGACGGGTACAAGGTTGGTTGGCAATTATTGAGAAATCGAATAATTTTAGATATGATTTCCGTATTTTGTTATCATCTTTATTCACCAATGCATTAATCAGAAAATGAACTTATCACAAGCAAAACAAAAATATTTATACAAGTATATATAAAAGCATTTGCCTACGGGCTGTCAATATGAAATATTTGTGTTCAAAATGAAAATATCGCTGCTAATACGAGTGAAATATTACTACTATAATGATGCGAATGATAAGTATCATATATGAAGCGAATTATAATAAATCATATTAAAGGCCTTTTTCATAATAAATCCGGGAATTGCACTATCTTTGCAAATATCAACTCAGGGTTTCATAGATTTCAAATGGCGATTAAACAAAATAATTGAAAGCATTTAATAATTATTTGAATTATGCTTTGCATAGTGAGTGAGGTAAATCATCCAATTTGACATGTTTAGAAATACATCTATACATAAATGCTAACGTATCGTATCATTCCATTTCCTTATAATATAGTAAAGTTCTAATGTGTTAGTTCATTCATTATATGTTCTAAAGTGTTAAAGTGACGGAAACTGAATCGTTATGATCAAAATCATGAAATAAAGTCGTTCATCAACGTTGTGATTTTCATGTGCATTTTTATATCATCTTTATCTTCAACTATTGGATTCCTTGATAAGATTCTTTAAATATTTACATTAGCTAAATTGAAACTAGTTGAATGTTAAATTCTTATAATGTATTGCTGATACACAACAGCCAGCTCCCCATGCGTTATTTGGGCTGACGAAAGAAAAACGAACGAGTTATAATCTCAAAACATATCAATCTAATCGCCCACGTTTATCCGGTAACTAATTTGTCTTTTGTACATATTACACTTCATTAAAATATCTGGATATTAAGGATGGATGCAAGAGTGTATTCAAATATTTCATTTCTTTAACGTGACTTTTTCATTCTCTTGGTCTTTGCATTTAGTGGACATAACCTAACCATTACCAAAACACTCTAAAACACTGTCTTCTCTTTATAAAATCGTTATTTTTACCATTACCATAGCACTCAAAAAGAACATGTGACCTGACTTTGGGTCTTTGTACAGACGACCCTTGTTTACAAGCATCATGTCAGTGCAATCACACCTTCCTAGATTGTTCATTCATTAATTCATTACTATTCTGCGGGTTGATAGACGACAATTTACCAGCCGTTGTTGACGTGTGTTATTTGCACCTCCGATCGTCAACAAAATGATCTCATAGTATCAAGTAGCTCATTGCGGAAAAATTAACATATATACCGTATTGCGCCAATTAAAGTACATGTAGTAACTTTCTAGTGAATGTGGTAAATCTATAAGATAGCATAGACCTTGTATCGTTCAACAAATTATGGAGTATACGTTAATGGATGGTTCACCGGTATAATAATAATAAGCACACTTAATTATATAATGTGATTTTACTGTATGTCAATCACATACTGTTGAAGTTATAACCTCGACGAAGTTTAAACTACAACGTAGGCGCTTTAAAATGCGTTATTATTATTATTATTATTATTATTATTACTATTATTAGTATTATTAGTGGTGATATTATTATTATTATTATTAGTGTTCGTTTTATTATTAGTTTTATTATTATTATATTGATTCCTATATACATTACGTATGATTACATTTTGAAAGCTTAGGAGGCGGCAACAAGTAAAATAGTAAAGGACTGAATGGTAACTATGCATTATAGGAATGCCTGTATTTGTGAGCTACAACTCAAGGTTTTAGTATATATTGTGCTATATTGCATTTGCCAATATATTCTGTGCAAAGACCGGTTCGTAAATTCCCGACCGTGAGTATTATTTTATCTATCGTGGATTCATCGGTCAAGGTATCGTTCATCCAAATTGGTCATTGGCTTCTTACCACTTAGGTTCAATTCTGGACACTGACCACATCATAGTGTTTCCCACAACGCGCCTCTCATACTCATGCCACTGACCTCCGGTTTGTATGTTCTATAAATTCTCCCCTTAAAAATGCAACATCATAGGTCTGTTTAGATTCTCATCCGCTCTTAACGGTAATTACGGTGTGTGATAACAACGCCTTTTGAAACATAAAGCTGTGTTGAACCGGGGCCTTGACGCAAGTCATCTGAAACTGAAATAATGTACGAGTTTTGGCCTCGGCTCAACTATGTCCAATTGATCAGACGATCGGGAAAATTGTTAATGTCAAAAAGTAGCAGAAGTAAATCGTTAAACTAAAAGTATGAGGCCAATGTATGATATTATATTATATTGATGACAATGAATTATCTGTTTACAGATTTTTTTTTCTCTCGAAAAAGTGCCCTTTCTCGGGTTCCATTTGCAAATATCATTTTGAAAAAAGAATCTAATTACAAAGTTCTCCACGTTCGAAGTGTTGCAGGTCCCATTGACTCTATCCATGGTCTCGTGAAATTTGTTAAAGTATATGAAATGCCATCAAAATATATATACGGTATGTCATAAAGATGTTAGGCTTAAATAGGTTAAATAAATCAATTATATCGGGACACAAAAGTTGAAGTAGTTAACATTACTTGAATTCACCCTGTAGATGTGACGCATATTATAAATATGAGTAAATATGGCTCGCGGACTGCCTTTAAATCTTTATAGAATAAAACAATATATATAAAAGGAAATGGCGTGCAGGTGTGCTGGGCCTAGCAGACCCTTTCCTTCCATCTATCAATTTTGAGCAGCATGTCGCCTCTTGTATCAGATATAAATGTTTTAGCCGCTGTTACATGAATGCCATGTCGATAATATGGATTCCTTTTAATTTTATTAAATTGTTTTCAAAGTGAGTTTGTCAAAATGGCCGCGAGAAATTTGATCTTACGGTCTGAATAGGCGGAGGCGGCAGTGCCTGCATGGTGATCACTTTGTGGGGATACAAAGAGATGAAAGGGTTGGCCAATCGGTTGTATCCGAGTCCTATTCATTAGTTTAGCTAGACGATTTGTATCTTTTATATGAGACTGCAATAATGTATATACTGCTTGGTTCAATCAGAGACTTTAGTTCAAAGCAAATAGATGAAGTGCAATGGTAATTTTGAATTGAATGGACAGACGTATTTCTCTTCATTGCATTAGTGAGTCCAACGTCACTTGGATCAACCCATTATATAACAGTACAATATCACGCTGGCATTAACGTCCTAAAATAATCTCTATTATGCTTCTATAAAATCAAATGGCAGAGCTTAATCAGAGCTAATTGATTGAGGTAGACATGAATCGTTGCGTATTGGCCATAGCTCGACCAGACCGTCTTTATATTTAACTTAATGCAACATGTTGGGGCGCTCCAAAAGTAATCTTCTATCTCAAAAATTATACTGCAGTATTCCTGATTACAAGTGTTAATATTGCTTCACCCGAAACACATAACAAGGGCAAAAATGTTTGCCATGGTATATAATACAAGTGTTATTGTTATTGGGAATTTGCGGAAACTATTGGATACAGATTTTAGACACGTGTTGCAATTCAAATTAACCGCTTATTTAATGCCGCACACATCTAGCATATAACATAAGGATTTCAAGATGGATGAAAGTGTGAAGCTCACGCTATAAAGCCAATAATACTGTTTTAATTGGATATTTAGTCGTGTATAAAATGCTTTTATATTAATAACATAGTGCACAGCACGACCTCCGATAAATAATTAAATGCTTCAAGACTTGGATAAATAAATAATTTCTTCATATTCTTCTCGCGTTACTTTCTTTGACATGATATGGTAATAATTATTTCATGAGGATTTGCTCCGTCAAATCAGGTGCTTCTTGCGGCTTCGTTATCAAATTAATAGTTGATGTAATATGAAATATACAAAATAAAAACAGACCTGTCATAACCTTTGAAGCCGTTGTGTTGAATACACGTCGTTGCTTACTAATTATATCAATCACTCAACTGTTTCTTAGAAAAAAAATACACCTTCAAAATTGTTTTCACTGGGTTTGGTAAATAACAATTAGGTTGTTTATATAATAACATTGATGTGAAGGGATTACATTTTAGATTCCCTTTCACCAGTTTGTAACATTTACCATATAGTATGAGTTTCTTCGTGGATAGAATAATCAATGTGATTTGTCATAGGCCTAATGACAAATTGGCGCCAAACAAACATTAAATTACAAACCCAATGGCCTTAGAAACAAAATGGACTGCGCCTACTATATCAGTTTCTATATTTATTTTCACTATATTTTCACCGCTGTTAAGCACCAACAGGATTTACTATCGGTGTTATCTTACATATCGCGATACGAATTTGTAATGGACCGTTTACATCTTTATTTGCACCAGTCCTACTTGGGAGATTGCATGAAAGGTTCGAGATAATTGCACTGACATTTCTTCTTCTATTTCTTCTAACACTACCTCTTGCTTGCCCGCAATCAAAGACCAATTTCAAAACATATCCCGCTGTCAGATGTAAAATGAATTACCCTCCTACGAGATTTGTATCAATTTCTTTTTTTCTTCTTCTTTTTTTTCCCTTTTTTTTAAATATTAATTTATTTTTTTGTGGTCAGAGTTACGACTTCTATCTATTACTTTAAATTTTTATTTATTTATTTATTTATTTATTTATGAACTTTCAAAATAAAGTTATTGATCGTAACTCTTTTAATAGTGTGCTTTACCCTTCTTCCATTCATTCCTGACTGAAAATGATAATCGTATGACGTATTGTAACTGAGGCTGCTAGTCGTTTATCCTCAAAGCATTTTTGAAGATGTTGAGTATACGCATTTTCTCCTTTTCCATGATGTTCAAGTTCCTAGTGCGGGAAAAGAAGGCGTGTTTGGTCATGAATCTTGAGCTGTGGCCTCTGGTACCGGACTGATAGAAGATGCACTCTGACATCCTTAGTGTAGTCGTTCGTCTTATATATTTCACATGATATCAATGTGGGCACGGGCACGCCTTGTTTGTCAATGTGTCCATTATATATGTCGTTGACCTTAGATGTGACAGGGCGGGCATCTGAATGCAGAAACCTCGTGGTAGCAATACAGACCATGAAGTTAGTGCTGTGATTATGTAAAACAGACTCAACGACTTTGCAAATACCTATCCTAAGCAAAATTCTGAAAACGAGCACTAACTTAAAACACTATCAATGCCATTTCCATTGTAACGAATTTCTAATTATTTTAATTAAATACACACAAAAAAACTCATTGACGCGCGCGATGATGGTTTTGACTAGAAACGCATACAGGTTGTTATTGAAGGTGTGTTACTCTAACATGAAGGATGATCTCCATATAATCTGTATCGCGGTGGTCGTGACATGATGACCAAATTAATCGACTGCATATGCTTGTCATCAGGAATATATTCTCTAACTTTATGTCTCGATGGATTGACTATGGTTTCATATGACCAATTATAGATGTTTCGTGAGACCCGGACTAGACATGGGCGTAATGATCTGTGATGATATTCCCATGAGACAGGTCATATCAATACTTCAAGGTTCCAAAAAACACACCACTAAATGACTGTTATAGTTGTCATAGAACATTCCTTCTAATAAATCATCATGGAGTCAATTGTTTGGTCTCACCAAGGAGTTGTTAGTTTACTATAATAACTCCTTGGTCTCACTATGGTCCGCTAACATTCACTTATTTTTCTCAACGTATTTCACAACATATTTATCTAACAAATTCATGCACACATCTAAACCTCGTAAAATGTAGTTCTTATATCCATGCATCTTACGTATACATTGTCTGAAACTATGGACATTTTATCTTGTATAAAACAAGTTCCATATCAGTAATGGTATTCCTGTGCGTGGACATGGACAAAATATTGATACCTTTATGTTTTCGCACATGACGTACTTGACTTAACAAGATATATAGTGTTATAAATATTTGATGAAGATTTGCTCCGTCAAATCAGGTGAGTTTTTTGTTTCATGATCAAATTAATAGTTGATGTTATATAAAATACAGGAAATAACCAAATGACATGTCATCATGTCAAGTTGTCTACTCATCATACGGTTGTGTAAAAGTTAGATAGCACTGCTTTTGAATCAACATGACTGTTATTTAGAAAAATGTCATAACTTGTGTGTGGAATTTAAAACAACCTGTCATTCATTCATTCATTCATTCATAAAAGGTTTATTAACAATTGTTATAGCAGAATAACATCTGAATTGCAACAATTTTACAATATAAAAACATGTATAAATATCAAAATACAATTGCACAAGCCCATCAATAATTATTTAAAATATAATATCAAGAACAGTATTTAACCAAATAAATGAACCACACATTACATACACACCTCACAAACCAATCCACCCCACCTGGCATACCTTCTACACAACCTACATACAACCCTCCCCCCCCCCCCCCCCCCCACCCTCAACCACCCCACACCCCAACACACAGACAGAAACACTTACGCCCAACACTAACCCACCACGTCCACACATACATTCAAAGCAAACTTACAACTCACATTAAATAATTTAAATGATCACGATATTATACACAGCTAAAAGGACGAAATGTATGCACAGGATAAAAGTTGAATACCAACAAGTGACCAGTTCATTGCACTAAAAGAGCAGTATTGAAAACACTAATGAGTCTTATTCCAGAGATCGGCCATATGCAAAAGAGGACTCTTTCTACATCGTATTGTGTTTACCCTTGGGATACTTAATCTGTCGGAGTTCCTAAGATTTCTTTGATGCACAGAGCTTCTGGTAGGTGGGACCCAGGAACAAAATTGCTCAGACTTCATGAGAGAATTCAAGAAGTTTAGACTTAGTTGCTCTCTTCTTTCTCTCAGAGAATCTAAACCACACTCTTGGAGAGCATTATCATAAGATATGTAATGCTTGCCCATGATGATCTTGCACGCTCTTCTTTGGATTCTTTCCAAGGCAACAGAGTCATGGATCGTGAGACCAGGGTGCCAGATGGGGGCAGCATATTCTGCCAAAGGTCTAACAAAACCCGAGAAAATTGTGACAAGATCATCATGAGGCAAGTTGAAACGTTTTAGTAACTTAAGCATATAGAGTCTACCATTGGCTTTCTTAAGAATTTCAGACACATGAACATTCCATTTCAGATCCGCACTGATCTTAACACCCAGAATTTTAGCCACCTGAACTTCTTGAAGAGGAATGTTTGATATTGTAAGCGGTGGGTCCGCAGAATCTTTCTTTAAGAATGACACTTTCATTGAGGCACACTTTTTTGGGTTAAGTTTCATGTTATTTGCAGCAGCCCATTCTTCAAAATTGCTGAGATGTTCTTGCATACAAGATGGCTTTGTGACTGATCTTGGTTCTATTAGCGTAAGGTCATCAACATATTTTAATGCCACAAACGGAGTGTCTGTAGCGGCGTCATTTGCTATCACAACAAAACCGAGTGGTCCCAATTTGGTACCCTGTGGCACACCACCATTCAGTCGCTTCCATTCACTAGTAACACCGCGGTAGCGAACACATTGCTCCCTTCCATCTAGGAAGCTGGCTATCCAAGTAACAACTGATGGTCTGACTCCCATCGTGATGAATTTCCTCATAAGAATGTTATGGTCTACCAGGTCGAAGGCTTTACTGAAATCAGTGATTACTACAGTGCTCAGATGACCCGGTCTGTCATTGTTTCCTTGGTCCTGTCGACAACAACAACAACAAAAAACACCAAAAAACAATGCAGTGCTGTGTAAATTAAGACAGCCGTTTTACCAGTATTTGAAATTTTCCATATGACACGAATTCCTACATGGATCATCAACTTCAATACAAATGCTATATAGCTTTGTCGTATATATGCCTACAAGAAAACAAGCACTAAACAAATACATGTAATCACAAACCCAACGGGGCTTAGAAACAAATGGACTTCACCCTACTATATCCGTTTCTATATTTGTTTTCATCATTTTTTGCCCAGTGCTAAGCACCAATAAGATTTAATGTCGGTTTCATCTTACATATCTTCCTTCTATTCCGACTCGAATTTGTACCAGACCGTTTTCATCTTTGTTTGCACCAGTCTTACTTTGAAGATTGATTGAGGGGTTCGAGATAATTGCACTGACATTTCTTCTATTGCACTACCTCTTGTTTACTCACGATCAAAGATCGTCTGCACAAAGACCCAATTTCAAGACATATCCCATATATCGTTGGCTGTATTTTGCCAGCTAAATACGTTATAAGTGACGTTCCCTGTTATTAGTCTTTTGAAATACTTTTTTTTAATATTTTTTTATTTTTTTATTTTTTTATCTATTTTTTATTTATTTATTTATTTATTTATTTATCTGTTATATTCATTTTCCTGTCCAAGACTATCAACTGGTTTCTACCTCTTTTTTTTTGCTTGATAATTTTTACTCCAAATTACAGACCCGTTGCTTTGTGGCTGAGCATGCTTGCTACCGATTAGAGATATTCAACCGAAGTCAAAACGTGAACAATTCTTGCAATTCTGTATTTAAAAAGCGGGAAATAATCTGGACGTGTTCAGACAGTCGTTTATTCTTAGAGCATTTTAGGGTGTAGAGGAACGCACTTTGTTTTGGCACGTATTATGACCAAGTCCCGAGTTCGGAAAAGAAGGCGTATATGGTCATGTAGGCCTATCTCTGATGCTTGACTGACAGAATATGTACTATGTCCGTTCATACTCATGTCGTTGCGTATCGGCCGACGTCGATCCCCCCAAAAAATCATTATTTTGTATATTGTACAAAAATATAGAGTTTTCGTGTTTTGCAATCATTTTCGTGATTTTATAATTTTTCAAACCAACGAACATCGTCGCAAAACCTAAAATCATCATATTTGTTTCTTCTTCGATCGGCGAAACCCGGACGCTTTCGTATATGCGACCATGTGAAGTGTGAGGCTTTATTTTGATGAAATTTCTGTTATTTGAAATCCTGCAAAATAATGAATAATGAATAATGAAAAAGTTGCCGCATTATGATTTGTAAAAATGTTACGGGAAACATAACATTGACTTTCAGTGTGCCTTATCTGCCGACGTGGACCGATGCGCAACGATGCGAGTATGAACGGACCTTGCCCATGTTGGGGTGTGCAGAGAGACGCCTTGTTTGTAAATAGCAGTGGTCGTTGGAGGTCGTTCACCATAACAGTCATTATGCGAGACTAACTGTACTGATAAAGCCAATGATATAACCAATACGTTGTTATGTAAAATATAGAATCAATCACAAACATTATGTTTTATGAAACTTTAAATCGTGAGCAATATTCTTAAATTTGCCACTCAAATAGCCGTTAAAAATTTAAAATAAAACAAAATCAATGACGCGTTAATAGTTCTTACTTGAGATTCAACCATTTTCTATTGGCTCGTACATGTAGGACAGTCTCCATTTGATTGGCATGTCGGTGGTCGTGACATGAAGACTATATTGATCGATTGCATATGCTAGTCATCAGGAATATATTCTCTAACTTTATGTCTCGTTGGATTGACTATGGTTTCATATGACCAATCATAGATGTTTCGTGAGACCCGGACTAGACATGGGCGTAATGATCTGTGATGATATCCCTTGAGGCAGGCCGTATCATAACTTTCAGGGTTTCGAAAAATACTAAATGACAGTGAAAGTTCACATAGATTAACACGAATAAATTACTGCTATAGAGCATTCCGTGAAACGAAGCATACGGGCCACGTTGTATTTGTTCTCATTTTAGTCTCGTTACAACATTCACTTAACAAACTTGGCATCTAGCATGCTTCTACCCCACTGTTAAATACATGTTCAAATAATTAGGCATATCTCCAATTACTTCAAAACATCCTTCTAGTTTCCATGTATCTCACGTACTCAATCAATTGTAGCAAAAATGTTTTCTAGAATGACAGCATTAACATGCGTATGCATTAAACCTATGACTTCCATCATACACATCATATTGCTTCATATTTATATGTACAACCTACATGTAATACAGCTCTGAGTAATTCCTGGTCATCCTTATTAAACCTCCGGATTAAATTTGATAAAGAATATCACATTTCATGGGAAGGTTTCTACACAGTAAGTTTTTTCTATCGATTGTATATGTTTGTATACGTTTAGTAACTTTATGTCACGTTGTAATATCATATGACAATAGTTATACACACGAGCACTTTGTGAAAAATGGCAGGAAAAGTGTACTTTAGGTCCCAGATTCTGGACTGTACTAGTATCGTCCGATACTGGAACACCCAGTATCATCCGATACTGGTACAAATTCAGTATTCCAGTATCTGGCGATAATAGCACACATCAAATGTTCCAGTATGGCGATACTGGAACATAATTATGTACCAGTATCTTTCAATACTGGGACAAATCTCACTGGTATCACGTGTACTACCAGTATCGCCCAATACTGGAACAGTAAAATCGTACCAGTATATCGACCGATACTGGAACAGTAAAATCGTACCAGTATCGACCGATACTGGTAATATCCGGGGGCAACATTTATGTTCCAGTATTGAACGATGGGGAGCTACAGTACACTTTTCCGAAATGGCTTGATAGGGATGCAATAATCCTCATTCACTTCAACTCTGCTATGACCAATAAATCCAAAAGCCCCTATATTGGTAGCTCCTGCTTATTCAGTCTATCTCACCAAACAGTTATGACAGGAAATATATGATGATGAAGAAAAATCACTGTTTTTCGGGACACATCTCCAGTCAATTGGAAATCACTTTAAAGCTAGATAATTATTATGAATTATTATTATAATTGTAATTAGGGCTCCGGGTCAATCAAATTGAAAATTCGGTTCGATTCCCGGCCCGGTGGAATCAATGTTAGTCAACATTTTGCCTATTGTTTCCTCCTTATAGTTTTTATTCCTACGATCTCCCGTGCGTGTTAGGGGTTATTTTAATTTAGAAATTCTCTCAGGGTAAGGTTTATCTTTTGAGTTTCCGTACCAATACCAATTGGAAATCGTGTATGACTTTGCTATCTCATGAATTAAATACAAAGGAATCATAGTCTGCCATCTAGGTATTTCCGAAATTACGGCATCCAATCCTCCCACCTAAATATTATTGCACGGGAAATTCAGTTTATGCTCTACTATAATTCTATTTCGTCGTCAAAATCTAAGTTAACATATCTCTGTCATGAATCATATTTTCAACGTGTACTTTCAAATATTACATGTATCTATGAAAGTTTCTCCGCTACAGGCTTCCCCAAGTTTAAATTTCAAGTTTGACTTATACGAGCTTCGATTTCTCTAATTATTCATAATCCGGGATGGGCGCGTTGGTCTCTGGGCCCAATAGAGACTCGGTGAATATTTGTGTAACCTTCCATGATTTAGGTAAAAGACAAAATGCCTCCCAACCCATACACCTGATACATCCGTGACGGGGAAATAAGGCGGGAAATAAGGCCGTTAATAAAACAAGCAAAATAACCTCAGAGATAGAATTCTAGAAAGGGCAAGTAAATTACGACCAAGTGTTTTCGTAGAATGTGACGTTTTATCTAATAACGGACATAAAGAGAAGACAGGGCAAGGCACCCGGGCGGGTGAATTATGAAATAATCGTATCTTATTGTCGCCACCCCGAGGTCTTTCTCTGTCTGTACCGCCTTACCATAGGGTTGAATGCTCGTGGTTTTCAAGGTTTTCGCTAAATTACTAAAGAAGATGGTTCTAGTCCTAAAGGTTATGTAAGTGCTAAATCATGTTAGTATTTGATGATGCGAAGGCGGTTTTGTCCGGCACTACTATACCATGTGTCAGGATCCACTCTCTAATGTCTGTCTGCAAAATCGATTGATCTATTAATTTACACGCCAGGATGCACCTGTACAAAATGCAAACGCCGTTTTAACGAGGTCTTTCCATGACCCACACATTGTATGAACCGTTTAACGAGGTCTTTCCATGACCCACACAAATTGTATGAACCGTTTATACATTTTCAGAGGCAGATTATTCGAAATATGGGAGAAATATTTATATCAGTTTAGTAATATTCCTTATTGATAAGTCAATGTTGAACACAACGTAAATGTGTTAATGGATTAATGGATTAATCTCATTATACGTAACTTTCTGCCTGATTTTACCTTCATATGTGATATTAGTGGTACCCGGCGCCAACCATGACAGGTGATGTTATCTTGTCCTGATTCGCTTGCCTAGCGTAACTTTAAACAATGCTTGACTATTAATGATATTTTCTATGTTTCATATATTGAACCAGTGCCAAGTGCAATTTGTAATATATCCCGTGTTAAAAAAATGTGTTTTCATTTTCACAAACAAAAGGCAATTTTTTAAAATGCCTACTGTACATATTGCTACACTCCATAGCAACTTCATCGAAATTTTACCCGCATGAAATTGCCAATGTAATTTGATATTTTAACAGGTTAGCGATGACATATTACTGAAACATGAATGTTTTCTTATTGAGGCAGCAACTTGTATCTTTCATATTTTTCTGAAAATATTGTGCCCAAACTCTGAAGATAGCATTGGCATATGCTATTTCAGGTTATATTGCTATCTTCTAAATAGCTTTTTCTAAATGGCGCTAATGTATTACTATCTAATGAAGTTGAATTTAATGGCGACACTAACTGATTGCTATCTTCTGAAGATAGTATTAAATAAAGTACGAAAACATACAAATTATCCCATACTCATAATGCCATCTCCTTTAAGATAGCATTAGACAACACCACACTAGATGAAAATATAAAGTATATCAACAAGACGGTGGAAATAAATAAATGCCAAATACCAGTCTGTTATTAAGTCTAAGTTAATCAGATGTAATACATCAACAACTAACGTGCACGATATTAGACGATGGTTAATAATCGGAACAGCATTTCTAATAAGAGTTGCTAATGTATTGACACCCCGCCGTATCGTCGCCGTACAGCCAATAGAACACGATGGGATGACCCTGTGACGCTAACCACTTGTGAGAAATGTCGACTTTAGTAATATAGTAATAACCTCACCATACCCACCCAGTCATGATATGCTGTGCCGGATAAATGAGTGAATGACGCATGATGGATGGACGGAGGATTTAGATTAATGCATAATTTTTGTCTCTGAGCGGTAAAATACATCCGCATGTTTACGTATGCAGTGGGGAAACACGCATACGTGGGAAAACTTAACGACACTACACATCCCTAGGCTGGGGGGTCATTTCGCGCGTATTACATACATCTATGTACGCAGGGCATTATATAGATCGGCAAATAGATGTGAAATCTAAACCGAGAAAATAAACATGAACACTTCATTCGATACGTGTTTGCACGGTTTCGCTGCAGGAATGCCCTCTACGACACGACAATTACTTATTCACGTTGGCATTTATTTGCTAAGTTTACTCTCTAAATGTCAAAGCGTGGTTTCCCACTCTTTCAAGGAGTTAAACGCAGGACAACACGTTTTTTAGTGGAAAAACGCTCTAAAAGGAGTGAAAGGGGATTTTATATGACAATGTTCCACTCTATTGAGAGTGAAAAATTAACTTTCATACTCATTTTAGAGTGGAAATTTTCCACTCTAAAACGGGTTGTCCTGCGTTTCACTCCATACACAGGCCTGGAATTAGCACCCGCCCGCCTGCCCATAGCGGGTAACATTTGCGTCGGGTGGGTGAAGATACAAAAGTACCTGCCCGACTGACAGGTAATTTTCTTTGAACTAGTGTAAGTGTGTTATACTGGCTGGTGGAATTTCTGTTGGGCAGGTATTTTGTGAGATACCTGCCCGACTGGCTGGTTGAAAAAAATCTGAAGTTCCTGCCCTGAGTATGCAGCTACAGACCGTACATCAAGGGTGCTCCTATTTTCAAGCCTCGTGGAAAGCGGGCTTTAGGGTTACAGTCCTTTGAATATGTTTTAAACCATTACCTAAATCTGGTAGCAAGTATGCAGCTATATTGCAAACCTGGTATAAATTATGCAGCTACCGTATTGTATGAACGTAAAATGGACAGTGCTATCAGACTGTTGCAATCCCGGTAGAAAGCTACAGCTACGATTCAAAGTCTGGCAGATGTATGCAGTAATAATACAAACCAGGTTGCAAGTAGCCTATGTTGCAAACATAGTGGCAAGTATGCAATGTTATAACCCTGTTGGCAAATACTCAGCTGTGTTGCAAACCTGGAAGCAAGTTGCATCACGTTGCAAGCTCCGAGGCAAGTATACAGCTATATTGCCAACCTGGTGGCAAGTATACAGATATGTTTCAAATCTGGTAGCAAATTTGGACTTCATTATGTTGCAAATATTTCGTACCAAACAGGAAGGTGTGTGTGCAAACCTGGCAACAAGTTTGCAAGCAATGTTCAAACCTGGTGGCAAGTACTCAGCTATATGTTGCAAACCAGGTAGAAGGTATGCCTCTTTATGTTCCAACATGGTACTATAATACCTGATACCAAGTATAGAGCAATTTTGCGAACCTGATAGCGAAAAAATCTTATCAACAGATATTCATTATTGACTGCGATTTTCATTTTTTATTAATGATATATATAACATTCCACAGACAGTCTGTAGCTATTGTTATGCATTATTGACTGATGCATATATTATTAGTAGGAAATCATATTGCTTCTATAATATTAAAATTATCAAAACAGTTCTCAACTTAGATTCGTTTCAATTTACAATGACGGAAGCAACATTACAATGATGTTCCAAGGCAACGGAAATTGAATGCCGATATTTCAACTTAATCTAACAAAAGCGTCATAATATCGTAACAATGCCTTCTGCAGACATATTAATCGAATGATATATTGTTTAATTAAATATTTATCTACAGTACATTTGAACTGAGCCCAGATATTTATTTTAATATTAGCGTGCGACAAGAGTATGATGGATGCAGGATGTTAAAATGTTAAACATAACCAGCCCTACATTTGTGATTGTACGACTGAACAAATCCACAGACTGTCCAAACATATTTTACAATACCTTTGCATATAAATAAATACAAGTATACCGACCATACCTTTAAAATTCCGTAAACATTTCTATCATTTTAAAGAACGAATGCCTTTGGTCGGAACGGCATAACAGCAGCTGCAACCCGTGTGCATGGGGAGCCTGCTTTTTCCAATGTTATACCGGACGCCGTCCAATGTAGAAATGTTCGCAATTAATTCAAAGACTTGATAGGCAAAGAAGTGATGTTGAAAACGAAAGTGATTTAGGCCGCCCGCTTTGCATCCATCTCACTACGAGACATAGCTAATGTGCTTGTTTTTTTCGCCCATAGCAAAAGAGGAGTTATGCCTCTCAATATCAGCAATACGAAGTCGCTTACACGGCCCTAACTGTTCTGTCTGTCAGTGAGTCCCGGACTAAAAGGGGGAGACGGAGATATAGATATATCAACAATAGCTTGTTTAAGAGGTTCCAAGAAGGGAGGTTCAACTAAGAATGCGTTGCCTTGGAATTTTATCATTTTAATGTCGTTTTGAAAACTATTGGTTAGATATGTCGAATTGGCTTATATACATTAACTCATGGAAGTGGATGCAATGTAGTCGAGAGCTTAGGAAGCAAATCAAAACTCAACCGCGCGGCACCGCCCGGTTGGACCGCGTATCATTGTTTAGAACAATAGAAACCGGTTGCAACCTCACGGAACTGCACGGAACCGGCGGTTGCCGGGCGATCGAGTTTTGATGTGCTCCCTTAACAAAAGTCATCAAATAGTTCAATCAAATTGCTAAATAGTTCAATAAATATACTGCTTCTATTAAGCTTTAATATGCCACATTTACTTTTAACGCGCTTCGTGCGCTTTGTATATGGACAGGCCTCGGATTGCCATCTACCTGGGATCCAGACTATTCAGCCAGTCAGTATGTTGTAATATCATACCACGTTCGTAGGGCATATCGTCACAATACACACAATCAATATTCCAGATTTGGGGGAGGCTAAGAGTACCTAGCAGAAGCACTACCTTTAGGAGACCTCGTTAATTTGATAACTCGATCCAGTCACATACTAGTCCCAATTTGTCTAGATTTTAGTGCTGTCTGAATAGAAGTAAAAGCTCTAAACAACTGGGCTAGTATGTACCACGTATGTAGAACTATGCTACCAGAGGGCATCTCGTGTCTTTTCTTATACGACACAAACTTACATTACACATCTCGGACATGTGTACAAGCATACATTTCCACTTACTAAAGATTCCCGCCGAGAATGTCTCGCTTTTTAACCATCTAAAACTAAAGCTAAGGTATTTCCTATTATGATACGATACTAAAGGCAGATGTGACTATTATATAATGAAGTTTTATATTTTGTAAGCAAACCGTACCGGCATTGAGGGGTATACAAAATCGTGAGATAAAGTCCAAAATAAAGTCCAAAATGGCGATGTTAAAATTACTCTTTGTCTTTTAAAGGCAGTTGTTATCGTTTACTTAAAGGGACACAATGTCATGTTGAATTTTTTTTAATTTTAATCAATTTACTTCAGAATCGAAGATGAACATTAAAAATTTCCATTAAAAAAAACACCCAGCAAAACTTGATTTAAACAATGTTTTAAATATGTTGGAATACCACCCTTTACGATGTAAAATGCTGGTTGCGCCTCTACCAGCATTTTTGAATCGACGTTTTGTTGTACAAAGAGGGCTGATTTTTCTTAATCCTTATAGGTGTAAGTTCATACATGTAATACAATTGTAAAAATATACAAATCCTAGTTTTGATCATATATTTTTGTAATTGAGGGCGCTGCCTCCACCACATCTCTTAATGCCCCTTTAAGCCCAAACGGAATATGTTATGTATAACAAGGCCGATAACTACGTGTCTGGAAAATGTTAAAAATAGTTTGATAACAAAAATACATAAATATTGCAAAATAGGTTAATAAAATTCAGAGAACCAGATTTCATTTTGAAAATTAATGTTGTTTATTAAAGATTGAAATGTAGGGTAAATCACTTTCAGGTAAAATTGTGAGAACTACACTACTTCAATCATCGTCCATTATTGAGATGGGTTTTTACTTGTTCTTATTTCCGGGATTTTTGTGTGCGCATTACAATCAGATTTACAAATGACGTTTTGCTGTCACTTCCTTCTTCCCCCATCACGGTGTGACATATTCCGGTGTTGTCGTGGGTATTTCTAGAAATAATGTTGATGTTTCTATGAATATATCCTAGTTGTCATGGGTATTGACTATTCTACGTGTAAAGTATAATAGTAAAGCTAGTAAAATAACACTTCCGTCATTGTTAAAATAAATCATTTTTGCCTCTTTAAAGGAATACATCCAACTGGAGATGTCCGCCCCCTCATTAAGTACGACGTAATTATTGATTGAATTTGAAAGGACACACAACTAGGTTTGTTTTTTAAAGATTTCTTACTATTTAATCACATCAATACATAAATCTGAATAAACAGGACATGTCAAATGGAACTGACGCGATTGAATTTGAAAGGACACACAACCAGGTTTGTTTTAAAGAGTTCTTACAATTGAATTACATCAATAGATAAATCGGAATAAACAGGACATGTGACAAATGAAACTGACGAAATTGATAACATAGCCTATAATACACAACAAACACTGGATATCCTATTTGTTTGAAAGTTGTCCTGGCGTTATTTTGAAGTTTAAAACTATGGGACTCTAAAATGGGTCGGCGTCACCTAAAGCATTGTTCACGACACAGATATCAAACTATATAAGTCTGTAAAATGACCTAATTTGATTCCAAGTAGATGTTAACACAATGCGTTCTACTTGTCATTTGATTGGCTACAAAGAGAGGTATATCAATCATCTTTTGAACCAATCAGATATCCCCTTAGAATTGATGAATAGGGCTGAAAAGCTAAATGTGCCTACCTATCTAAATTTCATTCCTCAAATGATTATAGCAGGTATAGGTCTAGTCAACCAACCCATCACTTTTAGAATAGCATCAGCGTCCAGTCCACGGGTTAGTATAGCCCGTGTATGCTACCTGTACCCTGTCAACGCATGGGCAGGTGTCGTGTAATGTACAGAGCTCACGAGTTGTTATAATATTGTATTACGTGACAGGATTGTCTTGAACTATTTATATTACGGTAAATCTACATGTTAGCCACGTCTTTCTATGTATCCTACACAAATACATTTAATATGGCAATATTTTCTTTATTTACTATGAATATTCCATTCAGGGTGTATTTTTGCACATAACGCATAATGCTATCTTCAGTAGATAGCATTAAAATGTAGACCTGAGTTGTTGATGATCACTAACGCATATATGCATTCATTATCATGGAATAAAGGTTAATAAAGTAGAGAATAAATAAGTAATAAATAATATCAATTGATACGGATATAAGGTCAATTCTATAGATTGCTTGTAACGAAAATAAACCAATCATTAGTACAGTCCCGATGTGTATATTTAGCGTCAATCCAATATTGTACAACTTCCAATTCAAACAGAACGCTGCATTCAAATCCCACTAACTCAATGCGGGTTAGTGCACGTATAAGTCAGGATATAACGGATCTTCATTTCAGTAACCAAATGCTATGCAAAGAAAATGTATACATTGCAGAACGTAATTACACAATCATCTATATTTAGTTGTAATTTAAGCACAGGACGATATGATACGACTCAGTATTAATACGGTTTATTATGTTGATGATGATGACCACCATCGTAATGCGGCAGAGAATCATACTTGCATATTTTCAAGGTCATGGCACAGTCACCTGCTTGAGTCAGTTCACCTAGAGCTGTAAATGAATGACCGATCACCCGAAACAAAATATAATAGACACGATCTTTCCCAAATCAACTGCTCCGAATCGATATAGATATTTCGTCGCCACGTTAATGCTATACATGAAATGCTAAAGCCTTATACAATCCATCACATTATAATAAAGTTGTTAAGATATTTGAAATGATCTTCTTCTTCAAAACACACATTGTGATGTTGGAATATCTATGATATGACGTACTTGATTTGCATGTTGAAAAACACAACCGAAATGTCACGATGAAGCATATTGAATTTTCCGAATGTTTAAAGCGCTGATATATGCCATTGGTAATCTATTAAAATCAATTTGCCTCGTCAACATTCTAATATCAGTTTTAAGCATAAAATCAGCTCCTAAATAACGATATCGATGTGCAATATATAAACCTACCATCAATCATTATAAAATTTTACAAAGATGAAACACGATTACTAATAACCACCGGTTAAGTGTAGATTCGTGGTATATATGTAGTAATGTATCAACATGCAAACCTGCATCATGTTATCTTTCTCTTCTCTATATGCATGTATTTTGTCAAATTTATCATGGATTTGTTCACGATTTTCATATCGTATCATCCAATCAGCGCAGTGTGCACATTGTATCATCCAACCAGCGCAGTGTGCAACAGATAGCTTTTAATACTGTGTAAATAGTCGCATAGAAATTATAGTTTTGGTATCTAGTTGGGTAGAAATAATAAAATGGTATTGAAGTCGTTTATGGCGCCAGTATTCGTCTCATGTGAACGGATTTTTCCACAAAAAAACCAGTTCATGCCATGAATATGGTATTGGATTGCCAAATATAAATGATGGTTTTAAATTGATAATTGCATGACATTTTCTGACAAAACTAATTTGTAAATGAATAGGACGGGTATAATATTATGAATACAACAAATATCTTCAGAATATCCTAATTCCAATTTCAAACAATTTACTTTATTGATATATGATCTGGCCAAGAGAAACATATATTTTCTCCTTATATCCGTGATAGTTCCCTTCATATTCATTTTCGTCAAAACCAAATTATGTTTCACATAGATATAAGAGTAACCAATGTTAAAAAATAACATGTTAAATAATGTATGACCTATCTATACCAAAAAGCACTAGTCATACTTGAAAATGCTATCTTCTGCAGATGGCAGTATATAAGATTTAGGACTTAGGAGAAACAAAATATGAATGTATTTCAAAATAGTTGCGTTTAAAACTATTCTAATACTACCTATGTATGTCTGACATTTACCAAATTTGGCGATGTGAGAACATTGTCGGTTCCTCATAACAGATGTCGTAGCTTCCATATAGCCACACAGTCGCAATAAATTGCTACTTTGTAGACAAGGCTAAAACCTACTGATACCTGAGATATAAAGCACGTTTTGTTAAGGGCCCAGGACTCTCCGTTATGAGACTCTCTACACATGTCACCGGTATATCTGAATGATTTTGGACGGCTTACCACCGAAAGGTTTGTTTATTCGCCGAATACAGTGAACATAAACCCATATCTACGCGGTCTTAAATTGGCTGTTTAGCCGGCGGTAAAGCACAATATAAACATCTCTAAAACGTGTTAAGATCCTCGCCATATTAAGGCTTGTTATTTCTTGCCTAACAACCAGTACATTTCATATTTTATCATACTAAAAGAAGATTCACGACTATAATGACAACTCAGTTACACACTATTTTAACATTTGCTCTTGGCTGTTTGATACATGGTGATACGGTTTCTGTTGACCGTTATAACACACAGTAAAGTCACTTAACACATGGTAAAATATATCTACGGGCTACAATTACCATGATTTATCAGAGGTTAATCTTCTACGAATGATGATTTCTTGAAAAGCGCGTAATATCTACCAAGTCAAGGATAAACGACTTTTCCTCTTACATATTTGTGGGTTTGTATCACTTTACTGTTGGCAAGTACTCAGCTGTGTTGCAAACCTATAGTTGCAAGTTGCATAGGCTAATATAATGAAAGTTCCAGTTTCCCGTTTCCCTACCGACCCAACTTTTCAGTTTTACCAAAACTTCTGACAAACTTAAATAAAAAAAACTCTTTTAGTGGCTCAAAATACCAGACATATCTTCCTGTTGATTTTAAGGGATTTTAATGGCAGTGGTGTCATGGTATATGGTTAATAATGAAATTGTATGCATTACCTACTCAGATTTCAGATGTAATTGACGTTGTAATATTTCAGACAGACTTGTTGACATTTTCAATAACACATCTACAAATGCTTCCTTAAATGTTTTTCAGAGTGTTAAAGTGTTAATTAAGGTGTAATATATACGAATCAATAGGTAGTTAGTAGTTAACACCCCTTACAGATGCAATAATGAAATCGAGTGAAATAATGAATAATGAATAATGAAATAGACACCTACCCACTCTTTTAAAAATATGAAACGGAAAACTTGGTATTATATTTCATTAGCCTTACACATTGCAAACTTTGAGGCAAGTATACAGCTATATGTTGCAAACATAGAGGCAAGTATGCAGGTATGTTACAATCCTGTTGGCAAGTACTTAGCTGTGTTGCAAACCTAGTTGCAAGTTGCATTACATTGCAAACCCGGTGGCAAGTATGCAGCTATATTGTAAGCCGGGTGGTAATTGTACAGATGTCTCAAATCTGGTAACAATTGAGCTTCATTATGTTGCAAATCATGTCGTACCAGGTATGTGTTTGCCAACCTAGCGACATGTTTGCAAGCAATGGTCTAACCTGATGGCAAGGCCTCAGCTATATGTTGCAAACCAGGTAGAAGGTATGCCTCTTTATGTTGCAATATGGTACTATACCTGATACCAAGTATAGAGCAATGTTGCGAACCTGATAGCGAAAAAATCTTATCAACAGATATTCATTATTCGACTGAGATTTTCAATTTTTATTAATTATATGTATAACATTCTACATACCGTCTGTAGCTAGTATTAACTGTTATGCATTATTTACTGATGCCTATATGATTAGGAAATCATGTTGCCTCTATAATATTTAAACTATCAAAATTTTAAACAGCTCTTAACTTAGATTCGTTTCAATTTACAATGACAGAAGTAGCATTACAATTATAATGTTCCAAGGCAACGGAAATTGAACGCCGATATTTCAACTTAATCTAACGGAAGCGTCATAATATAGTAGCAATGACTTCTGTAAACACATTGATCGAATGATAGATTGGTTTGATTAAATATTTATCTACAGTACCTTTAAACTGAGCCCAGATATTTTAATATAAGCGTGCGACAAGAATATGATGGATGCAGGATGTTAAATGTTAAACAAACTAGCCCTACATTTGTGATTGTACGACTGAACAAATCCACAGACTGTCCAAACATATTTTACAATACCTTTGCATATAAATAAATACAAGTATACCGACCATACCTTTAAAATTACGTAAACCTTTCAATCATTTTAAAGAACGAATGCCTTTGGTCGGGACGGCATAACAGCAGCTGCAACCCGTGTGCGTGTGGGGAGCCTGCTTTTTCCAATGTTATACCGGACGCCGTCCAATTTAGAAATGTTCACAATTAATTCAAAGACTTTATGATAGGCAAAAAAGTGATGTTGAAAACGAAAGTGATTTAGGACGCCCGCTTTGCATCCATCTCACTACGAGACATAGCTAATGTGCTTGTTTTTTCCACCATGGCAAAAGAGGGTTTATGGGGGGTTTATGCCTCTCAATATCAGCAATACGAAGTCGCTTACACGGCCCTAACTGTTCTGTCTGTCAGTGAGTCCCGGACTAAAAGGGGGAGACGGAGATATAGATATATCAACAATAACTTGTTTAAGAGGTTTCAGGAAGGGAGGTTCGACTAAGGGTGTGTTGCATGAGAATGTAATCATTTTAATGTCGTTTTCAGAACTGTTGGTTAGTATAATGTCGATTTAGCTTATATAAATTAACTCATGGAGGTGGATGTCATGTAGTCGAGAGCTTATCAAAAGTCATCAAAGAGTTCAATCAAATTGTTTAATAGTTTAATATATATACTAATTCTATTTCAACTATTAATTTGCTTTAATACACCACTTGTTAGCTTTTTATATGGACAGGTCGCGGATTGCCATCTACCTGGGGATTCAGACTACTCAGTCAGTCAGTATGTTATAATCATCATACCACGTCTGTCGGGCATACATACCACGTCTGTCGGGCATATCGTCAAAATACACACATTCATTTATTCCAGATTTGGGGGAGGCTAAGCTGGGCCATATAAAGTACCTAGTAGAAGCACTACCTTTAGGAGACCTCGTTATTTTGATAACTCGATCCAGTTACATACTAGTCACAATTTGTCTAGATTTGAGTGTTGCCTGGATAGAAGTAAAAGCTCTAAACAACTGGGCTAGTATGTACCACGTATGTAGAACTATGCTACCAGAGGGCATCTCGTGTCTTTTCTTATACGACACAAACTTACATTACACATCTCGGACATGTGTACAAGCATACATTTCAACTTATTAAAGAGTCCCGCCAAGAATGTCTCGCTTTTTAACCATCTAAAAGCTAAGGCATTTCCTATTATGATACGATACTATGGGCAGATTTGTCTATTATATATTGAAGTTTTATATTTTATAAGCAAACCGTACCAGCATCGAGGGGTATACAATTCGTGAGATAAAGTCCAAAATAAAGTCCAAAATGGCGATGTTTAAATCACTCTTTGTCTTTTAAAGACAGTTCCTATCGTTTACTTAAGGCCAAACGGAATATCTTATGTACAACGATGTGCTTGAGGGCAACTTACAAGTCGATAACTACGTGTCGGGAAAATGTTAAAAATAGTTTGATATAAAAAAAAACACATACAATATTGCAAAATAGGTTAATAAAATTCAGAGACACAGATTTCATTTTGAAAATATTAATGTTGTGTATTAAAGATTGAAATGTAGGGTAAATCACTTCCAGGTAAAATTGTGAGAACTACACTACTTCAATCATCGTTCATTATTGAGATGGGTTTTTTCATGTTATTATTTCCGGGATTTTTGTGTGTGCATTTCAATCAGATTCACAAATGACATTTCGCTGCCACTTCCTTCTTTCCCCATCTTGGTGTGACATAATCCGTTTTTTTCGAAGTAACGTTGATGTTTCTATATTTCCTAGTTTACATGGGCATTGACCATGTTGACCATTCTACGTGTAAATTATAATAGTAACGCTAGCAAAGTAAACGCCTCTGTCATTGTCAATATTAATCCTTTTTGCCTGTTTAAACGAATACATCCAACTGTAGATCGACCCTCATTATGTACGATGTTATTTTTGATTGAATTTGAAAGGGCACGCAACAAGGTTTGTTTTTAAACAGTTCTTACAATTGAATCATCAATAGATAAATCTGAATAAACAGGACATGTGACAAATGGAACTGACGAAATTAATTAGATATATACACAACGAACACTGGATATCCTATATGTTTGTAAGTTGTCTTGACGTTATTTTGAAGTTTAAAACTAAGGGACTCTAAAATGGGTCGACGTCACCTCAAGCAATTGTTCACGACACAGATATCCAACTTTACAAGTCTGTAAAATGACCTAATTTGATTCCAAGTAGATGAACACAATGCGTTCTACTTGTCATTTGATTGGCTACAAAGAGAGGTATATCAATCATCATTTGAACCAATCAGATATCCCCTTACAATTGATGAATAGGGCTGAAAAGGTGCTTACCTATTATCTAAATTTCATTGGTTCCTCAGATGATTATATCAGGTATAGGTCTAATCAACCAACCCATCACTTTTAGAATAGCATCAGCGTCCAAATGTTAGTATAGCCCGTGCATGCTACTTGTACCCTGTCAACGCATGGGCAGGTGTCGTGCAATGTACAGAGCTCACGAGTTGTTATAAGATTGTATTACGTGACAGGATTGTCTTGAACTATTCATATTACAATAAATCTACATGTTAGTCATGTCTTTCTATGTACCCTACACAAATACATTTCAGATGGCAATATTTTCTATATTTGCTATGAATATTCGATGCAGGGTGTATTTCTGCACATAACGCATAATGCTATCTTCAGTAGATAGCATTAAAATGTAGACCTGAGTTGTTGATGATCACTAAAGCATATATGCATTCATTATCATGGAATAAATGTTCAAATAGTAGAGAATAAGTAATAAATAATATCTATTGATATAAGGTCCATTCCATAGATTGCTTGTAACAAAAAATAAACCAATCATTATTATGTATTGTACAGTCCCGATGTGTATATTTAGCGTCAATCCAATATTGTAGAAATAGCAATTTAAACACAACGCTGCATTCAAATCCCACTAACACGATGCGGGTTAGTGCACGTATAAGTCAGGATATAACGGATCTTCATTTCAGTAACCAAATGCTATGCAAAGAAAATATATACATTGCAAAACGTAATTACACTATCATCTATAGTTAGTTGTAATTTAATCATAGGACGATATGATACGACTCAGTATTAATACGGTTATTTATGTTGATGATGATGACCACCATCGTAATGCGGCAGAGAATCATACTTGCATATTTTCAAGGTCATGGCACACTCACCTGCTTGAGTCAGTTCACCTAGAGCTGTAAATGAATGACCGATCACCCGAAACAAAATATAATAGACACGATCTTTCCCAAATCAACTGCTCCGAATCGATATAGATATTTCGTCGCCACGTTAATGCTATACATGAAATGCTAAAGCCTTATACAATCCATCACATTATAATAAAGTTGTTAAGATATTTGAAATGATCTTCTTCAAAACACACATTGTAATTTTGGAATATCTATAATAAGACGTACTTGATTTGCATGTTGAAAAGCACAACAGAAATGTCACGATTAAGCATATTGAATTTTCCGAATGTTTAAAACGCTGATATCTGCCATTGGTAATCTATTAAAATCAGGTTGCCTCGTCAACATTCTTATATTAATTTTAAGCATAAAATCAGCGCCTAAATGACAATATCGATGTATATCAATCATTATAAAATGTTACAAAGATGAAACACTACTACTAATGACCACCGGTTAAGTGTAGATTCGTGGTATAGATGTAGTAATGTGTCAACATGCAAACCGGCATCATATTCTCTTTCTCTTCTTTATATGCAGTGTATTTTGTCAAAATTATCCTTCGATTTGTTCACGTTTAATAATCTATTGCTCAGATTTTTATATTGTATCATCCAACCAGCGCATTGTGCAACAGATATCTATACTGTATAAATAGTCGCATAGAAATTATAATTTTTGTATCTAGTTGGGTAGTAATAATAAAATAATAAAAGTCGTTTATGGCGCCAGTATTCGTCTCATGTGAGCGGATTGTGCAAAATACAACCAGTTCATGCCATGAATATGGTATTGGATTGCCAAATATAAATTATGGTTTTAAATTGATAATTGCATGACATTTTCTGTCAAATTAATTTGTAAATGAATAGGACGGGTATAATATTATGAATACAACAAATATCCTCAGAATATCTTTCTTCCAATTTCAAACAATTTACTTTACTAATATATGATCTGGCCAAGAGAAACATATATTTTCTCCTTATATCCGTGATAATTCCCTTCATATTCATTTTCGTCAAAACTAAATTATAACATCCACGTGTTTCACATAGATATAAGAGTAATCAATGTTAAAAAATAACATGTTAATAATGTATGGCCTACCATACTAAAAAGCACTAGTTATGCCTCTGCAGATGACAGTGTATAAGATTTAGGTCTTAGGAGAAACGAAATATATTTCAAAATAGTTATTGTTGCGTTTAAAGCTAATTTAATACTACCTGTGTATGTTAGACATTTACCAAATTTGGCGATGTGAGAACATTGTCGGTTCCTCATACAGATGTCCTAGCTTCATGCACAGTCGCAATAAATTGCTGCTTTGTAGACGAGGCTAAAATCTACCGTGATACCTGAGATATAAAGCACGTTTTGTTATGGGCCCAGGACTCTCCGTTATGAGACTCTCTAGTCATAACACCGGTATATCTTAATGATTGTTGACGGCTTGCCACCGAAAGGTTTGTTTATTCGCCGAATACAGTGAACATAAACCCATATCTACGCGGTCTTAAATTGGCTGTTTAGCCGGCGGTAAAGCACAGTATAAACATCTCTAAAACGTGTTAAGATCCTTGCCATAAAGGCTTGTTATTACTTGCCTAACAACCAGTACATTTCATATTCCATTATACTAAAGGAAGATTCACGACCATAATAACAACTCAGTTTCTGATACATGGTGATACGGTTTCTGTTGACCGATAACACACAGTTTAACACATGGTAAAATATCTCCTCTGGCTACAATTACCATGATTTACCAGAAGTTAATCTTCTACGAATGATAATTTCCTGAAAAACGCGTAATATCTACCAAGTTAAGGCCTTTCCTCTTTATGTGTGGGTTTGTATTATTACTTATGGCATTGGCTTACAAAATTGAAATATATACATGTTTACAATTAATGCTGAGTAATTAAGAAATATTATATTCCTTTTGCAATGAAGCTAAAACATGATATGGGTGATGAGGGATGTTAACAACGACCGTAAGCAAGGATTAACATGTGAATACGTATGCCTGTTCATATCGACGAAACCCAAGTGTTCCCTGCCAAAAATACCTTCTTTGCCAAGATAGTGCTATCTACTGAAGATAACATCTAATATAATAAGAAGAGTTATTCTATATTCCAACTTCTTGTCCCAATACGAAGTTAAGACTGTCAAAGGAGAGATACAACGCTCATGTTTGTGTCCGTGCCTCGAAGGTTTGTTTATTCGCCGAATACATGAACATAAACCCTACGTATTCTTAAATGTGTTCTTTTGCCGACGGAAAAGCAGAAGGTAAACAACTCAAAAAGGTGTCAAAATCCTCGCCATAATTAAAGGCTCGCTATTTCTTGCTTAACATAGTGCATTTCATATTCCATTAGACTTAGAGAAGATTCAACGACAATAATGACACCTCAGTTTCACACTATTTCAACATGTATACAGCATTTGCTATTGGCTTTCCTAACACACATTAGAGTCACTTTAACACACGGTAAAATATCTCTATAGGCTACAATTAACATCAGTTACTAGAAGTTAATATTTTACAGATGGTAATTTCCTGAAAATCGCGTAATATCACCACCAAGTCAAGGACAGACGGCTTGACCTCGTATACATTACGAGCTTCAAACTGAGGATGGAGGTTCATAAAAGTGAAATGTATACCTGTTTATAACACTGTATGATGGTGAATAATTAATGCGGGTATTATGTTAATGACAATCGTAAACAGGAATATATTCACGCATGCTCATGTTAAAGCTCAAGAAGTCTTGCCTGCCAAAAAGCTTCTTTGACAATAATTTGCTATCTACTGAAGATAACACTTATTCGCGCTCTATAGTAAAAAGAAGAGGTACCACTTTTATTGTGCAGATATGCAGAAAGATTATTAACAATATTTGTATCATGTATGTGAAAGTATTGCCATGCTATCTACCGAAGTAGCAACACTACCCAACACATGTATTGAAATTCAAGCCTATAGGTATCTAGACTAAATAGCCTTAGTCTGACCACCTCCAATATACCGTATTACAATCCAATCTGATTTTATTATTCATGATACATCTTGTTCACACCTGCGGTAGACTTCATAGTAGCTTATTGCTTTTAATAATTAATTACTCCAAGATTACAGTTCACGGATATTAAGATCATATCATTTTTAATTCACTGCCTTAAAAACATGGACAAATAATGTACGCATGCGCTCTGTGCGCTCATAGTCATAGCTCATATTCCATGCATGATTTAAGTTGGAATTTAATAAGGTTTTGATAGTGATCTCCACAAAACGAAGTTTCAACTAATTTGTTTCCCTAACAATACCTCTAACATCTTCTCTGTGGACGACTTACATTTAGGGTATGAGAAACCCGATGAGGAATTATTTTTGATGGGGTGTGCCGCTTGAGGTTTGAATTCCTGACCCATTTTTAGGGGCGATTTTACCTCGAAAATGGCTGATTTGACAAGGATTGTTCACGAATTTCACGATTGGACCCCATATTTAGAGTTGTTCACGTTCTGGGACCCATGTTTAGGGTTTTCCAGCACAAATCGTACTCCATGTTTAGGATTTTTTTGCGAAAAAGCAACCATTCGAGCGGTTCATACCCGTATTCATTAACGTGAGAAAACCCCCTTCAAATGAAGAAAATTGTGGTGCCCGGTGGTGGTGTTATATCGAAGAAAAAACCCAGAAATATCTAACTAGAATTATTAGAAATACTATAAGAATTGAAATGAGAACGTTATCACATTCTGCTCAACACAATTTCACATTCGCAAGTACTGCACTGCAAATGGCTCTTGACAATGTCTTGCCTCTACGATGTAGAGTGTTTTATCGTAGTATTTTTCTTCCTTCCGCCAACAATTTTAATTTCTTAATGCTAGGAGAGTTTCTGTCTATCAGCATCAGAACAATAATGTCAAAGATATAAAAGGGAAACAGCTAAGTAGTAGAATCTACCAATGTTTCTTTAACCCAGAATAAATCAGCGCCGCGTAGATGTCTGCTAGGTGATGCTGCTGATCATTATTATCATCGCCAAAATCTTGTATTTTGCCGGAAGTCGCTCGTCAAACCGTAGTCATTACCAAAATATTAATTTGCGCACGAATCGGTGTTTTGTCGGGAGTTCGGGCGAGTACGTGGTATTACTGTTCAACGCACTATATAATCGGATTTTGTCGTAACAGGGTTAATACAGACGACTAATTGGCAATTTGTCACAGGTTTATAAAACATCCTTATGTCGGTACCTTCGCTAGAAAAGGTTAATGATATACACAATATGATAACTCGTAAATATAACGATTTGTCAATTAGGTATTGTGTATAAACTCTGTATATTCTGTGAAGATGGAGAGCATTGAACTCATCTTGAAATCATTATTTTAGTCATAATGTAATTGTCATGTCGCACGTGTTATCCTGTAAGCGTATATATATATATATATACATTGATTGTCTTATATTAACCTGTGTTATTAAATCGTCGAGCATCAACCAAATAATTGACATAATTTTACTCCGCACAACAATGTTGTTATGTTGCACAGGTTTTCTAATGGGTACCAATAAATACAATGCGCATTAATTGGAATTGAATTGAAGGGAGTCTATTATGTTTGAAACCGCATATAATGGTCCGAACTTTCGCGCTCCGAGTCCGACCAACTCCTTTTCCCATTTTTTCTCAAACTTACGGGAAATTACAACGTATAAGGTTGTAATTTACAACTTTAAATTGGATGGTTCTGTTACATCTAGCTTCAGAAGTTCTATTTTTCCCCGAACCAACAATTATTATTTCTTTCTTCGGAACCTATTTTCCTGATTAATTGTTTTAGAACATTATTCTATTTTATTTTTATTTCAATTTTATTTATTTCCTTATTGTTGAGAGGTCAACTTGAGGGTTGCCATCCAGAAAGACTTGACTCACTTTTTGGTCATTTTGAGATGGTTACCAACAATATCATTGTCGTCCAAAGGTTCTAAGCACCAAAAAGACTTACCCACTTACCCAATACTAACAAATGGCCACATTTAGTTAAAAGCATATTTCATTTTTACACACAACTCAATGGAATACAATATATTAAAACTTATTTGTCTCAGAATGTCTTTTTTGAGTTAAGTCTTTCTGGTTGTCACCCCTCGAATTATACATAAAAATATTCTTACAATATTACAACCGTTGTCTATAAGTGTAGCCTTCTTCACCTTCCACGCGTTGCACTGTCAAGAATGTGTCGGAGTTTAGTCTACACAAATTAATCAGTATACGGATCTCTCAGTCTTAGGTCATTGCATTTCCAACGGTTTTTGTTACGGTTACCATGGCAACTTCGTGTTTCATCCTAAGTGCTATGTGTCACCATCGATATTTAACACTGCGCGCCTGTCTGTCTCCAATATTTGAAAACAAGATGGCGGCGGTAAAACTGAAACACTATACAAACTTCTACTATCTAGTAACTGTAATTATTTCCCATGCGAGGAAAGACGAGATTATTTGCTATTAAATACACATACGTCATTACTGTATTACATTCTTAAGTGAATTGTGTTCATTTTAATAAGAAATTGTATAGGGTGTTTTTCTGTTTCAGGAGATCATATGTACTTCATGCACAAATGCACACATATTTGACGAAGGTTACTTTATACATGCTATCCCGGTAAACCTGACATTAAAACTGTGCTGAATATTATAATTGTTATTTATATTGTCTATTTTACTGGCACGCGCATGCATGCATGATGTATATTCTTTTGGTTCCAATATTATGGTAATGATAAAAATCTGTTTCATGTATTAATCCAGTGCATGCATGATTGTTGATTTGCTATCTTCAGAAGATAACACAATCAACCTGTTACCTGGTTACTAGTGGCATAGCTAAGAATGTGCAGAGCAATTGGATGATTTCGCGCACCTGTGTTATCGGTTTTTGGGGAAATGTTGGGGACAAATCAGGGCTTCTTCTTAAAATTGAAAGTCACGTATCAACTGAGATTGGTTAAATTCATTTTCTCGTGTCAGGCTGACAGAAAGATTGTTCACTTGATTTGTTGGATGTGGCTCTCTTTTAACTCTTTTTTCTTCTTCCATATTTGCCTTATTCTCGTTTCATACTAGCCAGAATGCTTATAGACTATACGGTATTTTTAGCCTGGACCTGGACCAAGCATTTTGCTAAAATCATGGTCCCATATCAGGGCCCAAGCGTGTGGCCGCATGGCTCGACCGTGTAAACAAAAAGACAAACGAACACAAATGCATTCGTCGTATGCCCTTGCCCTTTTGACAATGTTTGATGAAATTAATTATAACCTTGCCCATACAGACCAATAGGGATTGTTACGTCAAAGTTTATTACGTACATCTAAATCACTTTGCTTATAAATAACATTGACATGATGTTGCCATACGTTCATCATGCACATATTAATATGCTATTCTTGGTTGATAAATGGGATGTAATTTTATTTCATTTTATTTATAAATCAACTCCTTTGATGAATAAAATGTTGCTATGAATTCATAAGATTTGATTATCATCAGTAGATAATAAATGTGCCTTGTTTCATTTGTATCCAATGGCCATGTCAAAAAAAGTGCATGGATGTTGCCATTTGTGAATTTTTACTTTGTTCTCGTTGAAAGATAATAACAGTCGAGCCCATGCCCATGATTACATTAATTCACGTGACTTTACTATCTTCAATAGATAGTAATTATTTGCATATATGTCGATCATATCATGAATCCAATATTAAGATTGTAATGGACGTTTTTATTTAAATGCTACATTCAATCAAAAGAGACATCATTTTGTGTAATAGAGTCAATTTCACTGGCATACATGCATGTGTACTATCATTATTTGATAGTCATGTTCACCTAAAAGACTTCAATTTATTTGACATACATTCATATGTTAATCGGTATGTAAATTTGCATACAACATATGCATTTATAAACAACAGTAACGTTTAATTGGTATTTAAGTGGTGATTACATTCGTACATATTATTAGTTATCTTTAGTATAGATAATATTTATAATAATCTGTTTCGTCTATCTGAATTGATCGCGTTTATAAATGGAAGCAGTGTTCACATTCGTGTATATTAATTAACTCTCTAGTAAATGTCTGTCGAAATTGATTACGTTTATAAATGGCAGTTAAGGGATGATAACATGTACTCGTGCTTTGTTGCTATTATCAGTGTAATAATGTATTGTGTTTTGTATACCTAAATTGATACCATTAGACAGATAGTATGGATAATCTGTTTCGTCTTTAGTAATGTTTACTTGCTCCGTGCTACATTGCTATAACTACTCGTAATAGATAATAAAAGTAATGGGTTTTGTATGTAAATTGTTTTCGTCGTTTATATTTGCTATCTTAAGTGGATAGTAGTGTTATCTGATCACGTTTTAGTCGAGGTTAACCAATAACTGTCACGAATAATTTTCATATTTTTATGTAATGGGTTATCTTCAGTAGATAGTAATTAATGAATTATGTCTGTCTAAATCATACCCCATTGCTTTATAAATATAACACAAACTGGAATACCAGTTACGCTTAATTTACCATTCTTGCGTGTTAATTTGCTACAGATTCAGTAAGCAATAAGCATCATGTTAATTTGTCCAAATCGACCATGTTTGTATATGTTTGTATATAACATCATTTCAGTGGCTGTAGTACGAACCGTAATCATATACATACCAAGATGATGAAAAAGAAACAACAAAAAAGGTTCTTCAAAGGGGGCCATACATTCGGTCGAGTCTTTTTTCTTTTCTTAATTTTCGAAAGTTTCATTTTTTTTCAAAATAAAAATCATGCACAATCCAAAAGGTTTTCAAACATTTCTTGATTCAAATATTTAAGATCTTCAAAACAAAACAAAATATTTGAATTAAAACAATCTCATTTTTTTGCAAGATTATTGATCAGTAAGGCTCGTAAAACAAGGTGTATTTCCCCGTAGCATGCTGATGAATAAATAATTCACGTGTCAATTTGCTATCATCATAGATACATCATTGTTTTGTGTGTGTTTAAATATACTCATATATCTAATTGATATACAAACAGTATACTATATTTATTGTAATATTAATATTATGAATATACAAAGAGTTTCTATGTTTTACATATATCACAGTAGCAAATAATCTAAAAATAGACACACTCCTTTTCTTATTGTGTGTGTTTAAATATACTCATATTTCTAATTGATAGACAACACAAACAGTATAATATATTCATTGTAACATTATTATGAATATACAAAGTGTTTCTGTGTTTAACACTATATCACAGTAGCAAATAATCTAAAAATAGACACACTTCCTTTTCTTATTGCACTTCTTTGTAAATGATGAACATATGGATGTGCATTTGCAGTATCTTAAATGATACTGATTTCTAGAGATATGCAAACGGAATATGCACATATTATAATGATATAAATAAATGAATCCTTAGCTTGTTGTAGATACATAGGGAGAGTGTTTTGAATACGAGAGGGCCTATGTGATTATAAACTACCACAAATTAGCTAGCCTAAATGGTCTTTGTAGTATTGTCTTCAGAACTTTTGATTCCAATTATATATAGTGGCGATCTTACTATACCTTCAGTAAATTATGATAAATCCTGCAATAACAAACCACATGATATACATAATATTTGTCAATATATAACCTGTTTGTAAGACTGTGCCTCCATCATGTTGTAAATAACATAACATTATCTCTCTTTCTCTCTATGCTCACTACTACCTACCTGTTATGAAGCTATAGTCAACCCACGTAAAGTCATCAACGCCACGATCTACTAGAGATGATGTGCCAACAAACGACCTTATCGTTCACCGCCGTATTCAATCCAACCAGGGAACCGCCCAGGCCTTTCTCCAGGGCTTCACACGGACTTTACCCCTTCTGAAATCCTTGTACGATATGGTTTCTTGACCTATGTACCCAAAACCCTGGGGTTGATGTATCGTGATCCTGGTGGTGTTGAATCGGAGATGGCTACGTTAGGCAACACTACGATGCAAGCCGTAGTATATTCAATACGCTATATCTCATACACGGCTCGTCAGCACGACGAAACGACGGAAAGCCAAAATTTAATGCAGAAAGGAACTCCCGTCATGAATATTAGGAACGTACCATTCTGTTTTGATGGGGATCTCAATAATGATGCATCCATGAAGGGAGGAGAGTTGTGATTTAATTGTTAGCATATACCATAATACACACTGTGTCTATCGGTGGTGTCTGTGATTTTAGATTACTCAATTTGTGAACACATAGCACGAAGCTCCTTGTATACAATTAACACATGAGTCATCAAGTGATGGTATAATATATCTGTTTTAATTAGGTTAAAATTTATTGCAACTGTGACATATTTGGCGTGGAAAGCAAAGTAAATCGTATTAGGTTGTTATGGGTGTCATCAAGATAAGCAATATAAGTCAATTAGTGGTTGATTTAAAACTAAATTGTATTAAAACCACCACTTACCTATTACAATCGTGTTGATTCTGTGAAATATCCGAATCCGAGAGCATAAATGTTATGATGAATGAAAAGAAACACGTCTCCAGTATTATCCAAATGTATAATTTAAATAGTAGTTTCATTGTGTGCAGTAAGATGTTTAGATAATTTTGTAAATGTCATCCATTTATGTCAAATTATAAAATGAAACATTTCAAAGTTGGATTTATCTCATTTTTCAAAGTAGCTTTTGTTGGATGTTCAAATTAAATTGTATCTACTGAAGACATCAAGAGACATGTTTTAAATTAGGCCTTTTCAAACATTTTAAAATTCGATATTTCCTTTTTTCATTACAGATTTCGGCGTAACAAATTTAATAATTGCTGAAATGCTATCTACTGAAGATTACAACTAACTTTACCTCATTTTTCAAAACAAAATTTGTTGTAACAATTTTAATAATTGATCCAATGAAATGCTATATACTGAAGATAACAGCAGACCTTATTTCAAATAACACACGTCAAACATTTGATCGCTCTAATGAAATGCTATCTAGGCTATTGAAGAAAATAATAGACGTCAAATTGGATTTGTCTTAAAATAGGTGAGTAAATGCTATCTACTGAAGATAGCACAACCAGGTTTTTTTAGACGGAAAGCATAGACTACATACATGTTAAGGGCATTTCTTTTCAGCGATGCCGATGACGAGTTTTAGGTAATTTGATGCTCAAACGAATGTTTTGAATTTGCATAAGCTTATCGAATGTCAGGACGGGTCGATATACAGGTCATGCGTCCCGAAGTTACTGATTTCAAACGCTTTGAATACAGAAATATAAATTTTTAATGGAATACAAAACAAGTGCACATTAAAGATACCTAAATACCCAAATTATAAAAATCACTTACTAGTATTCCAATCAGGATATAGGCCTAGGAGTATTTACCTTATAATGTACAAATAACTCGTTGTATGTTCCATATAGGACCATTGAGTATAGGAATAGACAACACGAATTTACACGATAGACATGGCGTTAATCGTGTTCGCGATTGTAGAAATGTCTGTCTATTTATTGAGGGAAATAGTAATAGTGTACTTGAGGTGCCGTACATCAAGTGTTTGGCTTGACGAAATAAAACACATCATTTTCTTAATGGATTCGACCGTGTAGTTGATGAATACACGGGACCTCAACTACATTCCATCTTACCTTTTGGTTGCATATTTTTATGTGTGCAATATTGTGTAATCGAAAATTAATGTGTTTATTGGTAGGAATTGTCTACATTTGTAACCTATGACGTAACTTTAAATTGCGAAATATAGATGTGCACTATTCTCTTCAATCAAAAGATTGAAAAGTCAATCTTAAAGATTGTGCTGCGGGAAAGATCTTAAAAGATCTAATAAAGTGAAATTTCAGTACGATATATTGAAATTTCACTCTATTCAATATATCACTCTATTAGTATTATATTGAATATTTTCAATTTTTTAAGATTTTCCCTCAGCACAATCTTTAAGATTGACTTTTCAATCTTTTGATTTAAGAGAGTATAAGTATGAATTTATTTGTAAGTGTTTATTTGTTTGTTTGGTTGTTTGTTTGTTGGGTGGTCGGAACGTATACGGACTTGAAATAGATTTATCCCGAAATTAATATAGTAAAAGCGCGTTAAAAGAGCCACGCCCTCTCCAGACCGTTTATTAAATATGCAGATTATAGTTTCTAGATTTGTATTGTTTTAAATATGTTGATTGCAATATCTAAGCGGTCTCTTTAGGTCTGAAAGGAAGTAAAACTGGATTTGGTCTCTTTCCATACAAATTTCACGTTGAGAATATTAAATTCAGAATCATTAGGCCTATTTGAAGTGAAAATAGTAATAACAATGAAATCATTAAGATAGCTAATATCTAATTAATCTTGGGAAAGACAAACTTCTGTACTTTCTATGAAAACAGGAAGTCAACATTTGTAATGTACTAATTGTATATGGTATTATTATATTGTATTGGACTTGTTGAGTTGATTCTCAAGCGTGTGAAAGCATCGTATTCATAATTGTATACGGATACCGTATGTTACCTTTGTCACACCCTGTATCTGTTAATAAGGACTCGTGTTCCGCACTAATTAACCATTCTTATTTATTATTTGACAAACAACGATGGTCTAGTTATTGCCAATAATGGTTTAGAAGACAGAAAACGTTTCAGTTTAAGTGGATGATTACTTACTGAAGAAAATAATTACTGCGCCTGTCTCTATATAGGATTCACTTTATGAAAGTTGTTATTTATCCACAACCATAGGCCCCCCTTAAATTTGCCAAGCGCCCCATAGAATACGTGTACTAAATATGTCCGTGTCCCCCCCCCCCCCCGCCCCCCCCCCCCCCCCCCCCCCCCCCCCTAAATTGTCCCTGTCCCCCTAAACGTAGTAATTGAATTTATTTATTTATTTATTAATTTATTTTGTTATTGTTTATTTTTTTATTTTTCTATAAATAAATTGATTGATTGATTGATTGATTCGTCGCTGTTCTGACATACCGGCACATCACGAAAAACAGCGTTTTGAGAAAATCGTGTTTGAAAATTTTCCAATTTTTAAAGACTTGTTAGAGAGCATTTACATCAAATGTCACTATCATTGTCAAAGATCACTAATAGATATATACTTATGTTTGTTATGAGCATGTTACAACAACAAATTGCAAATATTAATTAGGAGTAATTATGTCATAAAGTCATGTGCCGGTATGTCAGACAGTTCTACAGTGATATGCCAGTGATATGCCGGTATGTAGTTACACGGTGGTCTATGGCAGAATATTGTGATGTGCCGGTATGTCAGAATACAAAATGAGGTTTTCATGCCGGTATTATGTTAAAACCCTGGAATATCACACTAATTAGTGCGGTATCTCATTAATTAATTACCTTTTTGTCTCAATTTTGTTGGAGAATAAAGAGTTTCACTTGTAGATCATAAAATGCAACTTAACTCATTTTGCCCAAAATGGCACATGTGCCGGTATGTCAGAACAGCGACGGATTGATTGATTGAACTCAAATCTTTGAGGGTAAATTAGAAAAGTGTGCACGGATTAGAACGGCCATTTGACCTTCATGATGTGTGCATTGAACCATGAAATTGTTCTTTTATTTTTTATTCATTCTGTATAGACATTACTTTATAAGCGAAAATGGGTAATATTGACACCCGATAGTGAAAGAATGTTGAGATTTACAATTCGTGTCATGGATAAGCATTTCAAAATAATTTACCTTCCATTTCATTTGAATTGTTTGTAGTCAGACTGGAAAACATATAGACAAAGATATTAACATATTTCTGAAAAACATAGCGATCACAAAATAGTGCGCCTCACGTGAACCTCCTATAAATACGTTTATAATTTTACCCAGTATATTTTCAGTAAAATATCGATTACAAACTGATGGCGCTATTGATTCTTAAGACTTGGTGGTTTCAAATTTACCCGCAAACATTTATATGGAGTTTAGTATGCTCGCATCTAAAACTATTTCTGTTCCCTAAATGATGTTTTTTTTCCAAACCACTGATGACTTCTACAACTACAGGATTGAAGGGGAATTCCGCTCAAGGGCATAACAGAGCCAGGGGTCACTTGTCAGAGGTAGCACACACACTACAATAATTATTCCCTGTGGGAAATTTCCAAATGCTCCTTCCCGGGTTATTATGCCACAGTGTACCCCATACCCATTGATAGGTCTATAATTTATGTCGCCGGGGTTCTCAGCATTGCTAAGGGAACACAGAGAATAATAGAGGTTGTATTGATATTAGTGAACGGAAACGGCGACTGCGTCTTATATTTGTCATAACGCCATTTGAAAAAACCCTGCTGTATATATGTGATGTTGTGTGCATGTATTCGAATAGATGGGCGTACACCTAGCAGATCCAATATCATAAACACTCCTATACATTTTATCCATTGACCCAAGGCTAAAAAGACAATTTCCGTCCCTAAATCCAGTATCCTTACCAGTATACCTGTACGAGCGGGTCTGCGAGCGGTGGTGTTTGAGAGTGAGCCCTCTCTTGGTTTAACGTTTGTACAACGCTATCTTCAGAAGATAGCAGTTTTCGGGCAAAAGATAGAAACTCGCTATAGGCTAGGTGTAGGTGACAACAGTTCTAAAAGTACTGCATGTAGTGACATTGTATAATGTATTCTTACCATAACAATAGGCCCATTTGTTACCTAATTAATTGTTAAAATATTACCGAGTTATCTAATGACACTGAGAGAGGTAGACAACTCCGTTGAACACATTTTGGTGGAAGTACGGAGGCCTCGAAGGCGGCTGAAAAGAACAATGAAATTATTGAATGTAATTTTTAATTGGAAATTCGACATTTTCTGTAAACTGATAAATGAGAAATAATTGTGACCGCCACCGTCTGACGACTCGAAAATACGGGGAAATGTCTTCATATAGCGCCCAGTCATAGCGCCATCGTAAACAACCCTGGCGACTGAATCATAAAACCTGATGATAGTAAAATCGAAAAGGTCACTACATTTTAAAATTAGGACTCTGCGTGAGGCACTTGATGATCTATAGTATTAGTAGTCATCCTCTTCACTGTAATATGAGCATATTGCTCCATATGGAGAAAAATATGATTATTTATATGTTATGAGTTTCATCAGCTGAATGGCAATGGCAAGGCCCGTGGCAAGGGAAGGAGGTCGAATCGTGGAATTTCCGTCATACATACACTGCCGCTCATAAGTATTTCTCCCCCTGGAAGCTTGCAAGTTATCACTGTGTTGTCGACAAAGTATTAAACCATCAGACCCAATTACCATTTCATTGTGTTCATTGTACATTTTATACCAATAAATTCATGTTTCCTATTCAGATTCATGATTTTAAAGCTTTACAATTCATGATTTTATCGGGCAAGTCAAAATTCCAATGTAAAATCGCCGAAGTAAATCACCTCATGAATACCAACTGAGACCAACTGGTGATGGAAAACTCCATGTGCAGAATTTTATAAATGATGGGTCTGATAGTTTAATACTTTGTCGACAACACAGTGATAACTTGCAAGCTTCCAGGGGGAGAAATACTTATGGGCGGCAGTGAGGTAACTCAAAGTCAACACATCCACATTATATAACGCTATGTACAAAACGATCATAAACGTCCTTTAGTTAAAATTTCTCCGATTTAAAAGATAAACGTCTGTTCCAGATACAATGAACTGGCAATAGACCTCACGCATTTTCCCGTTTCATCTTTAAATGTATATATATTTAATATTTAGTTCATGAGTTATTTGACCTTTTCATTCCATCACTCATATTATATGCGCGTTCATCTACTGAAGATAGCATGTTATATTCAGAAAATGGCAAAAAAATAGTTTATTCCTTAATTTTAAATGTAATTGTAAGTAGGCCTATAAGTAAAAGATGGTGTGGTTTTTTTGGTACTTTTTTAGACCAAATACTTCTGCGGCGTGTCACTAATGGGGTGTGGGGCTGGAGTCCCTGGACCGGGGCCAGGCGCCCCACTTTCGACAATGCGGGGGAACTGTACCTTATTCGGGGAAATTGCAATTTGAATGTGTTAGGTTTCATTTCTATCAAATTTGGCATCAGTTACACAGTCCAATTTTACCCGAGAGTATTCTTGATATATATATATATATACAGGGTGAGTAAAAAACAAGTGTACTCAAATAAAAATAAATATGTAAACTATTTCTTCCCAAAATATGAAGACAACCAAGGCTTGAAACAATAGCTGCATTTATACTATCAGCAAACCGAATCACAACATTTCATGGTACCGTTATCCAGTTATGACTATTTTGGTAAAGTTATAATGCATTTTGAAACCGAACAAGATATTGAGTCTATGACCATGATGACGCATGAGCTAAGACAAAACAAGCTTTCTCAGATATTATTTTCATAGATTGAATGAAAAATAATGCCAAAACAATGTCATTATTTCGTGAATTCAGCAGAGCAAAGAAAAAATCAGGCTTTGTGATGATCGGATTGCGCCATTATTCAATAGTGAAATTCAAAAGAGCTTGTTAGAGAAATATCACAAATCTTGTTCGGATTTTAAGATGTACACTTTTATCAAATAGGCATAAAACATGTTTTCCTCAACAAATGTTGACTCAAATCCTTTTGAAAGCTAATGAGACACCCTCCCTGCCAGAATAAATAATTTGAGAAATGTTTGCACGGATTTTTAGAAATAAAACCCCAAAGTTGAGTACCCTTTTTTACTCACCCTGTATATTAAAAGAAAAGCCATTATGGAAATAAAATTATCGAATAACAGGGGTTTATATATATCTTAAAATTTGGGGTGCCATTGTAACATGCTTTAATAGGGAGTAGGGCAAATAGGGAGCACCCATTTTGGATTAAGTCCCCCCAACCCCACCCACCCCTCCTCACTTACGAAATCCTGCTGACGCCACTGAAATGTTTACTCAAAAACCTATGGTAAAATTGATTTATAATCAGAAAATTGTGTTCAAATGTAAAATCCAAGATACTGTACACACTGTATGTTTATTATACATGATACATTCAAATCGTTTCCAAGTGACGACGCCAACCTACAGATGTAATCTAAAAGCAGGATTTATTTATACGAAGGGTAAACGAAGCGTGAATCATTAGATTTCGACGTGAATTATTATCTTATCAGTCTGGTCAATGTCATAGTTTTCAGATATTGACTGACGGAACGGACTCATTGATTAAAAGTGCACTGATCAAGTGGAGTTTAATCTGGATACACTTAACCGTATCGGGTGGCTTCAAAATGATTTGTCCTCAGTCTTTCTCTTCGTCCCAATTAAAACGTTTAAGAACACAATTATGCCTTAACATGCGCAATTGCGCATGCATAATCAAATAACAAATTCAACATTTTCAGACTAAGAAACATCATGCGATGTTAGCCTCACAGCGGATCTTTTCTAGCAAGCTCTCAGTTGGTAGCAGGCGCCAACAAACCGAGAACAGAACTATACAAATCAAGTTAAACCTGACCTTATTGATTACTTAGAGCATGAACATAGATGCAATACGGCAATGATACTTTCATTGTCTATGCTCATCGGTTTCATAAAATGTATTAGCTACTTTCATCAATGTATTTCACTTTCAGTGATTAACGATGAATTTTGTTCACTCTCAAAATACCCCAAGTCAAATTTCAATTTTACAAATACCATTATAAATTACATATTAAATTATTATTAAAATTTTTAGATAATTTAAGTATAGATCTTCTGGAAAAAGAGTCGTTACTCTGAGTTTTATGCAATCGTCATACGACAGGATTATGTATTAAATTATACCGAAAGGCTACGTTTGACAAATGAAAGCATATAGTTTCACGTTGGAGTTTACAATGACCGTCGGAAGTCTACCATTAATAGTAGGCCTATACGAGTTATAAAAATATAAGGGTGTCACAAAAAGGACATCGTATACGGAATAATGCTTGTGTTTGTAACCCATTCGAGTGCAATATATACAGGGTGTCCCTCGAATGGTACGCGGCGTGGGCGTGTCGTTATTGTTGTTTATGTCTATGACTTGAAATGCAATGTCATTGATTTTTAAATGATGAACCAGGATATGGGGGTGGGGTGTGGGAATCGGGGCTTTCCGAGTGTCGTGTCCAGGATTTATCGGGGGGGGGGGGGGTAGGACCTATTGACTGCCCGATTATCTGTTCCTTCAAAATATGCGCGCGATAACGCACACCTAGTAATTTACAGTGAACATTTTGCCATAATTAAGGTATATTTTGGTTTTAAACGATATATTCCTGGACATATTAAGCCAACAATTATTCATACCCTTTGAAAAATATGAGTTTTTTGCATTTTTCTCATATCTATACCAGCTGGAGGGGTGGAATTTTCGCTTTACACAAAAGACAGTTAGTTTGCAAGTACAAATAAATATATTTGGGCTCAACATTTTTTGCATAACATTTTTATGCCTGTCCAAAATTATTCATATACCCCATACCAAGTCTCATAATTAAAGCCATTTTTTGCGATAATACACATGTTGTTGACATTACAAACGTTCTTTATATTGTGTGATAGGCTTTTATATTGTCATGCAATTATTCCATGATGTGTGCATACAATGTGGATACATTACAAATGTGTCCTATTGAATGTACAGTGAGGGATATAGGACAACACTCTAGCTCTTTGTCAGCATGGCGAAGAAGACCAAAGAACTCAGTGAGGACCTGTGTGTGTGCATAGCCTATTGTGAATGCTCACAAATAGGGGAAAGCCAACACAGCTATTTCGAAGCAATTCCAAGTGCCAGAGTCCACCATACAAAGCATAATTAGGAAGAACAAGACGTTCAACTCAGTTAAAAACCTCAGTGAAGGACACGGTCGGAAGCCAACGGTGTCCCCTTGTTTGACAAGAAAATTACGGTGAAAGGCCAACAACAATCCACAGATCACCGTCAATGCTCTCCTGAACAACCTTGTTGAGTCTTGGACCAGGATATTAAGGCAGACACACCACTAGCAGACATTGCACACGAGAGTTCTCCATGGACTCCGACCAAGAAAGACTCTACTCCTGAAAAGATACAAAAATAAGCTTTTGGTCCTCAGTGTTGGGGTTGGCTAAGATGCAAGACAAGTTTCTCTGTGTCTCTTTTCTTGGTCGGCCTCCATGCCATGATATCTTGGTCCAAGAATTGCCAAGGTTGTTCAGGAGAGCATTGATGGTGATCTGTTGATTGCTGTTGGCCTTTCGCAATACTTTTCTTGCCAAACAAAGGACACCATTGGCTTCCAACTGCGTCCTTCAATGCTTTTACTGAATTAAAGTTCTTGTTCTTCATAAGCTTCGTCTGGTTGATTCTGGCACTTGGAATTGTTTCGAAATATATCTGTAGCCTTTCCCCTCTTTGTGAGCATTCATAATATGCACAAAAAAGGTCCTCACTGACTGAGTTATTTGGTCCTCAGAGTTATTGATCTTCTTCGCCATGCTGACAAATAGCGCACTGTACATTCACTAGGACACATTTATAATACATCCACATTGTATGCAAACATCATGGAATAATTGTATAACAATATAAAAGCCTATCACACAATATGTAGAATGTTTAGAATGTCAAAAACATGTGTATTATCACAAAAAAATGGCCTCAATCCTGGGACTTGGTATGGGGTATAAATAATTTTGGACAGGCATAAAAACACAATTCTTGTTCAATTCTATTGCTATGCAAACAATTTTGAGCCCAAATATATTGATTTGTACTTGCAAACTAATTGTCTTTAGTGTAAAGCGAAAGTTCCACCATTCCAGCTGGTATAGATATGAGAAAAACGCAAAAAACTCATATTTTTCAAAGGGTATGAATAATTGTGGGCTTAACTCTATGTACGCGGGTAGCGCTCGACTGGGGGTGTAGTCGGGGCTAGGGCGTGTCAAAAAGTGTCCCATATTAGGACATATATTAATAAAAAATACATCCCATGTTATTTTTAAAAATAGACTTTGTTAGCTGAAATAGTTCTCCGTCAAATACACTTTTAATATATCCCATTAAATTTGACCGCCTACTCCTGCATACCTGATTTCCACTTTAGCCATTTACCTCCAACAGAAAAAAGCTGTTGAGATTGCATTACGGATGATTTATGCATCAATGCATTGTTTGATATCGTATAATTATTTACAATTTACATATTTCGTTTATTAGGATTTTATGAATGAAAATATGTTTTTCTGTTCAAATTAAACTTGAATAGAATTTGTCACAACTCACTACACTGCTTTTCACCATTTCATCTCATGGACAAATTAATATGAAAATCAGCGACTTATTTTGCTGCGCACCAGACATGCGCAGACCAATCTGTCAAATTGACATAAACATGGCCGCCGTCTTACGGGAAAAACGCGAATGATTTAACACATAATATTTGTGAATTATTCTGTGTTTCTGTGGCCACAGGCCTTTGACGATTGTATTAAAATAATAAAACGGTAAGTATGAGACCATATTTGTAAAGGAGATTGTTTCAGACATGGTAGTTTTGCGTGGTTCGGGCTATTGCCCAGCCAGATTGGATTTAGGGAGGTGGTCTGTAACTGTTTACTGCATGTACTGTGTGTGTGTGTATGTCAGCTTTTAATTCATTCATGTACATGCATGTACTGCAGTGTAATGTAAGCTTATTATCGTGTCAGGTTGTTGCAAGAGACATTATTTCTCATCTGGAGTTCATTCTAATTATTTGTAATACATCCACATGGTAATCCTGTAAGGCTGTAGTTTAGCCTTTTTAAATTTTAGCCTAGAGTTTAGTAGGGGGGATAAAATAATAAATTGATTTGACGGAATAAAAACACAAATTCTAATAAACGCTAATGGATAATTCAGAATCGAGCAGAAACCCAGTGCGTTGTGGGATAGCACAGTCGGGATAAAGTATAAACACGGGATTTCCCACGCTACATCCCCCAGTCATTCGGGGCCCCATTGCTTTACATGCGCTGGAAGCTGTTTAAAAAAATACCTTCCGCATAGAAGCATCTCAAAAAGTTGAAACTAGGCATGCGACCGTTACACGGTTCAATCGTGTAATGCACGTATAACCCGTGGCCCGTAAGCAAAACACGGTATACGAAAACACGAACTAGATTTTACAATTTGAACTAACACATTTTCGTAATAAAACACAAGGAAATACAAGGAAACTAATGGATTATTAGCCACTTATTTTGACTATGTGCATGAAAATTCAAATAAAAAACAATGATTCTATCCCTTATTACTGCTAAATAATATGGAGTTTACCAGGCACTTCGATCACTCGAGTCACGATGGAAATACGAAAGCGCCATTGTTATACGATTCCTCTTGTGCACCGAAATATTAAAATGTCCAGACGGATACGGCCGTTCCCAATCATTTTTATTGGCTCCTTTTCGTAACACTCGGCGGCATGAGAACAAGACTAGCATTAAAAGTGACGTCATGATTATAAATTTCTCCGACTTGCGCAGAAATCCGCCATTTTGTTCTAATTTTTTGCAGAAAAATTCTGCGCAAGTACACTGTAAAGCAATGGGTTTTTTAACTCTGACGAAAACGAAATATTAACTGCCGTTACTTCAGCATTTATCATACTTTTTCTAGTTATTTGAAGATGAAACTCAATCTTTGTAGGTTCGGCTTTGATGCTACGTGATCCGAGATCAAATAGGGAATCTTTTTGCATCACACTTTTGCTAAATATTTGTGCATTAGCATCGCAAAGTCTTCAAAAGTGTGTCGCATTTCGCGATGCTACATTTGGTTCATGCACTATATGCAGGTTGTTGCGGGGCTTGAACTCTACTCCCGGTGTGTTTGAGGGAATTCAAGGAGAGTGAGACTTACGGGATACGGGTACCCGTTACACGCACGTATAGAATGACCCGTGTCACGTAAGAGAAAAAACACGGGATAACCCATGCCTAGTTGAAACATGATAGGAGTTACATTTTAGGCATTTCCTGAAAATCTGAGTAAAATACCATTTGTTGTTTTGAAGCTACACCATTTTGAACATCTTTTAATTGTCTCCATTGAAACACACACTAACGAAAGTTCGTTGACCCCTGTACTATCCTATGGAAGTGCTTTTAACGTGTTCTTGTGATTTTGAAATGGATGCCACGGTAAAATAAAATGAGGTAACATGCTCAAATCTTCAGACAATGTTCCTTGAAACACTCTTAACATATTCCATGTATTCAAATCATTTTTATTAATGTGATATTTTGCAAGCGCCCTCACAGTCCCAATTTGACCAAAATTAGCTACTGCTATTACAAGAAAACGAATGGGTTATATGAGACGAAACCAGCATAGAATGACATATTGTACCCTACAACATGGGTATTGCCACCCAAATCAAATAAATTAGATCAAAAATGACTGAGTTATGATCAAAAGGTTGTTTTTTCCAAAATGACTTTTTTTGTTGTTGTTTTGCCGGGGCACCCTGGATTGCGCATTTAAAAAAAAAATTGTTGTTGAAAATGTTGTCAGTATGCATAAAGTCATAAAAAAATCAAGTAGGCCAGCATGTTCTGAAACTCTGACCTAAAAATGACCCTCTATAGCCCTCCTACTAGTAGTAGTGCCTACACCTGGCCGATAATAACATTTGGATCAGGGGGGTTTCCATTAATGTTGTAAATTTCCGTTTAATGAACTATCCGTTTAAACTATTTATAAAAAGGGTTTAAACGTTTAAACATATTTTTATGCCAGTTATTTGCATTGATTTAATTGTGATCGCGATCGTCACATTTCGTTAGTCGCCATTTTTATTTATTTTTATTCTTTAGTCTAACTCCTGAGTCAGTCCGTTTAACAATATCGATATAATGCATGTATGATAGGCCGACGTTGATTTCTACCTGGTTTTTATTTCTAGAAACGTTATCGTAATAATTTTGACATGTATACTTGGTACAACAAGGCCGTTTCGACCGGGTTTTATTTGGAATTTATTTCTAGAAACGTTATCGTAATAATTTTGACATTTATATTTGGTACAACAAGGCTGTAATAATTGTATGTAATGAGAATTATGAGTAAGCTTACTTGTTTACCTGAAATTTAGTCGGACTTTTAACATGTTATTAGGGCTTACATTTAGCCGTTTAGCGAATTCTGTAAACGTTTAAACACCCTATGAGCGTTTAAACGTTTAAACGTTCAGAACTTACAACATTAGTTTCCATCGATCAATACGGCCTACATTAGGCCTACACAACATTATTTTACTGATTGATCAAATCTACCCAAATATCAAACGTAAACAGTCTGGGAATGGTATTAAATGTCAAGTTAAATCCTTTGACCATATTTTGCGAAATTTCATGAAGTTGACCTTTCTCGATGTCAATTTGTAAACAAAAGCGATATTATCCTTTTGGGAAATACCTTTCTCGATGTCAATTTGTAAACAAAAGCGATATTATATCAATGTTGTTAATCTGTTTGACAATCTGCATTGAACACCATGATAATGTGCTTTGCTTCTAAACATCTGTGCTGGAGTCTACCCCATCGAATTAATTGCAAATGGGTTATTGTCAATTGAGCAATACCGCGACCCTATTATTATTCCCAGTATGTTATTTTTACCATTTTACGCTATTGCTGTAAATTACGGTTAGGTACCACCAGTTTATTGGAATGATTACATGTAGACTGAGACTCTGCAGCCCTCATACGTCGCTATCTTGGCAAGCTTTATATAATAGTACAGCGCCAGCTACTGTACGGTAATCTTGAAGACTGGGATATAGTCTAGTAGTGTCCTGACCTTTTTGTTTATTTTTTAGGGCACAAGTGACATTTTGTCAGACGGTAAATAATTGTGGGACACTTTTCGTAACTAGTTCGTACTAGGAGAGTTGGAACCTATTGATTTGATTTTGAGCATCTCCTTCCCTATGTCATTTCACTTCGAGACCGGCAGCCCGGCATGTGTAGAAGGTTTTCTTGGGTTTTGTTTACTATAGGTAAATTTCACATGGATTCAGAAATATCCGTTTGGACACATTATTTTGCCACCTCATCAGCAATGCATACTGTACAAGCCTTGAACCCTGGACTACATGATCACTACCCTCTGTGTTGAAAACACAACTTGGGTAAAACGAAACCACAATTTGTTTTCTTCTTTTAGCCATAGCTTTCATAATTGTTTAGCCATTCTTTATACATATGTAGGTAAGATCTCAAATTAAAGAGGACAAATTTGATATTTGCAGGTTGGAGATAATTTTGAAGTTTTGGTATGTATATCAAGCCAATATTTCCCAACATGTTTACACTATCTACAGTATGAACCAAACAAAATGTTAGAATATTTTCTAGAGATCTATGTTAGTCACTGATAAAGCCCTAGTTACAGATGATTTTTTTTAATGTAAAAATAATTTATTAAAATAAAAGACTTCTAAAAGTCAAACATCCAAATTGGCAAAAAATATCGGGTGTTTATCTTTCTGTGTGCAAAAGTAATCTAAGTGTACGCGCACAATTTTGGTCATACACACACGATTTTGGCCGAACACACATGTCACACATTTGAGGCACAGTGCTCTTGTCATGCTTGTTGCATTCAAGTGTGACCCATAACAGGGAGAGTATATAATGGGAGGGAAATTCGAATCACAAAACTGAAGCCTCCTATGGGCATATGGGCGTGGGTACGCAAAATGTGACTCGTAAAATGAGTGCGCTATCTTGACAACGCTATGATTGACAACACGAAAGTCCGCGAGGTGACTCACAAATCGAGGGCGCTATCACACTAGAGGCTTCAATTTCGGCAAAGGGAATCTGTGTGCAGTGGCACTGGCCTGCCCATGCCTTTCTGTATTGAATCACTGCTGTAAGGAGGCTTGCCAATTTGGAGCTAATAAAACTATAACCATGTAAAAATTAGGCTTGCAAGTTCACAGGTATTTCGATTCCGGGATACCTGACCTATTTTTCGGGCGAAATTGGTACCAATTTTTTTTTTTCAATTCTATTTTTTTTTTTTCATTTTCAGAGTAAAAATTGGTCATTTAAAGACATCGAGTGACTCCTTACCTCAGGGCGGGAAAAAGAGGGCAAAACGGCAAGCTCCTTGCCGGGAAATGTTGCCATCTCGCGGGAAATCCCCACCGCCCCCCCCCCCCCCCCCAAAAAAAAAAATCTTTTTTATAGATTTAAAATAAAAAAATGTGTAGAGTAATAGGTACTATACAGCCAATATTACATACAATGATGCACCATGGCATCACCATGTCATTCGTCGAATTTCCCTTGCAGGGAAACTTCGCAATTTTTCCAGCCCTGCCTTACCTGACCGTCGAGTAACACCATATCATGCTCTAACAATTAAAAAAACACCTTAATTCAGTAACTTGTACTGTAACTGTAGCCTGTAACATATTAAAACACTAGCAAGATTTGTTATTGTTAGTATAATTTATTTTGATTTAAAAAAAATTCATGTTTAAAAAAATAATTACTGTTGTTAATATGCATGTGATGTTGTAATGAAAAATGGTAAATCTGTGTATTAAAGAATTTGAAATGCATTCAAAACCTATCTGTCATTATATCCATCATACACAAATGAAACATCTTTCTTTACCAGATCACAGGCATATAAACAACATTTATAATTTGATTCTACTCAAAATTAGTTATTATGTTTTTACATTATACAAACATTTACTAAATATTTCCTGTGGTAATAACCTAATAGGGTTATTTTTGGTAAAATATGGTTCATCTAATACTTAAAATAAAAAAATTATATATGGGCGATTCCATGAAAATGTGACGGAGCAAAAAAACTAAAAAATGCTCCAAAAGATTTAATTTTACATTCATGTTGTGCAAAGCCTATGCAAACGTTCAGGAAAAAAATATTGCAACCATTGACCGTTGTTAACTATGATTTTTTTAAACTTTTCTTACTTCCAAAACGGTAACACGTGTTACCGAAGCAACACTTTTTTGAAAATATTTCCTATTTGATTTTAATTGATGCCACTTATAATTTTAATCCTACTAGTTAGGCCCTATTTAAAAATAGTAAACAATTTGATAAATTCATAACCACCACTCCACTATAAGCCATCAAAATGTCGTAACGCGTGTTACCGAACTAATATTCAGTAAAACGTGCTAAAACCTTAATTTTTTTAGAGTTAGTTATCACTATTTATGGTTTATATGTTAGTTCCATTGTCAAAGTCAAACTTAATTTTAATTTAGAAATTAAATAAATAATATAAAGCTAGTAAATTATGGATGGACAAAATGTAACGCGTGTTACCGTAACACGTGTTACCGACTATTTTGCAATTTACAAAAAAGTGAGAACTTAAATTCTTGTTACTATTCTAGTATTATAAACCTTGGGTAGGTACTTGCTCACAGTAGTGACCAATTGATTGCAGGTAGGTTAGTTTAAATACACAAGCAAAACAAAGTTGGGATTTTTTTTAGTGCGCGTCTTTTTTCGTAACGCGTGTTACCGATATTCAGAGCGGTCTTACATTAACATGAGCTGATATTTCATATTGGTGTTAGCATGAGGATTTAGCCTTAAGTCTTGGGTATTACAATACAAAAGATGTAAACTTCATTCAGACTACTTTTACAGTTATAGAGGGGAGAATACAGAATGGCGCCCTAAAATGTAACGCGTGTTACCGTGGAATCGCCCATATATATATTTTTTTAATTTCGGGAATCCGGGTACCCAATTTGGTATCCGGGTACCCGAGATAACGGGCGGGTACCCGGGAATTACTTGCAACCTTAGTAAAAGCAACACTTGCAAAACAATTCAATATTGATTTTACAATTAAACAAATCCTGAATGGTTAAATAATAAATGTTAATCTATCTACCCTTATTGTTTAAATGTTGAGATGCCAAAGATTCACCAACTTAAACACATCTACCCTTATTGTTTAAATGTTGAGATGCCAAAGATTCACCAACTTAAACACATCTACCCTTATTGTTTAAATGTTGAGATGCCAAAGATTCACCAACTTAAACACTGTTTCAATTGTTCTTTGGCCATAGACGCTAATTAGTCCTACTATTAAAGGCATATTAAAGGCATATCTGTTATTTTTTCTTAGAAATTCATATTTTGGGTCAAATTACATACGTAGATATAAACCATGAAACCAAAATATTTTGAATATAAGTTACAGAGCAATATGTTTCTTAAAATTACTTCAAAATCAGATTTTGAAATAAGTTTGTCCTGGTACCAGGACAGTTTATTTCATAGTTTACAGTTGTTCCGATTACGACTGCAAACGTTCACCCTTATGTCACGTCAGGTAAGGTATTTGGACTGACGTAAAAATAAAACACCTACATGTACTTCACATGCAATCAACGTGAATGTCAGTCCTGTACGACTGACATTGAAAATACGATTCAAAATTTGAATGACTCTGCATGTCACTCAACAATGGTCCTTGTAGATGTCTTTAGGGCTTTATTTTCTCCTCCTATTCAATAAAAGTTAGCAAAGATGCTTAATATTCCTATCATAGGATATCAAATACATTTATAAGTAACAAAGCAACACACAACAAAGTTACAAAATGTGTATTATTGATAGTTCGGTAATGATTACAAGCGATGGTGAGTCAATACCAGAAGTGTGTACTTCCTGTAATAGGAAACTCTTGTGTTGTTGTAAAAGCAATTCAAGCGATTGTAGTAAGGTTACTGATCATCTGATTTTGGTCATTTCGGTGATAAATTCAAAAACCTTTCTTTGACTAAACCAAACCAAAACAAATCATGTGTTCTATATTTAAACATCAAAGGCTATACTATCCGATTTTACTTCCCGTTGTACTTTTATTCCTCTATTCAGAAAGACTACTACAACCCCAACACAAAATTGTATTTCCATAGTTGTATGAGTGACATCCAGACACTGTTTCATGTGTATTTATACCCATTTACATATCCAGGGTACGAACAAATGTAGCAGCCATATTCCCTCCGCCACCAAGTTTGATGCTAAAAATGCAAAATCAGCCTAAATGACACAGTCATGTAATTGTTTCGTGATAGATGAACAAACTATAAAAGTTGGCATTAACTAACTACTGAACCTTAAAAATCAATTGGAATTGCATAGGGTTCAATAACGCACTTCTAATTTAAAAATTCAAAGAAAACAATTCCTACAGATAAATTTGGTCAAACTTATTTACTCTTTGGCTTCCACTTTTGTTGAGTGAAGAACCTCTACATGATTCCCTTCCATCTATTCTGGGCAAATTCCCCCCAGTCATGACACCCCTCCCCCCTACCCCAGTCAGCTCGAGCCCACCCAATTTTGTCCCCCAAACAAAAAAAAATGTTGAGATTTATGGTGGAGGGGGGGTTGGGACAAATTCGCGACTCGTATGTTAAAATTACCTAACCCCCCCTACAGCTGAAACTGAAAATTACATGACCCCCCTGCTAACCAGTAGCTTTTTACACCCCCCCCCCCCCTTCCCTGTAAACAAATCAACTTGTCACATACTTATGGGGGCTGTCTTTACCTTTGGAATTTTGTTCATGGATAGGGCAAATTCTGTTTGTGCCCTATCTGAACGGCCAATAATTTTATGATGATCCTTCTTTTTATTATGTGAAATTAGTAATGGCGAGCATAGCGAGCGGAAATTGTGTCATAGTTATACATTTTGGGTGGTTTTGTGAGTCTTTATAACCCTAACAAGTTAGCCTACATTCTGAGCAGAAACGTATAATCCAGTAAAACATTCTACTTTTGTGAGCATTGGTGCAAAGCTGAGACGAGGTGAAAAGCATGCAATAAATCACATTTTTTTAAATCATAAAATTGGATTTTGTTACATTATACACCCCGAGTGGCTCTAATTTCTCGACCGTTGATGATTATATAGATGTTTTTCCACCATATCGTCCGATGCACAGAAAAGATTTGCTATCCAGAAGTCGTCTCATAGTAAAAGTTTTTGAAGACGATAGGTTTTAAGAAAATATGCGCGAAGCGCAGAAAAAAAAATTGCATTTACACTCCAAAATTGCCTCTAAAATCACCCCAATCACCACCATCTTTATAGTTTAAAAAAATGTTACACAACCCCCCCTGTTTAAGAATAAAAAGTTACATAACCCCCCCTATTTCAACATATGAAAGTTACATGACCCCCCTATATTTTACCCAACCCCCCAACCCCCCCATCATAAATAATGAACAGTCCCTTAATGTCAAAATTACTTAAATTAGCGTAAATTTATAATAAAAGCCAACATTTCCGCACGCATCCCGTCACCCCAAGTTTTTTTCTTGCCCCTTGTTCCCCCCGGCCCCCCCCCCCCAATATTGATGCTTCTGAAGATTGTTGCAAATTGTACATATGCCTTCTATCCACCTCATTCATAGATAGTCAACCTCTGGGCCTAAACCATTTTCAGTGCCATGTAGTGCAATCTTGGGACATCTTCTTTCTTTGTGGGTCTTCTGGCCATTTATTATTTACATACATATAGTACCTCAAGGGAGAGAGACGGTAGGGATCGAAAGTTCCAAAACTTTAATTTAGTTATCATGATTAAAATAACTCTAATACTACATGTAGTGTGTGAAATCCACTGCAACACATAGGTTTTAATATTTAATGTAAAAATGGTGATGATTTTGAACAATCCCTAAGTAACAATCTGGCATTTTAATCCCAAAATAATTACTTAATTTTTAGCCACAATCTGAAAACATTAGTGTGGGAACACTGCCATTATTCCTCATTAGCTTCATTTTTGCTCTGTATTCCAACAATTTTCAAATGTTCTTCTCATCCATCAAATATAATGAAGTTTATCATGATAAATTCAATTCAATAAACAAACATTTAATTGCATTTTAATGTTTCTAGCTTTGTATTGTGTTGAATTTTATTAAATGCATTGGGTATTTGTATAGTTCAGTTTTAAGATTGTTGACAGTGGAAAGCTCTCCAATAAAGAATTCTCATTATAAATGAATCAGTGGTTATTGAATAACATGTTTTACTAATTGTGTTCAGAACACATTGAATATATGTTATATATTCAATATTCATGTTTACTTCGACATGTTTTTGTCAGTGAAGATTTGATGTTAAAGTATACTTGACAATTGCATGTTTAATTGATTAGTAGGGTCATTTAGAACAATTATCATTTTTTTAAAATCAGTAACAAACAAAATTGAAGTTGGCATCTCTGTGATAGAATTATCGAAATGCTAAATTTCTGTCATGTGTACAGTGATGGATAATGTATGGGAAGACGAAAGTGAGAGGTATTTTATGCTACTGCCGTGTGCTTTTAAGTGTCATCATCAGGACTTTGTTAAATGTCAATGCATAATGATTATACAATGTTCAAAAAATAAATCTCGGGCTCAGGTCGTAAAACACCAACACTCTTAACCAATATAAAGGGACATTAAGCACAAGATTGGCTCCATAACATGGGTTACGTCAAGTGTAATAGCGTTAATTTATACTTAAATATGAGTCTTTGTGACAGCAACCTGCTTGCAATGTTACTCCCTTGTATTTAGATAGTACATGTACATGTATCTTTTGCAATTTTAGTGTATACCTCCTGAGTCTTGATTAATACACACCTTATTAAAGTAAACAATCAAAAAGGTCAGGTATTTTATAATTTAGCCAACACATTTGTTTGCATGGTACATGTCTCTGTAGCTTTGAATGAACACAGGTTATTCATGGTATTCTGTAAGTTTAAAGGTGGCTGACCAGATTTCAAATGTTCACTTGTTTTTTTACCACATTACATGTATACATGAAGCAGGCCTGGAAAAAATGTGGAATTCAAGAAGCTCCTTCCTGGGAAGTTTGGGTATTGCGAGGGAAATTTTGCTTTTCAAAATAAAGAAATACATAAGGAATGGAGGGAAATCTTGCTTTCTTTCTGGGAAATTTTGTTTGCTTCCTGGGAAATATACATTTTGTCCAGCCCTGACATGAAGGTTCATCAGAAACAGAAATAGACACATTCTAAAATTTGAGTTAAATTGGCACAGTGTTTTTTTATGAAGCAAAGGTTGACTCCATACTGAGTCCATAGAATAGTATGTACACACTTCTGTAGCACTTGGTTAATCACTTTTGGTGGGTAACAGGGTAATTCACTACTTTTTTCACTCATAGCATTTAAATGAAACGTCTGTCAGACCGCAAATGTTGCAGGGGTAATGATAAAAATGTGGGCTTTCTCCTGATGGGAAAAAGTGACATTCAAATCACACACATTTTACATTACCAATACATTTGATAGCATTGTAAATGAACCCAGGTTATTCAACTATCAACCATCCATTGAGATACCCACCTACCCACCGGGCTACCTATTTAGATACTATGTATAAGTGATATTTTATACACGTACCTACTTGTTGATGCTCAGACAAATTGGATGATGGAAATAATTGGGCAGGGGAAAAAGACAAAAATGATGATGAGGCTGGTGAATCGAATCCTGATTTTAAGATTGGGTTATTTTTAGAAGAATGGATTTAATTGTTAATAATGAAGAGCCTGCCATTTTGCAATATGATGGTTTAAGATTCAAGAAATATGTTTTTATTATGTAATTTTAGGGGTATTATGTAAAATGTTATATTGACTTTATCACAGCCTCGGTGAAAAACAGCTATTTTATGTTGACTTGGGTATCGTGAATAAATAAAGATTATGTATGTATGTATGTGCAGTATGGGAAGGGTATGGAGGAGAACTTTGAAAAAAATGACTTAAATGCATTAAAAAGTAATTTATTCCTTCCATATTCATAGACAATTTTATAAATGTATGAAAGAGGTTTTGTAAATATATGATAATTGTCATTGTGTTTTTTTGTGTTTTGTTTACAGACCTGGTCTATGAAGCCATTTGGAAAAATGTAAATTCACTAACCCTCCCTTGAAAGTCAACGGATTTGACTGACGTTGCAAACATAGGCTTAATCCTCTGACTTGCTTCACGCAAAAAGGGGAAGCCCCAAACCCATCAGCATCATGAATACAATGCGACGGATCATGAACCGCTCAGTGCGGAACCAAGGCGGACCAGGAGCTCAAGATAATTCACTAGGATTGATGCATCTACGGAAGCTCTATGTTGAATTATGTTGTACGGCTCAGCCATTGTCACAGAAGGACCAAGAAGATAAACTTTACATGATGTTGCCTCTATTTTGTAAGGTAGGTCAACAAGGTTTAAGAAGCAATTTAAAAAAAAAAAGTTTTGTTAATATAATTATAACCCTAACACTATCATATACCCCAAAATACCACGACTGGGCACGTTGGTACCACCCGGCGTGGAAGTTTTTTTATGAAAAAATGGACCCAGCCCATATAGTTTGCGCAATATACTGCGCAAACTAGCCTTGACAGCCGTGGTGAGTTTTTTTTACCGAGAGCTACTTTTTTTTCAAAAGTAGCGGCCGGATCATGGGATTTATTGAGAACCGGGAGCTACTTTCAGTCTACCGGGAGCTAACTTTTAATTCAATTCAGCGTGGCAGCATTGTCAACTCGAAATTCGATGTCTTGGGCAAGCTTCCCGATCATCAACGGGCGCTGGTTTGGACAAAATATCAGCGCTCGGTTGTTTATTTTTCAGCATTACCGGGCACTATGGCAGAAGGACCGAGGGGTAAAAATCGCCCAGCGCCCGCTTATCTTGAGCCTTGCGTGGTGTAGTGGGGAATTGTTCGCCTCTGGTGCTAGAGGTCCCTGGATCAAATCCCGGGGGATCGGGGGGATATTTTGGTCGATTTTCCACGTTGAAGAAAAAAAATCTGAAAAAAGTGGGGGTAGAGTTAGGGTTAAACCTCATTTGCTCTTGATCAGTGCAATGCTTCGTGTTCTCACGCATTGAAGATTGCCTCTATTTTGTAAGGTAGGTCAACTAGGTTTAAATCTCATTTGCTCCTGATCAGTGCAATGCTTCGTGTTCTCACGCATTGAACATTGCCTCTATTTTGTAAGGTAGGTCAACTAGGTTTAAATCTCATTTGCTCCTGATCAGTGCAATGCTTCGTGTTCTCACGCATTGAACATTGTACCAAAGAGGGGATATTATTTAAGAGATTTAGGGATTAAATTAGGTTTTAGCATGTATGTATTACCGATGAACAAGGCTTATGCATTGTATTCGTGGTTTATTTAACTCCGGTCTAAATGTTCAGAATGCAAGTTGTAGATCGGTGATGAACATAATGTTGAAACATTCGATCCCTTTCAACAATGATAAAGGATATTGAATGCCATAATAAATAGACACTTTTATACAATATAAAGAAGAACAAAATAAATTGTACTTCGATAAACAAATTCATTTGACTTTAACTTAAGTTCATTTGAAAAACGTTTTACATGATTAAACTGAAATAATAATAAATGTCATTAGTTTTAAAAGTCGATATAAAAAGCCGGTGCAGGATCATTTTAAAACAACACACGATTTCTTCTATTGTTTCAGTCCATGGCTTTGTATATAATGCGTATATATATAAATACTTTGATTGAATACCTTTGGGTTTCAGTATCAATGCTGCTTCTTCAATGCATGGAAATGAATTATAATTACTTTACATCCAAGTACCCTGTCTCTGTCCATTTTCAGTTTTGTATCATTTTATCAACTTTTACATTTTGTTAATAAAGGTGAACATAAGTGTGTACTAAGACAAAAAGAGCTTTGTCTCATCTTCCTTGAATATGGATTCTTGTTCAATTCTTTTGCGCAAAGCAGCACATCCAATTAGATTCTTACAACTTGTAACACAAAATCTGAAAGAATAAAAGTTCTCTGTGTGTCCAATTTTCTGTCATTCCTGAACCTTTATTCTCCCCAAACCCCTTATACAATACATGTGACATGATTTGATTAGAAGAGCTACTCTTTATTATAAGGTAAAGGAGGTAATGGAAGCATCTGGAAGTAGTAATGTTTGAGTGTTTGTTGTAATTAACCAAACCAATTAATGCAGGCGGTGACAAGCAAGTTTACGAACTATTAGGTTTTAAACCTACATAATTCTTGATAATTTGTTATTGTGACCGACCATGATCACAGCTTGAAACAATACCATTAAAGCTGTGATTGGTCCATTTTGTTATTGCTAAACTCGGCGCGTGGCATAATAAATGCTAGTTGGGGTCATCACTACACTTGGTTCATTTAAAAACCGGTACCAATCTTAACCCTAACCCCCCTGGGTGCTAAAAAATGCTAATCCTAAGTCCCTCTCCAAACGCATGCGCCGTCGGTTTTCGATGACGTAGTCAACCGAGCCTATATAGTGAGCGCAGTATACTGCGCGAATGTGTAGCTGAGGGCTGTGGCTTAGTGGTTGGGACGTGGAGCTTGAGAACGGAGGGTCCCCGGATCGAATCCCGGCAGGTTCCCGGAGATTTAGTTGGCGTTTTTTCCTCGAAAATCGTGATCCCGGTCAAAAACCCTAAACCGGGGTTAGGGTTATGATAACTTGGTGAAAGTATATAAAATCAATTAATAATTTCATAACTTATTGTCACACCAAACCTGCCTACTCTTTTCGTCCCCATTCACCCCGTCTTCTTTTCCCTCTTTGAAAGCCCATGAATATTCCCAAGTATATAAATAAATAAAGACTACAGAATATTTACAATACATGTGTTCCTGTAGGTGCCAGCCTGTTTTGTAAACATTAATCAATCAATCAATCAATCAATCTTTATTTCCATATAAAAAAATAATACATCAAATCACAATCACATATATAAAAAACACAATATGGAGGAGTAGACTGGAAAGCCAATGAGGCCCGTTTATGGTCTACCCCTTAAAACAAGCAGTACATAAACAAACATTTTATACTACAATAAACAATAAGAAACCCACAACACCATTATACAAGACAGAACAAGGACGGGCTCAAATACAAGAGATTACTCGTAATTTTGGATAAGGTTTTGCTTTAACTGGGTTCGGAAATGCTTTAACGATTTGGATTGTTTCATGTTTTCGGGAAGTGAATTCCAGAGAATTGGACCATTGGTTCGAATAGCACGGTCGGGGAAAGTCTTTTTGTTATTTGTCATGTTAAAATCATTGCCATGTCTTGTTGGGTAGTTGTGAACATCTGAACGCTTTGAAAAGAAGGTTTTAAAAGCTCTGGGTAGATCATTTATGGAATATTTAAACATGAATACCCCAAGTTCCATTGTGTACATATCGGTTATTGTAAGAAAATTATACTTAGCAAATAAAGGTGCTGTGTGACTCCTATAGTGACTATTAGAGATGGTTCTAATTGCCCATTTTTGCAGTTTAACAAGTTTGTCTAGATATGATTTACAAGTTTTGCCCCATATAAGTATTCCATAGCTGAGATAAGGTAAAATTAAAGTACAATATAACGAGTGTAATATACGTGCTGGAATAGAATGCTTAAGTTTGTTCATGACACCAATATTTCTTGTATTTCATCTAATTCTTCTTACACTTTGTCCATGCCACTACAATCCCCCGTACAATCCCATAAAGGCGACCGAGTCAATGTCCTCATCAAAAGCTATGAACAATTCCATATGATAAGAAAAGATCCATTGAACAGCAGGTACTACCAATGCGTCCTACTTTATAAATCCTAACGGGATTACAATCCGAGTTGTTCTAAAGTGCCTATGCTGTGTTTAAAGCATTACAAGGATGATTTACATCAATAAGATGTTTACGCATTTGAAGCTAGTATAATTTTTGGAATATGAACAGCCATGATGCTGACTATGGATTATCCATCTAGAATGCCCTCAAAATATAAAGTAAAAACATGTGTAAAACTGTTAAAAAAAAGTGTCCCATGGGTTAGAAAATTAATTAAAAATACATCATGTCTTAAAAAGCAAACCGATGGTAAGCCCTATTAGTTCTCTATCAAATACACTTTATCCCATTGAATTTCACCATCTAACTACCAAGATATGATCAATTCAGTAACATGAGTATGAATCCCACTTTGGCCACTTTTGAACAAGAAAATGACTTTCAACTGAATTGCCTTTGTGATTCAGATGATGATTATAGGATTATATGTCAATGTTTTGTTTAAAATACTGTCTAAAATTCAAATATTTTATGGTATGTCATGGATAATTTGGATGAAAATATGTTTTTATCGGTTATGATTATGTTCAATTACACACTGAATGACGATTCTAATAAAAGAGCTCTCTTCATATGAAAAGTGACCAACGCTGAATTTGAAAATGCCCGAGTATGATTTGCCATAATTTGATAACGAAAGCTCCAAAATGGATAGAAACAATTCTTATGGCACATTAAGGATTGCTGAACATGATTATTAGTATTTCGTGAGAATTTATATATTTTTCATGGCTAAAACAAAATCATGTTTCAAATGGGACACTTTTTTTGAGACACCCTATATATTGGACCAAAACAGGTGTTTTTTTAAAGAATGTGTGCTAGAGCCAAGTCAGTGTATGCCAACTATCACAGCACATCATCCCTACTAAAAGAGAAAGTCAGTGTGATTATTTGCCAAATATACGAGATGGATGCTATTTATACATAAAATAAATATATTTATATTGTTGCCTGCTTAAATGACAGCTTGCATTTCTCCCTGTGGCCAGATTGACTAAAGAATGTCAATTTTGTCCAACTCGGAAATAGTACCAGTGCGGCTCATGAAAAACAAGTCTTCTCATGCGTCCGCCGGTAAGACAAGATATTGTGCGTGCCTGGCAGAGACTGCCAAAACATGCACAAAGCAAACATGGGTTGAAACAGAAGGATAAGAAGAATTACAGCTTTGCCCATTGTGAAACAAATGACTGACTGACTGGCTCCAGCATGCTGTCCATTGGAGTGTGCGTAATTATTGAGGGAGAGAAATTGATCAAATTCTCAAAATTATTGTGTGTGAAAACCAGAATGTTGATGATTTCCCACTGCCATCTTTGCCACATATTTGAGAAAGTAAATGTGTGATCCTTTTTATGCACCTGGGGACTGACTGACTTAAAAGGAATGGCTTTTTCATATTTTGACATGGATACATGGACTGAGTATGAGCAATGTTAGTCATGTAAATTTACAATCATAGGCCTTACTGTTAGTATAAGCTGAATTTTTATACTAGTGCTATTTTGAAAGATTTAATTTCTATATTGAAAATTAAAGAATGTTGAAATGGTTTTGTATTGTGCAATACCCTTCCTTCCGAAAGATACTGGGTAATTATGAAATGAACAAACCATGATTCATGCTTGGCCTTCTTGTTGTATTGTGAAAAACATAGAGAAAAAAAACACATTAAATTTAGATACTGACAAAGGTAAATAAAAAGATAATTAACCAATTTGATTTACCATGATTTTCATATCATTGTGATTATAATTTTTCAAAACGTACAAGATAATATCTCCTTCACAAAATGTGTATTGATCATATAGCCACAGCTATACACTGCAAGCGATGATTGTTTTGAATGTCAACCCGTTTATGCATTATGACTCAATTTTAGGTTAGATGGTTGCATTTTGTCACCTCCGTTGAACCTGTCTGCCGTATTTTAAAAGTAAACTCTACTATTAGATGTAAAGTGGTGGGTGGATGTACCGACAGCGCTTGTATTATTAAGCAGTATTCATGTATTCACTCCACTATAAGGGCATTCAACACATTTGACTATTCTCTGTTCAGTGTTAGTTACAACCTGACCTTCTATCTTTTACAGGGTGCACTTGAATATCTTGCCTGAAGACAGGGTTTCCATTCCAAGTTATAGCTATCAACCAATTGCATTATATGATGCTCCTCGTCTTCACTAGTGATAAATAATCCGTAATGTTTTAAGGTTTAAGGTCACAACTATGTTATGAACAGGGTATAGACGGCTGTTGACTAGAGGCATAAATTTACAAAATGGTTGCATGAGAGACTTAACTGATAGAATTCTAAGGTGAGAATGTGTAATGTTTGCATTTTTTACTGAAAAACACAGTGTTAATGGATTTTTAATTTGGTCATATACTAAATAATTTGCTAATTATGAGGTATTTTACAATGACCAATCAGCCAAATATTTCAAAGTGCAGATGATGTGTAAAACAAAATGAACATTTTGAAACAAATAAAGTATATCAGCAAAACCTTTTTGGCAAGTGAGCTTGGAAATTTGTCATGTTTATGTTTAGGCCTTTAATTACATGCTTAATGAACCATTCCATTTGCTTTTTAAGGGGTGTCTTATTTTAGGGTTTGCATGAGGAAATTATTCTTTAGTCCAGCCATTGTGAGGATAAATCCATTACAAATCTTTACCGGCTGGACATGTACTCCATATTATTAGTTCCGTTGCCTATCCAAGTTAGAATCATGACGTGAATGTGTATAACATCGGTTGACGCGGGTGTTGAAATCTATATGCAGGGAAGTTTACTCCTTAGAATATTAACAGACAAGCCTGTCTGGCTGGCTTCTATGTAGAAAAACACACACAGAGAGGCCTGCTTGGTTAACAAGTTAATATAATAATGCCAATTTGACCATTTTTGTTGACAGTATTGTAGGTTGGAAGGTACTGTCATTATTTTCAAATCCGAGTCAATAACCCTGTTGAAAATGCGTAAAGGGTGGCTATAGTCGCTGAAAGTGAACCCCAGGGTGCTCAGTGGTCATTACAAGGGGGTATCATGCGCGTCCAAGGACTTTCAAAAAGTACCCTAAATAAGTAATTGCATAAATGTGAAAAAGTACCCCCTAAACAAGTAAGGACAGTTTTTGCATACCCTAAGCAAGTCATTTCAGTATTTTCATACCCTAAACAAGTAATCAAAATACCTTGATAACCTAACATACCCTAAGCACGTAATTTGTATATTTTGAATCCTAAGCTTAATAGTCTTTAGCAAGCCCCAGAAGAAAGCCGTATTCTACTTTAAACATACGCACGATACCCCTTTTGTTGCCGTTGAATACTATAAATGGCAAGACTTGCTAAAAGTCTATGTGGATTCTCAGAATTCCCATCATTTTTTACACAACACGAAGAACATGACGAAGAGGCGCCTATTGAAAAATCGCCAGAACAAGGCCGATGCCAGGATGAATTGCGACAGGAACAGATTGAGGAATATAACGCGGCTATTAAAAAATGTCATAGATAAAAGAAAATAAGGACCCTAAATACGTAAGACCATTGTATTGAAGTATACCCTTTTCCCTGATTTTCCTTGTTTTGATACCCTAAACACGTTACGTACGTAACGTGCCCTGGCTTCAAAAACCACCCTAATTACGTGATTTCTTGGACGCGCATGATACCCTCTTGTAATGACCACTGAGCACCCCGGGAAGTGAACAAATACTAAAATAAATTAAGTACATGTACATGACCATTCAAGTGAGCATATCATTCAATACGCTGGGTAAATGTAACAATGTTAGAGAGGAAGGGTAACAGAAATATGAGATAGGATGGGAGACCTGAACAACAACCATGAACAGAAGGCTGTTACAATTTGAGTCACACATTTATGACCCGAATAGCTTGAAAGCATCACTTCAGTTGGACCATCAGTAACATACATGTATGGTCTGGCTTGGCTAATTAGGTCAATTCTTGGTCATCCTGTAGATGTTAATAAAATAAGAAGTAAAAATTGATCTAGCTTTGCAACATGATTTTGCACATTTTGTTTTCCGCAGACAGCAGTATAGAAAGCTAGTCTTGGAAATCTGAAACCTGATGTTGATGCAGAAAATGTTCATTCAACACTACAAACCTTATTTAGATATTAATGAACACACTTGTAATAAAGCTTGCGCTCATCCTAGTGTGGGTTAGTTTGGTGTGAATGTCATGTTTTCTAGTATTGGATCTATCAAGACCTGCTGGAGAAAGGCTAGCAAATATCTGACAGGCTTTAAAATATCTCCTGTCAACATTGTGAATTTTACAAAAAACACAAACTAGAATTATTTAGTGAAATCTTATGAAAATAACCCTCATATTATAAATGAAAATAGTATTTTGAGTCCTTGCAGTGTATCCAATATTTTAGTTGTGCAGCTTTGTTGCCAAGTGTTTTTTTTTAGTTTAACCATGAGTGAAGCTAAAATGAGTCAATCAGAAACCTGGCTTTAGTTTATAGACATAACGTGTGATATTTTGATTCAATGTAAATTTATGTATTTTCATTTTTCCCAATAGATATTACACAATGATTCGACTTTAGGTCAGACTAAATGTGATGTGATCAAGCAAAATGAGTCGGAAAATCTATCTCCAATGTTGAATATGAGATTTACCAAACAAATGGTAGAAATTCTTTTGCTTTCTATTGTTTTGAATACCCTTCTATTTGCTAATATCTTTGGAATTAAAGGGGCATTGAGAGATACGTATCGGAGTGCGCCCTCTATTTTCCTGGAAATTGGATTGTTTGCACCAAAGTACTATAATCAAAACAAAGAATTCTCGATCAAAACGTTTATTCCAGTCACCCCAGTGTTCATCAACATTTTGAATGCAGCGTGATGAGCCCTTGACAACCACGCCACAACACGATCGTACGTGACATGAATAAACATAAGCTTACATAATTGTCCAATCACGCAGCGTGGGGTCTTGTTGATTAGGTCCGCGATTGGTCAATTACCTATTTGTTTACAAGTACGTCACATCTTCCGGTTTTACTGCGCCCTTGCCATCGCAATTGACGCGGTCAGGCACGATACTCCCCAGTCGCACGGGACACTGAGGAATCGTGTACGATTTGATCAAGAATTCTTTGTTTTGATTATAGTAAAATTTAATACTTGGGCATATACTAACTACCATCTGAAAACGTTTACCGTAAGTCGCAGCATATTATGTAATATTTCACATTTTGGTAATTTCGATGTAGATCACATCAAAGTTATCAGCAGAATTTGGCACATATGGCTCCACCAGAATGTCTATCTAGCGCCATCACTTCAACCCTTTTCCGAAGAAATATTACATTTTGGGGTTCTATAAATACCTTATCTATTGAAACTATTTTTTCCCTTCAAATTTTATTTTTATCGCTTATCTCTCCGTGCCCCTTTAAGTATTCGTTTGAAATGGGGTTTTCTGCCAAATGTAGCATTGCAAATACCCAATGACTTCACATGGAAAACTAAAATTGTGATATTTTTGACTTTAGAGTTAGACACATTTTACTTGATCACATCACAAAGACAGACCCATACAATTAAACACTGCCTACACATTCTCCTGTAATCTTGAAAAACCTAGTAAGTCTGTTGAATGCAAATTTGAGAAAACAAAAGGAAAACTGTTTCCATATTTTTTCAAGACTAGGTTTTTCCATACTAGCTTCTTCTTGATGAAAAACTGCCGACAGGGAAGAGTTTCCCACACTTTAACTTGATAAACTGTAGGGGGAAAACCTATTAAGTCCAAAAATGGGTCTAACTCAATTTTTCCACCATTACAGGAGAATGGTTCTGTCTCAACAATTGCAAGTTTCCTGTGAGATTAGATTGTCCGCTTAAATTTTTGATTTTTGATTATTTTTTGTCATACTAAGCCTATGAAAGTATAATATCAGATCAGCATTCACTCATCAGCAAAATGAAGCGTGTAGTACAGTAAAGATTTCTTAGACATTTTCCTGATGATTTGTTATGACCTGTACGTGGCTCTCTCTGTAGCTACATCACCCTAACTTACAATCTGCTACTTGAGAAAATGTTGAACATGCAAAGTCTGTATTGTAACTGTAACATCTCTTGAGATTGTATGTTTATGTAGAGTCCCTGGGTTCGCATCACATTTTCTATCAAATAATTTCTTGATACTTGACTGATTGTAGAAGATATGATTGACCGGCAGGATCAGCCGGGCTAAACTCCTGACAATTACCAGACAAATCTTGCTACGGAATGACCAGGACGTTGAACCATGTAATGTACTTGACAAGTTAATTAGTGTTCAACACTTGTGTGATGCATAACCTTTTGATGTAACGCCCGTCAACTGCTATACTTATGAGCTCCTATTATTCTTTGACCCAAAAGATTAATTACCATTGGCGTATAATTTGGCTGTGATTAACGTGTTAGGAAATGTAAAACTATATCTGAATGATTACTGTATTATCCCTATTAAGCACTCACACCCTTTCATAAGAGCCCACCCCCTTTTCCCCATTGACTACCAAAAAGTAGTTAATAATAATGATAATAATAACGCATTTTAAAGCGCCTCAAGGTGCTGTACACAATAGCCAAATGTTCACCTAATAAGCACCCATCTTTTTAGCCACTGTTGACACAGTAGCTCACTATAAAGTAGCATCCAAAGGTCCCAGCATCAACAACATTATCGACTATCAATCAGCAGATTATCTCGGAAAAGTTTTGCCCTCCATTTTGTACAAATTGTAAACATTGGTAAGGAAACAGAAAATGAATTTTCAATGTCTTAAAAAACAAAGGCTTTCAACAGTAACCACCATACTCCTTATAGAGAAGTTTAAGCATGAGAATATGATAAAATCATGAATTATTTCAATGTTGTCAAGGGAGGGCAGTTTCCAAAATGGTGGCCCCCTATGTGTTGAAAAGATTGAACATTTCCAATTTTTCCAAGAAAAAAATACATTTTAAACTAGCATTTTTTCATATTTAAATTACAAATTTATGTAACCAGAATTTGTCAGTATTAGGGGTCAAATATGTATTGATGCAAAAGGTATCATGTAAAAAATGTCACAAAGTGCTCAATCTGTTATACACTTTCTAACCTAAAAGCTAACAGAGCTAGCAAAAATTCATTTTGAGAACATTCATTTAAGGTGGCTAACTCGGCTACGGTGACCGGCAATGATTTGCTTCAAAATAACAGAGGATGTGTATATTGATGAGAAAAGATGATATGCCAAGTTTGAATTTTTTCCAAAAAGCCGTTTTTGATTTACGGAATTTTTCGTTATTTGAAAACCCATTGACTTTTAAGTCAATGGGTGAAAACCCATTGACTTTTAAGTCAATGGGTTTTCAAATAACGAAAAATACAGGAGGCGTAGCCGAATTCCCAAATACTGCCAAATTTCAGAAAACACATAGTTTTGTTAATATTTTTTTCTCTTCTTTAAAATCAATGTATGCTAAAGACTTTTATTTTATTTTGATGCCAAAACACCAAGGTATAACACATTTTTTTCCCCTCCACAACTGAGTGGTGATTGATGGTTTATTCACTGGGAATGTTAGTACTTTTTCACTATTTTCTAGAAACACTATATTGCCAAACTTTGTGAATTTCTGCAGAAAAAACTACTTGTTCAATTTGCACAAACAAGGTGTCATATTAAAGGTAATTAAGTTTAGAAAGTTATCTCGTGAGTTTTTACCAATTAAGTGTTTCTAGAACTTTTTACAGCCTTTTGAAAATTTCCCTAAAATCAAAATCAAAAAAAATATTTTTTTCAAAAAGTAAACACTGTATTTGCAAAAACTCACGAGAGAATTTAGGTAATATGCTTATAAATTTATTCCCAAAGTTTCATGGCCATAGCACTTTTCGTTTAGTCTACAGAAATTCCAGAAGGTGAAAATTTAGGGAATTTTCAAAAAATAAAGAAAAACATAAGAAATTTCAAAAATGATCCGAAAGTCCTGAAATAGGTAGAGAGACTTATCTTTACTGTGGTCTCAGTATAAAGAGTATAGATATATAATTGATTTGGTTTTGCAGCAGTTTTTCTGTAGTGGTGTAGGAGCCGAGTTAGCTACCATAACCCTAACGCTACTACGTCTCACAGTCACCTCACAGCCAGCACCACGTGGCTTGCGCGCGCACAAGTTCTATCTCCTGTAGCACTAAACTACGGGTATATATGGTCTCCGATTTCTTAGCCTGTGAAGCCCTCCCCCCGTGGCTGAGTGTTAGTATATCTCGCCTGTCACGCGGCCGACCCGGGTTCAACTCCCGGCGCCGGCGGACATAATTTTCCCCATTTTTTTATTTAACCCCCTCCCCCTGTTCTTCGTTCCATCCCCACTGCCACGTTCTAGGGTTAGGGTTAATACGACACCACACAGTGCATTTCTATAACCCTAACGCTACTACGTCTCACAGTCACCTCACAGCCAGCACCACGTGGCTTGCGCGCGCACAAGTTCTATCTCCTGTAGCACTAAACTACAGGTATATATGGTCTCCGATTTCTTAGCCTGTGAAGCCCTCCCCCCGTGGCTGAGTGTTAGTATATCTCGCCTGTCACGCGGCCGACCCGGGTTCAACTCCCGGCGCCGGCGGACATAATTTTTCCCATTTTTTTATTTAACCCCCTCCCCCTGTTCTTCGTTCCATCCCCACTGCCACGTTCTAGGGTTAGGGTTAAAGCACACTTGGACACATTATGGACTGTATTCTGATTTCTCGTATGTATTTAAACATGGTTTTAAGCTAAACACGCGGTTAACTTTGACTAAACATTTGTACCAAACCAAGTGCATGTAGTAGTTTTCTTTTCGTAACACGATTGCGTGTATGTTGTGGAGTTGAACATATTAATAGACGTTCATTTGATGCATTCCTTTAATTTCTACGGTAACCCATATGAATTGCTGATTATTGATTAAATACCATTCTGTACAATGACCCACTTCAATGTATTTTCTGGGGACGATTTTCATCTTGTTTAAAATGTGTCCTGTTCAGGGTTGTCACCAGCAGAAATTTAGTACCGGACAATTAACTAATACTAGTAATAGCAAGCAGAGGGAGCGGAGCGACCACAATGCAGAGGGTGATGGCTGTGGGACCAGGGTTATGGATTTTTTTAACTTTTGATTTTTGAAAGACGATCTGGAAAATTTCTAGATTTCTCAACACTTTCGCCAATCGATACAGCACTTAAAGGTAGATGTTCCGATTGCTGGCCCGATTTTCAACTCGATGTTTTCTATTTTACATGAAAGGTCATCCTTATAATTGTCGCATTCCAAAGTTTGAGTTGCATAACTCCAAAATTGATTCTATTTTTAGAAGCACAAGGTTACAATACATTTGTCCATTGAGTTATACACAAACCGGTTGGTGGTAACCACGTTTTGCAGTAATTCACTACATTTTAGCCTATAATTTATAAATGGAACCTTTCTTGGCCCTAAGATTTTACAGACATAATGAGAAAAATATGGGGATTCTTCTGATATCAAAATATCTTGATGTGAAAAAAAATCATAGCCCCAAAAAAGTGATCGGAACATATAACTTTATAATCTCTTTTACATGTATATCGTAGACCCACTTCCTTGGTATCCTTAGTATATCGCCAATTTGCACTACAGTGTATATAAATAATATATGAACAAAATTATTGTGATATTTGCAAATACTTGCACATTTATGGCAGTGTAAAACTGCATTGCAATTGGATGCCCAGGTGCTGAATTTGGCAGCCAAAATTTGCGTTATGATATTACGTTTGTGGACATTAGTGACCAACTTTCAGGTACCCGCTAGAAAATTATTTCAAGTGCCTGGGTACACAATTATCTGAAAATCCCAGCCTTATAGTACAATATGAACATTGTATTTATTGCTCTGGAGTCTGGACCCTAAGGATATTCAATTTCCAAGCCATCTGTGCTCCTGATAGCAAGCATAGTTGTTTGTAATGAATAACATTTTCTTCTTTCAATCTTATTTCTTACAGGTGTTTGACAATTGTACAGCATTGGAAATGATGGATAAGTTTGGAGATGTGATCCAGTTTGCTAACCATGTTGCAAGGCTGTTTGTCACAGAGGTACGACGTAGAGCGTCAAACCAATCAACAGGTATGTGGTTAATAATCAGGGAAATATAACGTATTGTAAAACCAGAAATGTTCGTGTGCATTCGAATTTTGCTTATTTCACGAGGAGCGCTTACTCGCGAAAATGTCATGCCGCAAATATTTTTCTAATCTACCTTGTTAGGGGATATTACAATCTGAGTGCTGATACTGTGTGTGCGCCGTGTCGGTAGCCTGGTAAATGAAGCGAAATGACTGTGACGATTTCCTAATGGCAGCAAAAAACAGTGGTTCGGAAGTCATGTATAAATGGTGGTCCCGTGCATCGGGAGAGCAATACCCGAGCACGTTAAAAAAAGGTTACAGACTCTTTCGTAAAGAGTAGGGGATCATCCCGGTCTGTATCTGTTCACACATCTAACGGACCCCAATGGAAATAAGCTAATAAGCTTATTGGGTTATCCAGGGTCGTAGGACCCAAATGATATCAAATCAAATCAAATCAAACCTTGTAGCAGTTCATTGCAAAGTTACCCAATGTAACTCCAAAGTTTACATTTGCGAAATGTTCATGCCGTGAATTAGGCTAGTATTGCAGATTCGTGAAATTTTAAACTCGCGAATATTATTTTCTGGTTTTACAGTATTGTAATCGATCTCTAAACATATCATAGGGAGTAAAAGTCATCTGACAAGAAGGTTTTGATCGAACTTTGCAGAACCTTTTTTAGTTTGTGAGATGATGGATGTAGATGACTTGGAAAAGTCATGTGCAGGAGTGTAAGCAATTATAGTCCAGTCACTTTTAATGGGGTAAAATCCCAGTCTGCGATAGATTTGCCCAGTTGGATTTGTCAGGGCATAGAGTAAGAAAAAATGCTTAATTTTGCACATAATTCGCCCCGGCAAAAGCCATCATGGGGAGAGGCTCTCTGCGGCCTGCAGGTGTTACACAACTGATCATGTGATACAACTATCACATGATATCAGCATCACATGATATCATCATGTAAGATAAAAGTCTTACATGACTGTCACAGTGTCAGCCAGCGGTTTGATCTATGGATGATGGCTCTTAAGCTGATTTTCACATGTGTTTTTAGGTTTAATGTCTGAGAAATCGGCCCATTTCTTTGCGAGTTTAAAGATTTTTGCAAATTTAAACAAAAGTCGCTTACACGCCTTGATGCTATCACTTGGATCGATCGATGTACAGGGTGAATCAAAAAACATTGTGCGTGATTTGAAACGGCCAGTTGACCTTGATGCGTGCATTGAACCATGGAATTTGTTGTTATCTGTATAATGCATTATTAATCTATTTTATCCTCCCATAAGATGAAAGTAATCGACTGATAAATAAGCAAAGTGTGATTAAGTTTTGTAAGCTGACTGCGTTTTTCGCCATTCCAATGGGATTTACACGTGCAGTAAATTGGTTTTGCTAAAATGGTCATTATAATCACATAAATTGTAAAAATGTTCCTGAAATATTAATTCTTTTACTCTAGGATAAGCAGTTAATCTTCCGATACCAAAGTGTCAAATGAAAAGACAAATCTGAATACCTGCATCAGTGACTGGTGATGCTGCATCACCAGTCAACCTTCAAGAAGTGGAGGCATGTGTCAGAGCCGAAGTGACATCCCTGCACCGCAACGGTGCTCCATATCATCATGCTGCAGTAATATTCATGTCTTAACTGTGTAAATCCCATTGGAATGGCCAAAAATGCAGACAGTTAACAAAAAACGTGTCGCAGTGTGCTTTTTTTCACTTGATTACTTTCATTTTTTGGGAGGATAAACTAGATTAACAACAAAAATTCCATAGTTCAATGCACGCATCAAGGTCAAATGGTCGTTTCGATTCACTCTGTAGAGTGTACAAACTGAGTTGTTACGGATATATTGGAGGAAAGAAATTATAGCCGAACCAAAGAAGATGTAATCACTGCACAAAAAAGAGCTGATTATGTTAAGGGGCAATTATTTTCTACAATTTTTCTTTTTAATTTTTTTCTTCTAATTTTGGTCTCATTAATAAGACTAACAAGTCAAATAAGGGGACTGTTACATCAAATCCTCTCCATTTACGCCTCCTATAACCAAAAGTATTCATACGTTTCAATAGGATTTGTTAAAATCGGTTTTGCTTTGTTGTTATCGGCAAAAAAGGATCCCGTGGGTTACCTATACTTAAAAAGATGAAAAATTAATGAAAAGAATGACTGATAGATGATCTAGGTGTAATTAACTGGGCTAGTCTCCACACAGTGTTTAACAATTATCCAACAATTCATTGCTCAGTGTAAAAGTGCTTATTCGCATCTTTAGGAGCAGAGTTCAGTGACGTACTGACATGTCTATCTTCTGTGTGTACCAAAAAAAGAATGGATTATGACATTCTGGGTATGAAACTGTATTCTCAGTGTGTCTTGTATAGAGACAGTCAAAATAATGATGGTATGAATGATGCATCCAAATGACTAAATGAATATTATTCAGTGTGATATGTCTGTAGATCCATACACTTGATAATTACTGATAGGCGCCATGCTCTCTTTAACTTATAGTTATCCTATATTGTGTATCAGCTGCATGTGTTTGATATCAGATCATTTCAATGCCCCAAAAGTAAAGTAACCAACGATTGTCTCATCCATTTTACTAGTTACTAAATTGAAATGAAAAGCATGACTAACATTCATGAATATAAAGAGGAGCGGAGTGCCCATCTCTTTTTCGAATTGATTGTGCCAGACTCACTTCTATTATGTTTATGGGTGGGGATCACTATACCTCTTCCAAAGCAAATAAAATTAAGAGAAATAATTAGCCCTAACACTACCCCTCCTTTTTTCAGATATTTTTTTCGCCTGGCGAAAACAGACCCAAATAATTGCCGTGACCCGGGATTTGAATCACAGACCTCTGGCACCAGGCAGAGAATTCCACTGCCATGAGTGTCAGGGCTACTTGGCGCAGTATATTGCGCCAAGTATATAGGCTGGTTCCATTATTTCATCGAAAAACTTCCACGCAGGGTTATAGAAACAGGCTGGGTCGTGGTATTTGGTAGAGTTAGGGTTATAGAAACCAAACTTAAAAAATGTGTGACGAAAAAATAAATTCTTCTTAACCCTAACACGTCCTCCTTTTTTCAGATTTTTTTTCGCGGGGCAAAATCGGACCCAAGTAATAGCCCCCCTCCCCTCCCCCTCCCCTCCTCCTCCCCTCCCCTCCCCTCCCCCTCCCCTCCTCCTCCCCTCCCCTCCTCCTCCCCTCCCCCTGTATTTTGTACATTGGCCTACAGCATAATCCTGATTAAAAGAAATATAAAAAATAGGAATTGATAAATAAGCCTTATCAAAATGATTAATGGAAATGCCACTCTTGATGATGTTAAGATTCAAGTATGGTATTAATTTAAATGATACAAGTTCTCAGCATCATCTAGAAAATACATCTCATTTTGTAATGAATCTGAATTTAATTTCATCAGAAATGAGAGTCACATCATTGAAAAGAACTTCTTTTATTTTTATCATACACATGATATGTTGCTCAGAAATTGTACTGTTTTGATCTAACAATGAGATAATTAATTGGATAATATTGCTTGCCATCCTAATTTAGATAACTTAATTTGCGATGAAACTTTACACATGTGTATGCAGCGCCAGGATGTAGCGCTATTCCCTGGTGCTTAGTAATTGATCTGTTGCGTAACGCTCCAGTCCTCATGTGGTTTATACGCGTATATGATTGTGTTGTGATGAAATACTGTCATGCTAAAATGTGTACATTATGCATAGGAATTATATAGTGAATTTAGCAAATTTTTGATGGTGTGAAACATGATGACTTCAAAAATATATGCTAATTCAAAGAAGTACAAAAAGGTGACTTCATATTATGGATTATATTTGTTAAGTTGCTTGCATCTTGCAAACAAACATTGAGTATGACAATAATATTTCATATAGGTTTGTAATGTATTTGTCCAGTACATTGCTGTGTAAATCAAGTCACTCAGTTATTCCTGGATAGATAGATGCGTTGCATCTTTGATGAAATAGCTGTGTCAATGTCCTGATCTGTGACAAAGCAACACGTAGCTTTGAATACTGGGGAATTGCATGTATTTATCAAGGTATTCCTGTTTTAAGTTTATTACTATAGTTTAATTAGTTCAAAATTGGCGAGAAATGTGTGATTTTTATCTCTCCGAACGCAAAATTAATCCAAGCATGTGCTCGCTATTTTGGTATACGCAAGCGCCAAGTGTACGATTTACAATACGCCAGTTACGCTATGTTGTGAGTGTTTTGCACTCCCACGCTCTTCTGAATTAATTCGCTGCTGTAAGTAGGTTCACCAATTTGGAACTGACTGAACGATAGTGACTTTCAGTTCTTAAATCTACTATGGCGTATAATATAAAGAATTTCAAATATTGTATTCCAAATATTGCCATGATGACAGCAGTAGTCATTTGCGTGGTATCCTAAGTTTGAAATGATTAATTTCCCAAATCTTGTTCAATAATAATGTTTGGATGAAATATAATATGGATTATTTCACCAGATCTCTGCTATGTAAAGATAAAGACTACATGTAACTCTGGTTTCAAAACACATGCAGAAATGTGATCACTATGACTTTGTATTCACACATAGCAACTATTAAAGATTGTGCCTTTTATAGTTTGATCAGCTCCAAATTGGTGAAGCCACCTTACAGCAGTGGCATGAATACAGAGGACGTGGGCGCAAATGAAGGCAACATGTGCACTGTGAATCATGCATGACGCATGCGTACAAGCAAAACTGTGCATGTGGCTATAATTGCACACGTACGCTTGGATTACTTTTGCACACGGAGAGATAAAAACTGAATATTTCTCGCCAATTTGGAACTGATTAAACTATAAAAGATGATCGAAGGGTCAAAAGTTTGATTATGAGGTTGGTTTGAACAGTCTTGATATTATTGTCCATATTTCTTCTTTCCTTACAGAAGCAGCAAGCAGTGCCATAGCACAGTACTTAGAAATCAAAAGTACAGAGGACGATGGTAACGGCTGGATGCTTCTAAGTAGTCTCAATCTACTAGCTGCTAGCGGACTGACAATAGTTAATACTATGACCATAGCAGCCCTACCATCTACACTGGTCAAGTGTCTCTACTTATTCTTTGACCTGGGGGAGGTCAAGAAAGGCAAGGCAAAAGATGAAGAAGGATCAGAGTATACCCCATATAAAAGAAGAGAATTACTGCAGAAAACTGTTATACAGGTATGGGGGTGTGTGGATATGTGTGATTTTATTAATATACCTGGGAGAACATAAGAAAGAAATTAATCCACAATAATATTGGTGATGTATTTTAAGTTTAACATTTAAATGAAAAAAGAAGGAAAAAAATGACAACCCCCCAAAAAAAAAAAAAAAATAGAAGAACCCTCCAAAAGAGCCCCCTCCCCTTCCACATGCACATGCAAAAGTTTTTAAATTGTTAGATTCAAAATATGCGAATTGTTCATGAAACACATGGTCCGTCCTAATACAGTGTTGCGATCAGATGGGATGTATAAAATAAGAAAGCACTTTTGATTCTTATGAAGCAGGCAGGGTGGCAAATATGAGTTAAAGCTATAGTTAGATATGACCCATGGAATGAACTGATTTCTAATCTATTATGCACAATCACTTTTTAAAAAAACCCAGATTGACATTTAAATTGTTATTGAAACGATAAGCTTTAAATTATGACACTTTGATTGACATTTAAACCGTTATTGATATTTCATTTCAAAGGATTTTTGCTAAAAGGTTAGTTGCTATGGCAGCTACTAACAGGTATCACACAAATAGAAATTTAGATGACAACCTGAGATTTTCTGTATCCATTACTTTAGAATGGAGATTTTTAAACTAATTATACCAGTTTGGATCACAAAATCCAGAAAGGCCAAAAAAAAAAAAGGAAACGTTGGATTGCCCTTTCCCAACCGACCGTAAAAATCTGGAAAAACTCAGTCGCGTTTAAAAAAATAAATAATTGGAGTTGAAAAAAAAGGTTGGAAAAAAAGTAGATTTGTTTAACTATTTTTTTTTAGAAATTACAAATTTGTCACCTAAATGACCTCATTTGACCCCTATGTGACCCCACTCTGAAATATTTATTATCCATGCCACCAGACTTTGTCTTTTTGATATCAACATTTAGTTAAATTAAAAACCTGTGATTTGGTCATTCTTTGGAATCTAACAAAAAAAATTAAAAAATCAAAAAATTGACCTACCAACCACCCCCCCAAAAAAAAAATTGAGATGAAAGGGCAATCCAACTTCTTTTTTTTAAGGCCTAATAATTTGACAAAAAACTACACTTGTAAAAAGTGCTAGATATGCATTATGCTTTCTGTACTAGGTAATACAATGACAGGGCTGGAGTAAATGTTTATTTTCCTTGAAACAAGTATAAACTCCCGCAATTTGTCATGAAATATTTCTGTATTTGAAATACAAATTTTTCCTTCCATATATGAAAATGTCTAGGGAAGGAGCTTTCCAACTCCCCATGTACATTGATGTGATATATTACAATATCTAAAGGTTAATTATTATTTTAAAATCAAATTGGCCACAAACATAACTTACGGGTATACATTTTATAAAGTCAGTTGGGCAAAAAAAAAGTATTATGCCGGCTTTGAAAAAAAGTCTGAAAAACATTAGTCTTAGTCACCACCAGCTGGCTAAATGAGAGACATTCACATACATACTGCAAGACCTTAATTACCACTAAGTATTTTGAGTCAAGTTACCTGACCTAACTTGTCTAAGCTAGCCTAATTATTTCAAGGGCTTACATCACCCGGTCATGATCAATACAAAAGGATGAGTCACATATATTGTAATTACTATCTTGTCCCGGGAATCCCCTAGTCCACTCAATCAGTATCCGTATCGGTAATTGTGCTGCATAATAGCTATTCACTAAGTGTACATGTATATGGTGCAAGAATGACGTTGTCAGGTTTATTTATAGACCCATGGGGAGGATGTTTTTCCATTCTGAAAATGGGACAGGCGAGGGCAGATTTTGAATTTTGAATTTCAATTAGACTTAAGTAGTCTCGAGGATATGTCAGCTTATTATAGTTTGATCAGCTCCAAATTGGTGAAGCCTTCTTACAGCAGCGTATGAATACAGAAGGATGCGGGCTCATGAAGGCAACAAGCGAACTGTTCATCATATTTGTGATGCGTGCGTGCAACCAAACCGTGTGCGTGTGGCCATAATTGTGGGCATACACTTGGATTACTTTTGCGCGCCGAGAAATAAGAACCGAATATCTTGCCGATTTGGAACTGATTAGACTATAGTAGAGGAGATCTACTGTGTCTGTCTCCATGTGGTAACAAGATCCATTTAGAATAACCAAAACAGCATTGTGACTACTTGTTAAAATGGAAAGAAATGTAAGCAAATGGAATGTTGTGTTTATGTTGTCTTAAAATGTAGTGTTCAAAAAAAGTTTAGAAATCTAGTCATGATTCAACTTATATAGACTTAAGGTTGGATAGATGTGCAACTTTAATTCATGAATGTTGCCTCTACTATAATATTCAGTGAATCTGTAGTATGATTTCATAAAATAATGTATCATTTGATTTTGAAGATGTTTTTCTATATAATTGAAAAGTTTATAAACAAGATGCTGACATGACTGAGTTTGATTAGAAGGCCTGCTACCCTTATCACAATTTGATGGGTCCCAACTAATGATGAGTTTGCCTACTTTATCTTACAGTTACTGGTTCGATTGTGCAATTTCCCCTCTCCCGCTGAAGAACTAGCTAAGAAAGATGACCTGACTTTGCTCTTCAGTGCCATCACAAGCTGGTGTCCCCCTCACAACATTCCATGGAGGAAGGGGTCAGCTGAAATACTCACCACTATATCTAGACATGGGCTGACACAAGAAGTAGTGCAATATATACATAGTAAGTAATCAATTGTAGCCAGTATTAGTTCGCTTTTAGGCTATATTAAAAAAATCATTTGTCTCAAAGCTCCCGCGCGCGTTAGTTAATTAATGCACGTTAGAAAGAAGATTTGTCTTTATTTTAATTTAATTTTATTTAAAAAAATAAAATTTTAAAAAATCATAAAATTTCACAGATTTTTCAGATTTTCATTGATCACATCATTTTAAATACAGAAGGTCACTTTTACAAGCATTTCAATATTTTATATTTAATAAAAAAAAAACTTTAAAAAAAACGCATTCCGCATTAGGTTTTGAAAAACTGAAGAGCTTTGAAACAAAAGATTTTTTTTAATATAGCCTTAGCAGCCTCTGATTTTTTTGTTTTTGAGGTTGGGTTAAATCTGTTATGTGTTTGAGAAACAACACGCTTTTTATAAATTTTAGGTTTGAATTTGAGTTCAGTTTGATTTGATTTGTACTTTTGTGGTTTTAGAAACATATTATAATATAAAATCAATAAAACATAAAAAAGACACCTACATGTATTACTTACTTACAGAGTCCCTCAATGTTATGAGCTTGTACATGTAGGGATAGGTCTGATATCTTGCCCCCTTTTTTGGTAATTTATTTCCAAGAGAAGAATAACTACAAATAAAAGATAAATTAATATCACATGTATCATTTACACAATAGAATGATGCATTCAGACATGCCTGGGACCCAAAGTTCACTAATTCCCTAATAAATGTACATATTATACTAAAGATCAATATGCTTCCCTCAGCATTTCAATAACACATAAGTGCTAATAAAATAACTAATAAGTAAAGACACTGAAGTCCCATGTGGGGGATATTAAAGAAACAATTTATAGACATAATCTGACAAATTTAAATTTGATTTTGCAATGGCACAACATCAAAGTCGGCATTTTGATTACGTACTGTAAACCGCACCGCAGAGGTAACTCACGGCTCAATTGTAGAGGATTCTTTTCAAAATTTGTCACAACTATCTAATCTATATTTTTTCTGTTTGAGTTTCAATTATAGAGTTTTGATAATGTTTGCAACTTTGCATGTTACTTTTAGAGCTTTTTTATTATGTATTACCTCGTATCTTTGACAAGATAGTTGAAGAATAAAGGGGTAAAAGATAGTAGCTCCTTATTGCAAGCGGTGGTAAGAGATAGTAGCTCCGTATTGCAAGCGGTGGTAAGAGATAGTAGCTCCTTATTGCAAGCGGTGGTAAGAGATAGTAGCTCCTTATTGCAAGCGGTGGTAAGAGATAGTAGCTCCTTATTGCAAGCGGTGGTAAGAGATAGTAGCTCCTTATTGCAAGTGGTGGTAAGAGATAGTAGCTCCTTATTGCAAGCGGTGGTAAGAGATAGTAGCTCCTTATTGCAAGCGGTAGTAAGAGATAGTAGCTCCTTATTGCAAGCGGTAGTAAGAGATAGTAGCTCCTTATTGCAAGCGGTGGTAAGAGATAGTAGCTCCTTATTGCAAGCGGTGGTAAGAGATAGTAGCTCCTTATTGCAAGCGGTAGTAAGAGATAGTAGCTCCTTATTGCAAGCGGTGGTAAGAGATAGTAGCTCCTTATTGCAAGCGGTTAAATTACATGCAAGAGTAGTAACATCAATCACTTCATATCCTGTTTTATTGGCCGAGTAGGAGTCTAATAATAGCCACTGATTGAGCGAGGAGGATCTATCTGCTTGGAATTTTAAGCATCTTAAATGTCTTAAAGGGCATATTATACACATTGACTACATTGTGTTGTATAGTCTACTAAATATGTTCATCAGCATTGTTTGTAGATAATATACTAAAAACTAACAGTGTAGAAGATGTGGAGAACAAAATTAATTGAAGATAAAAAAATGTTTTTAATTACCCTTAGATATTTTCACATCAAACTTGAACTTGAAGATGATAGCAGCTCAGGCTGTTTTGATATGTTCGATTTATCAGTTTTATTTCACTTTTACAACATCAATCCTGGCAAAATATTAAAATAGTTTTATTGTTTTCTTCCAACGGATTGTAAATTGTAAAAGATCATGTGAGTTTTAATCACATTTTTAGGGTTCAAAATGAATATTTACTGCATTAAAATCTTGGCGAAGTAATTGTTTGTTATGAAATAGTTATAACCCTTACCGCACTGAATCTCACTAAATCTCACTGCCAGAAACTATCTCCGCGCACGTGGTGCTGGCATTGCCTCGATGACGTCACCTACCCCAGGCATATGTCGGCGCAGTAGCGTAGCCAGTGGGGGGGGGCAGACTGCCCCCCCCCCCACCCCCCCCCCCCCCCCCGGACACCTAAAATGGGGACGAGAAATTGTTCATGTAGTACATTTACTGTGCGATTTGTTTTTTTACTGTGCGATTTTCTTTGGACTGTGCGAATTTTTTTGCTAGAATGGGGACGGAGAAGCCAAAAAATAGGGATGAGAAATTGTTCATGTAGTACATTTACTGTGCGATTTTTTTTGCTAAAATGGGGACGGAGAAGCTAAAAAATAAGGGACGAGAAATTGTTCATGTAGTACATTTACTGTGCGATTTTGTTTGACTGTGGACTGTGCGATTTTTTTGGGACTGTGCGAAATTTTTTGACCCCCCCCCCCACTTACGTGAAATTCACGAGGTAAGTGACTAGAAAAAAAAATGAGGCAACCTTTTACGAAAATTTTAGGGACATAAAAAAAAAAATAGGGACGATATTGATGCTTGCCCCCCCCCCCCCGGAATGACAATGCTGGCTACGCGCCTGTGTCGGCGGGAATTCTTAGCCGGCATATGCGCTGGGAGTTTAGCTCAGTTGGTAGGGGGACAGACTGGGGGTGCGGATGGTCCCGCGATCGAATCTCGGGGGGGGGGGGGGGCTGGGTGATTTTTCGGGTCAAAAAGATAGTACTTTTCCCCCTCCCCCCGATACGCACAAAAAACATAGCTTTACTGGTTAGGGTTATTGAATGTCAATTTTTCGTGTTCAATAACCCTTACCGCACTGAATCTCACTAAATCTCACTGCCAGAAACTATCTCCGCGCACGTGGTGCTGGCATTGCCTCGATGATGTCACCTACCCCAGGCATATGTCGGCGGGAATTCTTAGCCGGCATATGCGCTGGGAGTTTAGCTCAGTTGGTAGGGGGACAGACTTGGGTGCGGATGGTCCCGCGATCGAATCTCGGGGGGTGCTGGGTGATTTTTCGGGCCAAGGAAAAACATAGCTTTACTGGTTAGGGTTAAGCTTGTTGTTTTACCTTGTTATTTCCCTCAATACCCAAAGCCCTGCCCTCAGGTGTCCTCTACTACACTAATGGCAAAATAATAGAAACAATCATTGTATAAGTAATGCAATGCAAATCAATGTATACTCCATTTGCCTACATCTGGACATTGACGTAACTTCAAACTGGTGCAGCTTTTACGCACGTGTATGTATCTTCCATCTTTCAACGCTCGTTTGTATACGCCAGTGCCTCGAGTAGCCGCGCGCGTTATGTGATGCAATAAGTAGAATACGCGGTTACGTCATTGTCTCATGATGGCCAAATAGACTATAGTATGCTTGTTAATATTCCCCCTTTGGCTATTAATATGATTAATATTTGCCTTTTGTTTCTTGTATCATCTTACAGATAAAGGTTGTCTAGCATTATGTGTAGATAACATGCAGAAGGTTCAAGAGTTAACACCATTAGAGATTGTTGAGATGTGTTTTACAGTCTTCTGTTTCCTCAAAGATTCAAGCGATAAATCACACATCTTACTGGATGAGTTCAGGACCTGTCAAGGATACATATTCCTAGCCGATTTTGTCCTCCGGTAAAGTATTGTGTGTTGTATATTTAGTAAATCTTTGTTTTGAAATGAAAGGGGATAATGTTAGAAATTAAGGAATGATTGCTATTTCTTACAATAATAACGTCATCTTGTGTATTTAATTTGATGTTAGAATCGAAACGTCAGGTCCTCTTATATTTATTACATTTACTTACACAGGCTATTTTTGTGGATAAGCAGTTTGCATTCAGCTTTTACATTATTTTAATTTGATTTTAAATAGATAAATACAATTTGCATTCAGCTTTTACATTATTTTAATTTGATTTTAAATAGATAAATACAATTTCCATTTGATATGCAGGGGTTGCTATTTCCATGACCACCAAAAATGTTAGCTTTACAAAATAATAAGTCTAGATTCATGTCATTTGTATGTATTCATGAATGATAATACCGGCCTACAGTAGACTAGTCTCCTATGGGCCTATAAACAATATTGGGATTGTATATTTCAATAATATAATAGTGTTCATACAAATGTATAATTTTGATTGTTTTTTATATAATGAATGATTGAGTTGATCTAACCTTTTCCTCCATATTATATGTTGCAGGCTAGAAGCCATGAAGGATGAAGAATCGATCCATTCCCTACGTAATCTGGTACTACTTATCTCATCACTTACCATGTGTGGTTACCAAGAATTGAGACCAAGTTCTATTGTTCTAGAAGCACCATTCCAAGTCCCTGGATTTATGCTGCCATCTCCTGGTGGTTCAGGTGAGCAATAAATCAGAAATATACTCCCTGCCTATCCCTAGACTGGGTCCCTGCGTCCCTCTATATGTCCCTATTGCGTCACACGGTGTACAAGCACCACTCCAAGTCCCTGGATTTATGCTGCCATCTCCTGGTGGTTCAGGTAAGCAACAAATAAGATATATACTCCCTGTCTATCCCTAGACTGGGTCCCTGCGTCCCTCTATATGGCCCTATTGCGTCACACAGTGTACAAGCACCACTCCAAGTCCCTGGATTTATGCTGCCATCTCCTGGTGGTGCAGGTAAACAACAAATAAGAAATATAATCCCTGTCTATCCCTAGATTGGGTCCCCTCTCACGACATTATATCGATATCACTATCAATTCCGACATGTTGATATCCAAATTGGTTTGTTGATATATTTTATAAGCTTTTATATTAAAGCATAGGGACTTAATTGTGTTATGCGCTCAATAAGTATGGTTTTATTATTATTATTATTATTATTATTAAAGCTGTGTAAGTTGAAGTTCTAAATGTCTACAAAGTTCGCTAAACGCAACCCTTATTAAAATTTAAAAGCCACTAAATTTGCCGTTAAAGCAAGCTTGCTCATTCAATCTGAACACTGCAGGATTTAATGATATTGGATCACTCGCGGTTGTGATCGTCACTTTCGTTAGTCGCCATCTTGTTTTTGAGATTGCTTTGTTCTTCCCACAATTCTTTGTTGCTTCTGCTTAGTCTAAATCCTCAGTCATTTAACAATATTGATATAATATAGTAGGATATATGTGGGGCTGTTTCTACCAGGTTTATATTTTAGGAACTTACGATATTACTTTCTAGAAACGTTACGGTAATCATTTTAATATTTTGAAAAAGAATCCACAAGTTTGACATTTTTTCAAGTTGTTTTTTGTAATAGAATACGTAGAAAATGTTGAAAATCTACAAATTAATTATTATATTTATGTTTATACCAAATGGTTTTGAACTTGTGTACATTGACATAGCGCTATTTTCGATACTGTGGTGATAAGCTTATTAACATGGATCTTTTGCGGTGACGATCTGCATGATACTTTTAATAGTATTTGGTTCATAAAATGTCGACATCATATTGATATTGAGATTGTAAATATCAACATGTCGACATGAAACAAAGATCTCGACGACAGCCTAGTCCCAGCGTCCCTCTATATGGCCACCATCTTTAAAAATGGCGGAACAAATGGAGGGATTGGAAAAAGAACACAGCGATATATGAATATGCAAACAAATACCTAGCATGCACATTTGTGCCCAGCAATACCCCCTGATTGATCCAATTCAAATGAAGTGCGTCAAACAATTGTCACGTTAACAAGATGTGTGCAAGTAAAAATGAGTAATAGCAGATTTTGGATTCTTGAAAACTGAATAGTTTTCACCTGATATATGATAGACTTAGCAGACAGTGTTAAAAACACTCATTTATAGGTTTACTCCTTCAGTTGATCTAATATGACTGAAAATATAAAGAAAAACAAATCTAAAATCATCAAACTTGTAGCAGGACCTTTCAATTAAGTTAGAAAATCAAAAGAGATTTGTAGACACCAGTACAGTATTAGATTCAATTTGTTCATACATCTGATTCCCTCATTCTCTACAGGTAATAGTGTTCGCAATCTTCAGGCCTTCCAAGTTTTACAAACTGTCTTCCTAAAGGTAAGATATTAACCCCATGGACACTACTACTTATTTATATTAGTTACGAGGAGTCTTAATTAACCACATGGACACTACTCTACTACTACTTATTTATATTGGTTACGAGGAGTCTTAATTAACCCCATGGACACTACTACTACTTATTTATATTGGTTACGATATTAACCCCATGGACACTACTACTTATTTATATTGGTTGCAAGGAGTCTTAATTAACCCCATGGACACTACTACTTATTTATATTGGTTACGCGGAGTCTTAATTAACCCCATGGACACTACTACTACTAATTTATATTGGTTACGATATTAACCCCATGGACACTACTACTTATTTATATTGGTTGCAAGGAGTCTTAATTAACCCCATGGACACTACTACTTATTTATATTGGTTACGAGGAGTCTTAATTAACTCCAATGGACACTACTACTACTACTTATTTATATTGGTTACGAGGAGTCTTAATTAACCCCATGGACACTACTACTACTACTTATTTATATTGATTACGAGGAGTCTTAATTAACCCCATGGACACTACTACTACTACTTATTTATATTGGTTTCGAGGAGTCTTAATTAACCCCATGGACACTACTACTACTACTTATTTATATTGATTACGAGGAGTCCTAATTAACCCCATGGACACTACTACTACTACTTATTTATATTGGTTACGAGGAGTCTTAATTAACCCCATGGACACTACTACTACTACTTATTTATATTGGTTACGAGGAGTCTTAATTAACCCCATGGACACTACTACTACTACTTATTTATATTGGTTACGAGGAGTCTTAATTAACCCCATGGACACTACTACTACTACTTATTTATATTGGTTACGAGGAGTCTTAATTAACCCCATGGACACTACTACTACTACTTATTTATATTGATTACGAGGAGTCCTAATTAACCCCATGGACACTACTACTACTACTTATTTATATTGGTTACGAGGAGTCTTAATTAACCCCATGGACACTACTACTACTACTTCTTTATATTGGTTACGAGGAGTCTTAATTAACCCCATGGACACTACTACTACTACTACTTATTTATATTGGTTACGAGGAGTCTTAATTAACCCCATGGACACTACTACTACTACTTATTTATATTGGTTACAAGGAGTCTTAATTAACCCCATGGACACTACTACTACTACTTATTTATATTGGTTACAAGGAGTCTTAATTAACCCCATGGACACTACTACTACTACTACTTATTTATATTGGTTACGAGGAGTCTTAATTAACCCCATGGACACTACTACTACTACTTATTTATATTGGTTACGAGGAGTCTTAATTAACCCCAGACTACATATTGTCCAACCACAGACAGCGTAAGAATGAAGCGTGTACTCACATAAGTTAGATTATGCACAAATGAGTATGAGATCTGTATTTTACATTTAATAACCATGATTTACACATTCTCATATTGGATTACCCTAATATGGAATTGCACACAAATATTTATCATGTAACATTATTCCAGAGTTAACCATCCAAAATGGTTTGCCTATAAACCCAATTAAACAATTCATGACAATTTCGCACCATGCAATTTAAATCTGTTTGTAACAATAGTGAACCTGAAACCATGCACTCTAGACTGTAACCTTCCCACAGGTGCTTACTGAATGATTGAGATTTGTTTGTTTTGATCAAAGTAATTAAGGAGATGCTCATACCTTAAATTAACACCCTAAGCAGAATAACCAAGAGATATTTGATATAGCCTATGCCTGGTCCTATTCATTTCAAGTGTCTGTATCTTAATTAACACCTAAGAAGAATAACCTGAGGTCATGTGATATGCAGAATAACCACAAGGTCATTTGATTTGATTTTCTTACTCAACTGTACCAAGCCATTGAACAGGGTGTTCAAAAAGAGTTACTTTAAAAATAAAATCTGTTGTGTTTATTATCCTCTCTTCATATACACATACATGTTGACATATAATTATTATTTTCATACAATTTCAATATTTTCTCATATTGCACGTTTTCATACTTTTCAACAAGTATATATACATATATCCTTATGTTGATAATTTTAATACACATTTGAAATCAGAAAAATGTGAAAATGAAAATCATACTTGGCCTTATATTTGGGATTGTAACTTCCTCAATAATCAACCATTCCTAGCGTGCAATATCTCAAAATAATGAGGAGAAATTTGCCAATAACCTTATAAATTAATATGTTTATGTAGGAGTTATAATTTTAGAGTTATCAGCACATTTACTACTTGGTCAGGTACTTATTGTGTTGACTGTAGATTACAAAATCTCAGGGTCTTAGGAAGTGCCAACATTCTTACAGATGGTCATGTTTACATATTATTTGTAGTGTAATGGTGTAACATGTACATGGTTCAATAAAACGTTGACAGTTTTTTGAAGCCATTGTTTTTGAAATTCTGTAGATTTAAAAAAAAAATCTTTTTAATATTTATCAACTTTATGATCTTGACCATCTATGCTGAAAATATCGTTACAATTAACCTAACGGTTGCAAAATAACAGCTATTTGAACAAAGTCTGTCCCATTTCACTCTGTCCACGGGTACTGATTTCGCGACGTTACATTGAATACTGAATGATGAATTGCATGCAAGTAATCTAAGATTTGAAGATCCCGCCAAGTGAAACCAGTGTAATTGTTAACATCTTAACTATCTATTCAATAATGCCACGAGCAAGGGTCGCATTATGACGCGTCTGCGCGTCCTAGACCTCTCACTTTCGAATAGTGACGCGTCAGATTTCAAATTGGAAAGCCTTGCGGGTCCCGATCAAAATTGAAGGGACCCCTCACATTTGACGATGTATGGAAATGGAAACCTTAAGAAATTCTGTAAATTACATATCCATCCTTTGCTCACAATATAAATTCAATAAAACTGTCCTCATCATCGATCATACCCGTCGACCCCTAACTAACCAAACCATAAGTCATCGACTCATAGTGTGGCCTCTAATTTTCCTAAATCAGTTTCGTCCATTTTCAAATACCCATACTTCGGGACCTCTCATTTTCTTGAGGGACCCCTTAAATTTGTTTTTTGAAGTCCTACGGGGTCCCGAAAAATTTCATGGGACCTCTCACATTTTTGATCCAGTGCTATCCCTGGCCACGAGTGACCCTAATTAGAATTATTGATTTTCATAGATTGGAAGTGTAATTGTCTATACTCTATGCCTTTAAAGTGACGATGCCATTTAATGTTAACTTGCTGGTTATTTCCCGTAGACTTACCCGTGGACAAAGAGATTTTGGAGAGATTCTCTTCAAATAGCTATCATTTTGCCGCCATAGCATTATTAACATTGAGATTTTCAGCATAGATGGCCAAGATGATATTTTTGAGGAATATGTAAAAAAAAATTAAACCAAATACCACAATTTTGAAAAATATGGCTTTAAAAACTGTCAACGTTTTATTGAACCACACTGTATTACCATTTATGCAATTAAAGGGATATTTTTCTTGTAATTCTCATTTTAAACATGTAATTTTCTTTTGGGACACCCAGTTTTTATATTCTCTTGAAGGCAAAATCAAGCCAATGCCAGTGCTTATCACTTTTCAAAGTAAAGTGATCTTCTTTATTGATCTTTCTCATTCTCTACATAGTATGGAAAGATAGTGTTTCCAGAAAAGGTTAATAAATTTAGCACAGTGCGCGATTAAATTGTCACGCTTTGCCGATTTTCATCCATTTCGCTTGTTTTTAAATTCGTGATTTGAAAGTTCATTACCTAGACTTATATACAAAATAAATATGTTCGTGTGTGTTTATTTTCGCGGTAGCTGCTTGGAGCGCGAAAAGCGCAAAAATTAGTGTGTAGCGCGAACATTTCCACGTTTACAGTATCTGGTGAAACCTGGAATAAACAGACATATTATTGTGACAAATTTAGTCATAGTTATTTTCCCCCATTGGCTGTTATAATATCATAAAATACATGGTAAAATGCTTGTGTGCCAGTGAAGCAAAATCTCAAGTTCCCCATGAATTTAAAATCTTGATCCTGGTGATATGAAAGATGAATGCGTACCTCCCATAGCACTTGTTGTAGGGTTTGAAATGGTTGTATTAGCTCAATTGGCTATAAAATCACTGGGTTTGATATTAGTAGGTCACAATACCAAATCCATGCTTCCCAAGGGCAATTCACCAAGATATTTCGCTCTGATGATCCTTTATTGAATACAATCCTTAAATATTGCTGACCCACATACCATATTGGGTTCGGACATTGTGTTTAAAGAGGAAATCAACACTATGTGTCATTGTGGTTAGTGTGTGCAAGTGTTGCATATTAGATGTTCAATTAGATTGTTACATAATTAAATAACTTATGATCATACATAATGACTATTGTTTTTACCTTACAATATATCCTAACAATTTGTGTTTCCTTCTCTCTTTCCCCCAGGCCACTACTGAACACCTCTGTTCCACAATACTAGAGATCATCACATCTATCTACAACTCTGACAATGTCAACTACTTTATTCTGGAACCCCAACATACACTATCACAGTTTATTGACAGAATGAGCCACAAAACACCAGACATTCAAGAAAAGGTTCTGGATCTACTAGACTTTGTTGTGTTTAACCTCAACTTTGTACCATGTAAAGAGCTCATTAGCATGAGTTTGCTCATCAAAGGTGGCAGGTAAGGTCAAAGTTTAAATTTTTTGAATTTATGTCCAGAATTATTGACTGTGATAAGTTGCCTTAGTGAAAACCAGACTTTGAAGATGTGCAATATGATTATGTGAATCATCATTGACTCTCTTGGAATGGAAGGAATGGCTCCCTTTTTTACATATAGAGAACAACATCAAAATATAAATAAAAGAAAAAAATAGATATCTGGAGGTCATAAAAATCAAGAGAACCTAAACCACGAAACTCAGGAACTAACTCTACTAGGGGCTGCCTATCCGTCACCTGTCAGGGCGTGGCTGTATCACCTTGAATGACTATGATTTGAATGAGTAGCTTACCTGAACCACAGGGATTACTACCATTGTGAAGGCACGTTCATGGTTCCGTCTTGGCACGTCGGCAGATGTCAGTGCGCGAGTTGAAGCAATGTGAACTTTTATCCACCGACGTCGGCCGATACACAACTTTGGAAGTATAAACAGGCCTTCACTTGACTTTACGAATGTACGCATGCATTGGTTTACTTTTGTCCATAGCATTACGACATGGACTATCCCATTGTTCCAGTTGCTCTTGAAAAAGGCTGACTGCATATATGCTGTGCTTGTGAAGTGATAGAATAAGGAGAGAAAAGAGCTGGGAAAATGTAGAATGAAGCTAAACTGTAGACAAGGGGAAACTAGGAAGAGAGCTGTTCAGCCTTATGGGCCACTGGGCTCAAAGAGAATAAATAAAATAAAGTAGAGTGACATAATAAATAAAACTAGAAAATTACCATTTACAATATCCCTTTTCCTTCTTTCTTAGTTCTGCTGAATGTAGTTGTCTTGCTATGAGATGTCTGACAAGAATACTTCGACACCATAATGTCTACAAGAATGTCTTCCGAGAGGTGGGTCTCTTGGAAGTCATGGTAACTTGTCTACACCGGTATGCGGCAGCACTAAAAGACAATCAACCAAACAACATTCAGGAAAATTCACAAATAGGTGAGTTATGTGTGATCCTGTTAATTGTAAGGGAAAACAGGTGTCTGGAAAAGTACATTGGGTTCATGGTAGTGAAGACAAAATTGATCAATCTATGGTAAACATGTTATAGCAGCATGCTATTTAATTGGCTTTTTGAACATCTATCTGAAAAACTCTCTAGGCAGGTCATTTACATTGGATTAAGGCTGCTATAATTGCCCATGGCACATTTTGGCAATTGCATACACCTGTTTTCCCCTTGTTTATCTCATTTGTATGAGTTTGTCAACCCAGCCTTGTGATTATAACTTATTGTAACAGTATTATATCAGTACAATGCAATCCTATGTGATATTAAAGGTAGATGTTCTGATTGCTGGCCCGAATTTCGACTTGATGTTTTCTATTTGACATGAAAGGGCATCCTTAAAATTGTCACATTCCAAAGTTTGAGTTGCATAACTCCAATGGTTCTTATTTTAGAAGCACAAGGTCACAATAATTTTGCCCATTGAGTAGTACACAAACAGGCAGGTGGTTAACAACCTTTGGCAGTAATTCACCACATTTTCGCCTATAATTTCTAAATGGAACATTTTTGGCCCTAATTTACAGACATGATGAGAAAAATACAGACACAATGAGAAAAATATGGGGATATCAACATATCTTGATGTGAAAAAGATCATGGGGATATCAAAATATCTTGATGTGAAAAAAAAATCATAGCCAAAAAAACGTGATCTGAACATACACCTTTAAACAGACTATAGTAGACCCTGACTTTGATACACAAGATAAAGCATTCAAGTGTTCTTCTGTTAAATTATTAACATCAAAATGATTGGGTTATTTATATGATATCAAGTCTGTGTGACACCTAACCTGGTCTTTCTACTCAATATTTAATGCACCATTTCACACATCTTGGATTTCCTGTATCACAAAATGCCATTTAACCTAAGAATATTGTATGATCTAGACTCCCACACAAAACAGTATACAGTCAAAGATGATTTTAAAAACATCATAGGATTCATAGAAGGCTTCACAAAGAATTATATTTATTGTAGATTTTACTTTGGGTGTCCATTATTTCATCAAATTGTGTGAGACTCTTACAAATGGACCTAGTGATTTAATATTCAAATATTAAATTCAGGCACCATGTAATGCTTTTAAACAGGGATCTAATCTAAGTGGTTTGTTTTAACAATTTTAAACTGATTCTCGAGCCAAATAGTTAGGCTCACTGTAAGAGCTTTCACTTCTTTCATTATAGCTTTATCACTCTTTGAGGAGGGGCAGGGTAAGAGACAATAGGTGGCTCTAGGGAGAATGTGAATCGGTTGTTTCTGCTAAACTGTCAAAGTGTTTTACACCTGCATTTTTAGCTTTTCCATTTGCACACCGCACATTATTTCACAAGGTGACTAACATGTAACAAAACTAGTATTTTATATAACTTTTATAATCAACACAAAGTGCTAAGCAGGATTGCCTTATGAATATTAAGCAATACATCAAAACCACACAAATATACATTTTGATAAGTGATGTTTCATTTAAACCACTAGGTTCTGTTGACGAAATAGCCATTCCAGAGAAGGATCAGGTGTTAGCTTTCCTTGTCATGGAGGCACTTACATTTCTACTAAATGACAATATAGAGAATGCAGGTAAGAATGTTATCCTATGATACGCCTGGGGGGGGGGTGGATACTTAATGGATATGAGAATATGGGGATGTGCCGCCAAATAGGGTCCCCTTTCACCCGTCTGGTAAACGAATGACCCCTTTTCATAGCCATTTTTGGTAAATCAAATATAAATAAAAGAAAAAAATAGATATCTGGAGTTGATGAAAATCAAGAGAACCTAAACAACAAAGCTCAGGAACTAACTCTACCAGGAGCTGCCTATCCGTCACCTGGTACTTTTTTGGTAAATTGATGGGTCTAAAATCCTTAAATTTGCTGTTTTTCACAGAAATTGTAACAAAATCTGTCAAATATGTAGGGAAATTATTGGTCTCTGGTAAATATATGGGCCCAATTTCCGCCGATAATGGGTAAATAGGTCAATTTTCATTTTGCTGGCAACACACCATGACTGCAAATGAATGTTTCCACTTGTTATTCTGATTGTATCTGATTTATCTCTCTGAATCTGTGCAATGTTTGTATCCCAAAACAGCATGATATAATGGCAAATACCATTCTAAATATCTTATTATTCCCCCTACAGCTATTTTCCGAGAGAGCGGAGGTGCCCGGTGTGCGCACAATCTTGTACCCTATATCCAATGCAGACAGCAAGCATTAGCAGTTGTACAAGAGTTGGTCTTAACAGGGAAAGAGGCTGAAGATGACATGGGAACATTGCTTGGACTTATGCAGTCGGCACCAATGAGTGAAATGGGACTCAAAACAGATGTATTACAGGTATGTCATATATTGTATCATTTCATTACAACATATTTTCTTTTTAAGGTCCTTTCACGGCAAAATCTCATTTATTCATTTAACCCATAGTTTAAATCATCTTTCAAGATTTGATTATCACTTTTAACAACCATTTTATGGTGGGGTGGGGGTGGGGGGGGGGGGGGGGGGGGGTAGGGGAGAAGGAGCTTTGAAAGTGATATTTTCAATTTAACTCCATTTTATCAATGGTATAAAGCATTTCATGTAAAGTTTTAAAAAATTATATGAAGAAAGATATGAAGAAAGATATGCAAAACTATGACAAACATAAGCACAAACCCAGATCCCAAACTTATGTTTAGTCCTGTAGAAGTCAGAGCTAATCCTGACGAAAGCTTGACAGATTAAAACTTGTCCGACGGCGAACCCGTTAAAAAAAATGAAACTTATATTATGAATACCCGTCGTAAAAGCCTATCTCACAATTTTATGTAGTTCAATCATGTTTATTGTGAATAATGCAATTGATGATATGCCCTGCTCTTCTTTTCAGTCCATGCTGCGAGTGTTACAAGGGAGCCACAAATCACGCACAATATTTCGTAAAGTGTGCGGTTTCTTGTATATCATCTCAGTTCTTATTGCCATGGAAGGATGTCTAGAAGATCCACCAAAGGAACCATGGAATACAAGTAAGAACAACATTATGGCAAACGCATTCTCCTAAAAGTGTTGACTATTGCATTGATTCAGAATGCTTGTGTATACACAAGCCCATATGTTGAAGATGGAACAATTATTAATTGTTTACCATCTGGACCTGAATCAAATCAAAGTATTGCGCATGTACCTATTCCCCCTCTCCTATAAGCAACATGTGGCTTTGTTGAGATTCAAACCAATGACCCCTATTTGGAAAACCCATACTTTGTAACTAGCACCATCCCATGTTGACAACACACGCCAATGTTGTTACATGCAAATGATAGATTGTCTCACAGTCCTGATTTAGTATTTCAATTTGTATGATTGCACTGACATTATGTTACATCAAGATGGATTATGATACAAAGATGAATGAATAGGCCATTGTTATTGCTCAATTGTTGATCTACAAAAGTGGGCACGCATGGTCCAGCGGATACATTCTCGCTCCACAATACAAAGGTTGTGGGTTTGAGTCCCGTTGCGGCCAGCGTGTTCTGTCCTTGGGCAAGGCACTTTACCGCGATTGCCTCTCTTCACCTAGGTGTATAAATGGGTACCAGCATTAATTCATGTTGGGAAGTAAAACAGACTCTGTGCGGGAGGAGTGGCAAACCCTCACAGCCAAAATTACATGGAGGAGTCTGACCAAAACGCTAAGGAAAGAGAGATGGGAGAGTCTTTACTTTTACTTACATAAGCAGGTACATGGGAATGTATGTCATATCAATTAAACATAAAAAGCAACTAAGTTTTAACATGTTAGCATTACTCTAATTGAGTGATAACTATTGATGAAAAGATTTATCAAATTATATATCATTGATCATATATGAAGCAATTTCTAGGAGAAGAATATGCCATGATAATATTGTGACCAGACTATCACCTATTCCATATTGGTAATTAACCAATTTAATGTTATTTTGTTTGATATTTTAGTTCCTCGAGAGCATGTATTTGGTATGTTACATGTGATGTTTCAGATCTTAGCAGCTGCTATGCGACAAGATCCAGCCAATTCAAAATTCTTTGTATCAGAGGTAAGTGTTCTACAATCAAGGAACAAAATAGTTGGAACACTTGACGCAACTTATTACAACTATCCTTGTACTCGCAATTGAGATCAGACTTGGGACATAGCACTGTTTAATAGATAGCAGAAGTCTTCCCCTTTCTTATATCCTTCCCCAACCCCCATCAATCAATTTTTCTGGCTTCTGATAACATGACTCGGATCAACATTGCGAGGGTGCGCTTTTTGTGTGTAATTAGGACAAAGTGTGCCAGGACATTTGCAAAGGATCGTGGGAAGAAGTTCATAGAGAAACAAATGTATTCTAATTAGCCTTAAATAGGTATGATGGACTCTGCACTCCCAACTGCACATTTTATGTATTTCCTAGGTTTCACTCAAAACAAAGATACACCCTCTCCTGTTGTATATACTAGGATAAATAATGCCTGTCATTTTTTAAAAAGGCAATGTTTTTGATCCAATATATTCATTCTAAATATTTAAACAAGTAAAATTATATTCTTGGAAAGCAGCTTTTTCTCATCAACATCCTTAAAAAGAGTAATAATAATTTTCATCCCATTTCAACATTTGTTATTTTATGTAAATATTTGCTTTACCATTTCATAGATCCGTTATGAGAGCCTGACCAACACTCTGAGATCACTAGGATGCTTCAGCCAAACACAGGAATTAAAAGCTCACTGTTACAATGCACAGACCCCAGAAGAGATACCATCCAACACTATGCCTTTCCATGGACTCTTTGACATTTTAGGGTAAGTAAAATGTCCCATGTTTGTAAAACTACTGACTACAAGACACCAATTCAACATACTATAGATGATTCTTGTTGGTAATTTTAAGTAGTGAATTAGGCGTAGAATAGTGTATCTAATTGACTATAGGTATGCATAAAAATATCGTGAAACTATAAAGGGGCTGTTCTGATTTGATTTGATTTGATATCATTTATCATTTGGGTCCTACGACCCTGGATAACCCAATAAGCTTATTTCCATTGGGGTCCGTTAGATGTGTGAACCGATACAGACCGGGATGATCCCCTACTCTTTACGAAAGAGTCTGTAACCTTTTAACGTGCTCGGGTATTGCTCTTCCGATGCACTGTTTTTTGCTGCCATTAGGAAATCGTCACAAATCATTTCGCTTCATTTACCAGGCTACCGATACGGCGCACACACAGTATCAGCACTTAGATTGTAATATCCCCTAACAGCTCCCCAATCTCGCTTGGGTCGACAAAGCAATTGAGATTAAGTACCTTGCCCAATGATACAAACAAGTTGGCTGTAGTGGGGCTAGAACTCACAACATTTGCATCGTGAGACCGGCATGCTATTCACTACACCACACGTGCTCTGTATTATTGTTGTATTGTTGTTTAACACAAGTTAGCCATTTTTACTAACATCTGTTAAAATCAGGAACCTTATTGTTGACAAATCGAGATCATAATTTAGAAAAGCTAAATCAATTGAATTGTGCTGTGATGAATCAGGTTTCACAACTTTAAATATAACACTTTTCTTTGAAATATCGTTGATCGGATATTCCAAAGATATTTGTTATGTTTATAGGTGTGCAACCTGATTCATGGACTCATCCTTCAAGTTTCCTCTTCATCAAAATTGAGATTTTGATGTAAAAAGTCCATATTTTTCTCATTACCATTGCAAACTTATTGTAGGTCCTTTATATGATGTTGTTGGTTAGAATATGACATATTGGAGAATTCATTCTCCTATTCTTACGATGTGTTGTTTCTTTGACAGAGACCCAGCTGATGTTCCACAGTGTCTACATTCTGCTGGTCTTATACTTAGATGTATGTATGACTTGGCTATTGATGCATACACAAGGTAAGGTATACCATTATTGGATCTTTAAGGTTTTTTTATAATATAATAATAATAATGCATTTATATATAACCTATTCCGAGGCGCAAACATCATAACAAATATACATGTAAACAAACAATTAAAATATAAAAACAGTTACATAGAAGTGAATCAGTCAAATCATAAGCAATCTTAAACAGATGAGTTTTTAAAGTCTGTTAAGTTATGTTTTTTTACTCTCGAGCAGATGACTTCTCAGGGTAGTCCATCCAATATTCCATTAATATTCAATAACTGTTTGCAACAAGGTTTCAAACTGAAGAGGATTCAATTATTAGTTACTTGAGCAGGGAGGTAAAACTTTTGGAAATTACCGGAATTCTGGAAACAAGGCCATAAAAACAAATCCGGAAAGGAATTTATTTTCTTCATTCATTTCCAGAATTGGATGATGATATTTCAGCATAAAATGAGGCAAATAAAATTTGTTTAGGGGGTGATACCCTTTAGCCTATTCTCTGGACGAGCCCCTATACATGTTTGATGCGGCGCGCAAGCGCTTGGCCAAGCTCGAGTAAAAATGTTCAGGAAATGGATAAATTACCCACTTACATCCCTGCTTGAGGTATAATCCCTATTTTTCACATGGTAAGCTGTTTTGAGCACTATTATTACCACAAATATTGCTATTTGATAATAAGTTGTCTGATTACTTTGATATATTTATATTTGCAGCAGATATCCTCCGAATCCTCACTCACCGTCATCTGGTCATCTTCATGACACATTTACCCCACTACCCACAAGCTTTGCCCTACCACCCCCAACTCCTCCTCCATCACCAGTGAGACCATCACAGAGCACATCATGTTTGAGTAAAGAAGGAGGTGCTGGTAGTCCTGTGTTTTTTGCTCCGGCTGTAAGGACACGTTCATTGCCGTTTGCCGTGGGGATCAGCTTCCCTCCAACACCAACACACCCGACCATTGTGCACCCTGCTGCAGTGCTGGCCTTGTTAGATCTCATGCCTTCTGTACATTGTGTCATGAGTAAAAGGGTATGTATGTATGTCTGTGGGGATAGGTGGGTTGAAGTATTTAACACTTTTCACGCGGCAGGTAGCTGCAGACGACATTCAAAAATTTCACACAATATTTCAAAAATTGCAAAATTATTGAATTTCATTACCATATATGGAATCATCATGAGAAATGCATTGATATAAGTACAAACATGCCTAGTATTGGGTCAGTAATCCTTGAGATAGACTTTGAAAATTGAGAAACGTTTTTGAAAAATCTGTTTTGTGTATGGTAAAATAATAGCCGCGTGGAAAGTGTTAAGTGAGTTCACAATCATCAATGAGAAAGAATTTGCCTTCGTGGCAGCCTGTTTAAATTTGGTTAGAAAACACATTGGCGTTCAGGTTTAACATAGATCACCTAATGTGGGCAGAGACATTAATGCATTTCTACCCTGCTTTAACTCTGTATATTTTGGCGCAAATATCTTCATTCATATCAATGTGCTATCGTTAACCACCATCATAACCAAATATTTCCACATAATTCTAAGTCAAGCTGAATATAGTTTGACTGTGATGTCCATCAAGTTTTCATCAAGATTTTCAAAGAATTTTAATGGTAGTGTTAAGGGGAATTTATTTAATCTGCCCAAGAGTTAAGCTCTTGACTTTAAACTTGGTACGTATGTGGCTATATTATTACCATTGAGTTACACCTGGCTTCTCTAACGATAAAAATAATTTTGTTAGTTCAGGGAATGTTCAGAATAATACAAGATGTTTAAGTTAAATGGTGAAATAAATGTACAAAATACACAAGTTCCCCCTCTCGTCATCAGTATATTCATTTTTAGAATAGACTAGCGGCGTACCCTCGCTACGCTCGGGTCCCCGCTACGCTCGGGTCCCCGCTAAATGGTTATGCCACATTACCTACCTCTGAAACCACATAAATCCCCTACAACCCCCCCCCCCCCAAACCAGGTTGATTTATAACCATATCCCTCCTAAAAAAGGCATTATAAACCCCCTACAACCCGCCCCACCCCAAATCAGGTTGATTTATAACCATATTCCTCTTAAACCATTTACCGTGGCTACTTTATTAACCCCTACCTCTCAAACCGCATCAAGTTAACCCTCGGTACTTTTAAAACCACATAAACCCCCTACAACCCCCCCCCCCTGCAACTACACCAACCAGGTGGATTTATAATCATAACCCTCCTAACCATTTCCCCTGGCTACTTCATTAACTCTTAACCCTATCCTAAAACATTTCCCGTGGGTTTACCCCCCCCCCCCCCCTACACATACACCAACCAGGTTGATTTATTATAATTACAAGATTGTTCAAAACGCTACTTGTACAATTATAACCCTAGGCCTATCCTAAACCATTTCCCGTGGTTTTACACCGCCCCCGCCCCCAACATGACACCAAATACCGTACCAACGGGCCTATAACCATTTCCCGTGTAGCTTCTGCGCCATGTGTAGAAGCCCTTGCGCAAACATACACGCGACGCATTGCCACGGTATGATTACGCGGTAGTACGCGCAACGCACAAAGTTGTTCAATTCTAGTGGCATTTATGAGCCAAATATGAGAGTATAACCATATCCCTCCTAAAGGCATTATAAACCCCCTACAACCTCCCCCCCCCCCCCCCCCAATCAGGTTGATTTTTATAACCATATCCCTCCTAAACCATTAACCGTGGCTACTTTATTAACCCCTACCTCTCAAACCGCATCAAGTTAACCCTCGGTACTTTTAAAACCACATAAACCCCTACAACCGCCCCCCCCCCTCCCACACTGCAACTACACCAAACGGTGGATTTATAATCATAACCCTCCTAACCATTTCCCGTGGCTACTTAACTCTTAACCCTATCCTAAAACATATCCCGTGGTTTTACCCTCCCTACACACCCCCCAACCAGGTTGATTTATTATTATAATCACAACCCTCCCTAAACCATTTCCCGCCCGCTAGATGGTTATGCCACATTACCTACCTCTGAAACCACATAAACCCCCTACAACCCCCACCAAACCAGGTTGATTTATAACCATATCCATTCTAAAGGCACTATAAACCCCCTACAACCCCCACCCAAAACCAGGTTGATTTATAACCATATCCATCCTAAAGTCCTAAAGGCATTATAAACCCCCTACCCCCCCCCCCCAAAAAAAACACCCCAGGTTGATCTATAACCATATCCCTCCTAAAGGCATTATAAACCGCCTACAACCCGCCCCCCCCCCAAAAAAAAATCAGGTTGAAACCCTCATAACCATTTCCCGTGGCGACTTCATTAACTCTTAACCCTATCCTAAAACATTTCCCGTGGTTTTAACCCCCCCCCCCCCCCATACAAACACCCAAACCAGGTTGATTATGATCACAACCCTCCCTAAACCATTTCCTGTGGCTTCTTCATTAACCCTCGGTCCCTTGGATTGTTTGGCAAGCCAACTTAAAGTAAATAAATCAGGTTGTTTCATTAACCCCCGCACGCTCGGGTCCCCGCTAGATGGTTATGCCACATTTGCTACCTTTGAAACCACATAAACCCCCTACAACCCCCCCCCCCAAAACCAGGTTGATTTATAACCATATCCATCCTAAAGGAATTATAAACCCCCTACAACCCCCCCCCCCCCCCAAAAAAACCCAGGTTGATTTATAACCATATCCCTCCTAAAGGCATTATAAACCCCCTACAACCCCCCCCCCCCCCCCCCCAATCAGGTTGATTTTTATAACCATATCCCTCCTAAACCATTAACCGTGGCTACTTTATTAACCCCTACCTCTCAAACCGCATCAAGTTAACCCTCGGTACTTTTAAAACCACATAAACCCCCTACAACCGCCCCCCCCTCCCACACTGCAACTACACCAAACGGTGGATTTATAATCATAACCCTCCTAACCATTTCCCGTGGCTACTTAACTCTTAATCCTATCCTAAAACATATCCCATGGTTTTACCCTCCCTACACACACCCCAACCAGGTTGATTTATTATTATAATCACAACCCTCCCTAAACCATTTCCCGTCCGCTAGATGGTTATGCCACATTACCTACCTCTGAAACCACATAAACCCCCTACAACCCCCACCAAACCAGGTTGATTTATAACCATATCCATTCTAAAGGCACTATAAACAGGGAGTTTAATAGTAATGGGAGAGGCTATTCGAATCGCAAACTGAAAGCCTCCCATATATGGAACTGGGGCGTGTCTGAAAATGTACCTTGTAAAACGAGGGCGCTATCTTGACAACGCCATGATTGACAGCACAAAAGTCCTTATAAGGGACATTGAGACGTCGATGCAGCGCGAAGTCTGCGCGATGTACCTTTTGCGTCAACTCATTAGCATAAATGTACCTTGTAAATCGAGGGCGAAAAACATTAGAGGCTTCAACGTCGGCAATGGGAATCTGTGTACAGTGGCACCGACCTGCTATAAACCCCCTACAACCCCCCACCCAAAACCAGGTTGATTTATAACCATATCCATCCTAAAGGCATTAATATAAACCCCTACCCCCCCCCCCCCAAAAAAACCCCAGGTTGATCTATAACCATATCCCTCCTAAAGGCATTATAAACCGCCTACAACCCGCCCCCCCCCCCCCAACAAAAATCAGGTTGAAACCCTCATAACCATTTCCCGTGGCGACTTCATTAACTCTTAACCCTATCCTAAAACATTTCCCGTGGTTTTAACCCCCCCCCCCCCATACAAACACCCAAACCAGGTTGATTATAATCACACCCCTCTCTAAACCATTTCCTGTGGCTTCTTCATTAACCCTCGGTCCCTTGGATTGTTTGGCAAGCCAACTTAAAGTAAATAAATCAGGTTGTTTCATTAACCCCCGCAAAGCCCGTGGTTTTACACCGCCCCCCCCCCCCAACATGACACCAATTATACCCTACCAACAGGCCTATAACCATTTCCCGTGTGGCTTCTGCGCCATGTGTAGGAGTGCGTGTGCCGCGGCAGTGAGCCCTTTCGCAAACATGCACGCGACGCGTTCGTTACCACGGTATGATTGCGCGGTAGTACGCGCAACGCACAATGTTGTTCAATTCTAGTGGCAATTTTGAGCCAAATCTGAGAGGTTTTTTGCTGTTTTTGGAGCCAATTGTTAACCATTTTCAGTGGAATAAACTTTAACAGACTTCCCGTTATTTCCTCTATTTTTCACGCAAATTATGCGCCACTTTAATCACAACTAACCGAGAAATAAGGATAACAAACACACAAATAAATACACAAACACACACCGTTTCCAGATTTATAGTAAGATAAAACAAAATAGATTTGTAACATTTACTCAAGTTAGGTCACATATTACAAGATGTTAAAGTTATATGGTAAATGAAATAAATGTACACAAATATGAGAGTTCCCACTACTCTCTTCATCTATGTATTCACATTGATAGATAAGCAACATTGATTTGCCTTTTTTTCTCAGCTTGAAGTTGTTCTACAGATACATCTCATAGATGTTATCGAAGAATTAGTAAAGAGTGAACGCAACCAGCAAGTGATGTGTGAGAATGGATTACCACAACGGCTATTAGAACTATGCTCTGTAGCATTAGCTGATGAGACGCATCCATTACATGTACATATACAACATATGTTGGAGAGACTGGCATCTCAAGATTTAGAACCAAAAGATCTGAGGTAAGTAATGAGGTTTATCCTGTTGCAAATATTGTAGCGGAAATCAGTGTGGACTATCAGTCGGCCCGGAGTGATGTCACATGCCGTTGACCCTAAACCAAAAAGGTAAATAAAGGCTTCTTACACAGAATACACAGCGTGGCGCGATCTCTTGGGTATGGTCGAATAGAGCGTAAAACTGATAGGTAGTAAAAACGTCTGGTTTGTTGTCAACGGCAAACGGTAAAAGTACCCAGATGACCGGGTCGACCTATAGAGGGCTTCCTTCAACTAAGTGCGATTGCGGTATGCAGTGGCGTAACAGCCGGGGGGGCAGGGGGGGCACAGTGCCCCCCCTGAAGGTGCTCAGCAGGAAATTCAAACCTACCCACCAGGAAAAATAGGGGGAAGGGAAAAGAGGAAAAGAAGGGGGAAAGGGAAAGAAAAGAGAGAGAGAAAGGAAAAAGGGAGGAAAAAGAAAAAGGAAAAGGAGAAAAAAGGGGAAAGAAAGAAAAGAAGAAAGGAAAAGAAAGAAAGAAAGACCATGCGAAATTTTATGACCGTGTAATTCTTTTTGAGTGTGCGAAATTTTTTGACCCCCCCCCCCCCCCCCCCACTTACATGAAATTCACGAGGTGACTGACTGGGAAAATTTTTGGGGCAACCTTTTACGAAATTATTCTAACCAGGAATTTTTTTGGCTGTGCCCCCCCCTGACAACCAACCTCTGTTACGCCCCTGGCGGTATGTACTATAGGTGGCTCCCGTCAGCTCAGTGCGAGGTCATGTGACCGACAGTAAAGTCATGTTGTGTTGGTGTATAAAAACGAGCGCTGCCTGTTAATCTTGGCCAGTAGGGTCGAGCTACCGATTAAGGTAGCTTGTGCCAGATCGTGCTGGTTTAATAATTATCAAATCATTATTCATTTATAACCTCTCGTCTTGATAACAACAATGCTCTTCTTTATGGATTACCAGCTAATGAACTCTACCGTCTTCAGAAAATTCTAAACACAGCAGCTCGCATTCTCACATTCTCTAAAAGATCTTACCATATTACGCCAATTTTAAAGGGACTCCATTGGCCCATCATATTTATCTGAATTGTTATCAAACTATGTGCCAACTCGCACTCTTCGTTCTGGACAAATGCAACTTCTTCAAGAAACTATATCTAAGCGCTCTTGGGGAGACAGATATGTTCATAATTATTTCAATGGGGAAACAAAGACAACATGGTGCCTGTGCATATTCCCTCTTTTAAATTATATCTGTAAATAACCCTTTATTTGTTTTATTTGCAGAGATTTCTTACGATTAGGCAACCCCCTCAACTGTCTGCCATTGGATGATGACTACTCCACCTCGGCAGCTGGTACTCCAATGGAGTTCAATTCATGTGCAATAACAGGCCCACAAATCCTATCCCCAGGAACAGATGTCCCAGATACAACATTATCAATCCCAGAACCTGTCGCTCCTAGATGTTTGTGCAATGTGTGCAAAACACGAGGCAACACCGTACCACTGACTCGCGTCAAATGCCTCGTCTCGATGACGACCCCTAGGGATGTTAGACTCAGTACAAGCTCAGTAACACCAAGTTTTGTTGAGTTTGACATGAGTCCAGAGGGTTATGGATGTCTATATTTGCCTAGTATCGCACCACAAACAACACCCAGTCAATCTGCAGTTACTGTTGGGATGGCTGCTGGGTCAGATGCTACAATTATTAGTGGAATTGGCACTGGTAAGTAGAAACACACTTTAAGGGTGGTGTCAACCCTGTTTGGCGCCAAATTTATTAAGCACTGTAACTTTTAAACTATAAATGTGATGTACATAAAAGTATACATTTTTTCTAATGAAATGAGTCAGAGAATCCATTTTTGGTTTAAATTTTACTAAAAATTGTGATTTTTACTTTTCCCACCAAAAATCACTTTTTTGGCACCAACATTTTTCAGACAACCTATCAAAATCAGTTTTTGATTAAAAATTACAAAATTTCACCAAAATCATCTAATGTCAATTATCTAGGATCTCATTTTTTTGTTTGGCTTACAATCTTTTAGTTTTGAAAATATTGGCCAAAAAGTGCCAACAATTTGTTTTTTTATCTCAAAAATCACATTTTTGGCACTTTTTGGAACAAGTGAGTCCTAAAATGGGTAAAACAAAAGCATGTGTGCAATATGAATTTACTATTTCATATAAGGACTACTTATCTAGCCTTGATGTTTTTTATGAATTCATGTTTGTGTTAAGGATCACCAGCTTCAAATTAAAATTAACACTATGTAACCAAACTTGTGTTTAAAAAATCAGTGACATCATTCTAAGCAAATAAGGGCTTGTAACCAAACTTGTGTTTAAAAAATCAGTGACATCATTCTAAGCAAATAAGGGCTTTTACTCAGATTGCAACACAATTTCTTTTACTGAAATGCATTTGTAGCGAAGTCCTTCATACCAAACTAAATGTCCTAAACATGAGGCTTCAAATAATCTGAAAATAATAGTATAATTAATAGTTTCAGGCACATTAAGAGCTAACAAAACTGACTTTTTGGGTGATAGCTAATTTACAATATGCAATTTTGAAGCCTTTCCATCCAACCAATTTTGTTATAGCAGTGAAGGAAAATTTGATATTATGATATTTAATCAAGTGGCATTATCAATTATTTCAACAACTTTTTGGTATGTCTAAAATAATCAGATTGTCGAATTTCAGCAGAAATTTGTTCACACAAAAATATAACTTGATCAATACAAAGATGTGTTTGGAATAAATATCAATAACATGGTGAATCTTGTCATATCATGCCTTGTTTATGGATTTATACCAACACATGGATCTGTATTGAAACACTCTATCACATGTCAACATTCCTGATCAACCTCTATCAAAGTAAACTACATGATATAATTGTTACCTATTTTTCAACAGGTGAAAGGCCATTCCCGCCACAGTTAGGTCTCTCATACGCTGTATGGTTCTGTGTGGACAGATTTGGGGTAGCTGATAATGACATCCACTCTGTACGTCTGCTGACAATTGTGCGTAATGTAGTGGGTACAGAGAACCA
>CM069442.1:93823559-94026059 GCA_035610835.1 Ophiura sarsii | reverse complement strand
TACACAATTGTCATTAAAAATCTGCTAGATCAAAATACACCTCTCCACCTCAACAGTAACATTTTGAGTGCCAGATATTACAAGGCAGGTTACAGTTTTTTTCTGTTGCCATGTCTAATGAACTTTCGCAATCGATTTCAACGGAGTCTCCGCGGACGGGTCAAGTGGCGCTGTTCGGTAAGTATAGCCTGCCTCCGAGCGTTAGAGTCTGCTGGCACCAATTCAATCAATGTTTTAAGGTACTCGGTGAGATATATGGTTCGCCATGTGCGATAAGATCTGATTAAGTCAACCTGTAGCTTGATGCGTGGCGTTCAAAATCTGGTTTAGATTCTTGCGATATCTGCAACATAAGACAGAAATGAAAAAAGAAAGATAATTAAATTTGAAAAAAAAAGGAAATTGCACTTTCACATATCTGGTAAGGTGAGCCTACTTTTCAGATCAAGGAATGTTTAGCAATGAGGAAGTACCATCGATTAGATTGAAATTCAGACACTCTAATGCTCGAATCATACTAGCCGGTCACTGGTCGCAACAGGTCGCGTATTACTCGCTAGCTCAAAAGTATCTCGGTGCGACCAAAAGTCGCATCGAGCTACTAAATCGCCGGTAGTCGCAGGTATTCCGGATCACGCAGACGACATCAAACCTTGATAATTGCTGCTGATTGGTTATGCTAATTTCGAGGCAAAATAGCCTCCCCCATTGGTTAAAAAGTATGGTGTTTATTACGTCATGAGCGACCGATCTTTCGAGTTGAAATGAAGTCAACTGGCCGCGACCGGTCGTTTCCAGTCAAGCCATCTCTTGATCGATGTATCGGGGTTTTTGATATGACGTAAATTTCGTCATAGGAGCGATTTAATCGCAAAGCGACCTTAGTATGTTTTCAGCATTAGTAGTTACGAATCAATCTCAAAGCAGGAATCTAAAATACGCGGAGCGCATTGAAAGCGTCTAATTGCACTTCGCGTGTGCGCCGTACATTTTCGCACCACGCATTTTGCGTTCACACAGCACGGGTTCCTCTATTTTTTACTGTGGGTGATATAAAACTTGTTCACATGTTTTTATTTGTTATCAAAGAGATAAAAAGTATGTTCAAATTTGTATTTATTATATTATTTTTATTTGTTTTGTCGTGTATGAATTAGGTCAATACTTACGTATCTTTTGTTTCTCAAAAAATTACAAAAAACAATACACTTGCGCAAATGCTGATATGCTCACAATAGCACCCCCTATGAGATCGTGCCATTATTCATACATTAACATCAGCGCGCGTGCATTGATTTGTCCTCGACAATTCAATTGGTGTGGTTTTGTCAAATGTATTGGTACCAGCTGTGTCTGTGTTATGGTATTATCTCTGACTCAATATTTATTAAAAGCCTTTAAAGCATATGCCATTCACCAGAACTATCATCAACCACAAAGTTGCTCCACTTGAACATTTCAGCTGTTTGTACTAAACGAACAGGGAATTATTGATGAACGAGAAGTCATGCATACAGAAACGACTCTGCAAGCTAATTTGGAGGCGTCAATGCGGGTACTACGACTACGAGTGTATACATATTCAGTAATCGTCAAGTGAATGCTAGGCACGCGCTTGTCTAAAGTACTATAGTTATAGTACTAATTATTTGTTGTAAGAATTATTAGTAATAAACTATATTGGGGTATAAATGATTTTTCACAATCAATAAGACGATACACCGAACAAATTGAACACATAGGGAGTGTTTTAATACAATTTAAACCTAAACTTTAACAAACACTGACGAATTTCCGTGAGTTTACCCGGGTAAACCGACGTTATATATACATTTCTATAGAATAACATGAAGAATGTTTATAATGACAGCGCGGTAGTGTTTCATTAATGAACAATAAATAACGCTGTATTATTTTTAATAATACAGCATGTATAATATCGTCTGCCAGGCATGGCCTGCACATTGAAGTGGTGAAGACATTCTCGTAGATAAAAAACGTATAGCGAGTCCAGGTCTGCATATAATAGGTAAAAGAGAGGGTGGATTGAATCTTGTGCGCTCCAAGCTATGATCTATATTACCAGGCTGCTTATAGAAAAGATCCTCTCGCGAAAATGTTAATTAGACAAATAAGTTCTATCGGATTTTCCCATCAGCAGAGGTGCCTTGGGGTGAACGGGAAGCTATTACGGATAAGTTCCCCCACTGCTCTATTCATACACGCCAGTAATTTACGGAACGCTATTCGTGGAGAAGATTAGGCTACATAGTGAGGAATAACACCGGAGAAATCGCCTCAAAATCTGTGTATTTTAAAGATAGAAAGTTGACCTAGTCTAAACAGATTTCTGCTCCCCATCTCTACTTGCCTCGAATCCTATAGTTACTAAAATGCCAACATAATACCCGCAGCTTTAGTATGGATAAAAAAGTTTTGATACCCTAGACTGACTCGGGCTGGATAATATTTTCGTAAGTATAGGTTAAGGGCGTCGCGATTACTTATGATCAGTTTATAGGAGCGTTTCTTGAATCTTGATTAAGAACCTCACCACTTCATGTTTTAAACAACTTGAAAAATCACTACTAGAATGTTCGGTAGTCTCTGTAAAGCTAAAGGAAATCAGGATAAATTGATTTGTTTTGTAGGGTATCCTTCAAAAATACATTGCAATGGTGCAATGATACATACAATTGTGCATCAGAATGAAAAGGACTCAATGACGCTGGTACAATGTGTAGCCATACAAAGCGTTAACACGGCAACAGAACGAAAATAACACAACGATGCAAGAATAACATGTGTAGCCATGCATAACGTTACATGGCACCCCTAACATGTATAGCGTTACAGCACGCAAATTGGCACCCCACATGTATAATAGCGATACAGCACACATTGGCACATGTAGTGCACAAACTAAGCCATGCTTTAGCGTTACAGCACACGAATTGACAAATGAACAAATGCGTAGCCATGCTTAGCGTCACAGCACACGAACTGCCTCATGTGCAGCCATCTTAGCGTCACGGCCCACGGATTGCCGCATGTTCAATGCTTAGCGTACAATGCGTAGCACCCATGCGTATAGTGTTACCTCACATAAGTCATGTAAGTTGGCACATTTACAAATGTCAGTGTAGCCTGAGACGATTATAACTAAAGTTATAATTTAGTTATAATCGTCTCAGAGTGTAGCCATGTACGTATAGCGTTACAATACTCACATTGGCCTACGCACAAATGTGTAGCCATAAAAATATAGCGTTGCAACACACAAGTTTTACTATGTACTTGTATCGTATTACAGCACACAAATTGGAACATGTACAAATGTGTAGCCATACAGCACACACGTCGGCACATGGACATGTGTTGACATGCATATACGAGTAGGCCCTACAGCACACAATTTGACACATGTACAAATGTTTAGCTGTACATACAGCACCCAAATTGACGCATGTACAAATGTGTAGCCATGCATGCCGTTACAGCACACAAATTGTCATAATGTTGAGGTGTGTAGCTAAGTGTAGCGTTACAGCACACATATTGGCATTTGTACATGTGTAGCCATACAATGTATAGTCTTACAGCACACAGATTGGCATTTGTACAATGTGTAGCCATACAATGTATAGTCTTACAGCACAACAATTGGCACATGTACACATCTGCAGCCACGTATATAGACAGTATAACACAGTGTCAGAATAAAAGACACAATGGCGCAGAATATACAAAATGTCATTTTCAGCGTAGTATCGAAAACCGGATTTGTTATGTTTGTGCACATTTGCAGCGTTTTAACACAACAGCGGAATCAAATGAGAAGATAAAATCTGCCTTGTTTGTTCCCAAATCTTTCTACGTCATGGTTGGGAAAACTAAACAAATATAATTCTAAACCCTTTACCGGATTTTTAGATCGATTACATAACCCTTAGCCTAAGGAATGTTCGTATTTGATCCCCTAGAAACTGATTAACTATCACGCAGTCATACAGTAAGAAGTTAGCTTCCATCAGTTTTTAAGAAGGAAAAATGATCGATTGTGCTAATATGGAAATAATACGACAATCTGCACAGAGAGTATTCCGTGTTATGTGCAACTCCATCAGCAAAGGTATTTCTAAATGGAATTCGAAGTGGGTCTGTATTGAGCACCCTAAGCTCCAATTTTCTTTTGTAAGTCGGTCTGTGTTGAGCACCCTATGTTCTTGGGTAAGTCGGTCTGTATTGAGCACCCTAAGCTCCAATGTTATTTGGTAAGTCGGTCTGTTCTTGGGTAAGTCGGTCTATATTGAGCACCCTAAGCTCCAATGTTATTTGGTAAGTCGGTCTGTATTGAGCACCCTAAGGTTCTTGGGTAAGTCGGTCTGTATTGAGCACCCTAAGCTCCAATGTTATTTGGTAAGTCGGTCTGTATTGAGCACCCTCAGCTCCAATGGGCTATTCCAGATAAATATGAACCCCCCTATAGAGGACATCGGAATTCCAGACTTTTTTCCCCACCAATTTTTCAATGGAATTCCATACTTTTTTGGCACATGTTCTTGGAATTCCAGACTTTTCACAATTTTGACCCCCCCTAAGGGGGCGGGTTCATTATTGTCTGGAATAGCCCAATGTTCTTTGGTAAGTCGGTCTGTAGTGAGCACCCTAAGCTCCAATGTTCTTTGGCAAGTCGGTCTGTATTGAGTACTCTAAGTAATGCTCTTTGGTTGCCGTGAGTTTTCTCCAACGAATAATTTTATTCTGACGATCATTTCACTGATGAATGGTTCGATAAATTGCAGAATCGAGTTCACCACTTCATTTATAAAATTCTTCATTTTAAAAGACCATAACTTGATAATATGACTGCGGGTGTATTTAAACCAATCAACCAATAACGCCGTGAAGATTGTATGGACGGTTTCATTTCACCAAATTTAATTTCGTTTCACCAAATTTAATTTCGATGTTGACGATGTGAGAATGAATTAGATTCGCGCTTTTGATTATAATGTTTAGAAGACAAACTAGACCGATATTTATAAATTGTATTTTGCTATATGATAAATCATATAAGACTTATGAGAGTTATGCGACAATGTTAGAATGATTGGAAGGTTGCAATACGCTTATTGGAAACAGACAGTCTGGAGTATGAAAAGCAAGAGTAAGATAATTTGGGCAAAAGCACGAGCGTATACGTGATACAAGAACTCTACCATAAACATGATAACAGGATAAATTTTGTATTCAGTGCTGCTTTGCTTTTCATTTCATAATTCGGAACTGGCAAAAAAGGCTAATCCTCACTTACAGGCTAATACGTGAGCGTGAACATTGTTTGATAATTAAACCATTGATTAATCTACGAGGCTTACGCGTTTAACCATGGAACCGTAATTGCTAATTTACCCGAGTTTTATCTTACCTAAACTCAGCTAGCTCTTCTGTCTACAACGTTTCAGACAACATTATTTACATATTGCACTGGCGGAGCCAGGGGGAGGGGGGGGCTGGCTGGGAGGCACGTGCCCCTCGGGTCCCTGGCACCAAAAAAAGAAAAGGAGAAAAGAAAAAAGGAGAAGAAAAAGGAAAAAAGAAAAGACAGGTAGTAGGGAGTAGAGTTCTATTTTTTGTTGTTACAGAGTAAGTTCCCCCTTCTATTTTTTACGTTCTCGGCACAGATTCAATAGCAGGGCAATAATGACGTAGCCAGAGGGTTAAGGAGGAGGCGATCGTCCATACGGTACACTCGTGCTCCTCCCCCTCGTCCCCTAATTTGGCAATTGTCGGCTCAATGTTGAAAAGAGAAAACATTGTAAATTTATATGACATTCAAATACAAAGATAGCATTTTTTCGCGTACTGTTTACGGGCCTATGTGCCCCTTCCCAAAAATTAATCAATTCAAAATTTAGAAGATCGTTTGAAGCCGAAATGTATCTCAATCCTGGCAAAATTGGGGTAAAATGGCAAAAAGAATGCAATCTAAGCGCATTAAAAGCAGTGCCATACATAAGGCCAAAAGGTATTTCAAATGTGGCAAATAAGTGTAAAGTAGCGGTTTTTTAACATTAACAAAAAAATGTGCCCCAAACATATAACTTAACTTATAGCTTTACCCTTGGACATCTGCACAAATATTAAATACCCGTTTTATAGAAAGTTGGATAATGTCAGACATCGTTCCATATAATTACAAGCAATTGCCAAACAATGTCGTTCAGCTGAGTGTGTATATCCATGCTATAAACACACACATCGTGATCAATATAGAGTCACCAAATGAAACACCCGATGAAAGAGATCAGGCGACCGACCAACGCGTATCGGCGGCGGAAATCGGGTAATTTATGTTTCGTCAATTAGTGGATGCGTTTATCGGGCGCTATTCAATCGTTATTGCTGCTCCGTTACTTAATGCGAGCAAGTATCGTGATTTGTCTTAATTAGGGGAACCAGCTCGGAGCTACTAGTATTCCATTTACTCGAACTATCCAGATGAAACGAGTGAATGTAGTGATTTGGGACACGGGGAAACAACAAGTTGGAAGGAAAAAGCAGCGTATTATCAATTTATCATTTCAGTTTGTATAAAACTCAGGGAAGACAAATATTCCTTTGTTTTAACTGAAACGCTACTTATTGCGCAATATTTTATCACCAAGTATAAAAGTGTCATATTACAGATTGCTATCTATAATAACCAATACGATTTCAAAGTATCCCAAAAGCTTCATGTTGATTCCCGCTGGTTACGATACAATTGAATGATATGTTTAATAAGGTTATCGCTATATCGAGTAGCCTTATTCTATAAATTATTGATCAATAATATGATATTTTGATTCTACTATGAAACGGTTTCACGTGGTCACATATTTATTTTGTGTAATGATTATCTGTGTACATGTGGATATTCAACAGAGAACTTGTACAGAATAGACAAAATGTAAAGGTACCTTCTAACTTGCAGTATAAGTACCTTTAATCTGCTATCAATCAATTGGTTAAACACGAAATCGACACTGTCTAAATCTAACCACCTTAGTGGCAAAGTGAGTCTAGTACAGATCAGATTTAAGAAAATTGCTCTTATCCAATATACTAAGCATATAGTTTGCGTATAAGTGACCTAATCAGACCCAATGGGAATGAAAACGGAAACCTTGCGAAAGGAATCGTAGGAGAGTAATCTGGTTAGTATGCTTGCGATACGATTTGTTGAAACACGGCGAGATAGTTTAAACATGTTACAAGGTAGTGTACAGTGGAATCGTTTTTATACTGTGAAAGTTTTGGGACTTCAAAAACAAGATAACTTTTTAAAATGAAGTAAAAACGAGTTGTGCGAGCAAACAACAGTATGGTAGTAACGATATGGAGAGCACAATTAATGCCTTTTCTACTTCATGCTTTAGAATCATTCTTTATCGAGGCGATGTCCCAAACATCAAAATGTGCAAAGACCAAGACCGCATTAATGTTGAAGGATAATCCATACATTTGCCATTCTATCAATTGTTCCAGGTGTTTTATGTTGTATCTAGCTCTAGCAGAGTGCTAAATCCATTAGCCAATTTGTAAAGGTAATTCAACCTAGTGCCGAAAGCAGGGACCAAGATATACAGCTTGATGCATACTCATTTGTTTTCCAAGTGATGGGAAATGCCTTTGGAGATTCTGTGTAACTCATGAAACCAATGACATGACAAGATAACTGATTAGACTAAATTATATTTGAGTGTGGTTCATTAAAAGTTGAAATCGATGCATTTGTATGTTGATACAATTATACCCTTGCAGTGAGGTTTTGTCAGGTGCGTCCAGCACCCTTCCAGCAATTTTGTATCAGCATTGAGGATAAGAGTCCTGCAATTGTCTACAATAAATTGTGATAATGGTAAAAGGCCAAGACGTTTCATAATCCAACCGATCGAACTGACAGTCCCTGCGGAAGAATATCTTGCACAAGCAAACACCCGGAAGAAGTGTAAGTACTCCTCAAAGATTGTCAAAGTGCAAGATCGGAGACAAAGTATTTTCCAGTGGAAGTTGGATACATGATTATTTGGCATGTGTTCCGAGTGTGGGTGGGGTTGTGGGGGGGGGGGGGGGGGGGGGGGATTATTTGGCATACCGAATCATTACACATTTTAATACCAGATATTGCAGTTCCCAAGTGACAACTAAGTTTAGTAGCTCTACGGTTTTAATCTCATATCTTTCCCAATAATTCATCCGTTTCTATTTGATCCTGATCTTGATTTCTACTAAAATGTCACCAGAATTCTCCCTGAACTCTTCGACACATGAAGTTATAAAGTGCCGGGTTACGAATCTTTGAAGTACGTGGAAGTATGAGATCATGATTTTATCAGTTATCACAATAAATCTTGATATTCCATACACGTTTCAAATAAGGAGTTCAATGCATAGTGTTATACTAAAGACCCTGGTAATACATATGTAGGGAAATAATAGTTCTTTAATATATTCAAACGTCATCACTTGACGGTTATTACTTCATATCCTTATTGACGGTGACCTATTTAAAAACATCAAGTATATTCGGGTTGGATTTCAAGAAAATATTTTTGCGTTGCATTATGTAATGATCTTAAATGGCCTGATTAGAAGTTCATATTGTAATCTGGAGATTGGTACTCCAGAGGCACAAGCATCACGACAGATATATAATATCGATTCCATATTATACAGAACCCTCATATTACCATATCTGACGGAAGCAACAGTATTTGAAGAGTTAAGTTCCAAAAGGAGCTAACTCACTATAAGCATGATAAGTGATATAGGAGAAAAGCAACATTTTTAAAAATGAGGATGTTGCACTTCTTTGATCATGCTTATTTTCTAGCCCTATGAAAGATACCATACGTGGAAGCATTCTTTGATTTTCACTGTATTTCTTATGTCTTTCTTTATTTTCGGAAACGAGTGGAGTTAGCGCCCTTTGGAACAAAAGTGTTTCGACCAATTTTCAAAAACTACTTTACCAAACAATCTTTATTTCAAAATAAGGTGCATCTGAAAAGGCAATGTCAAATCACATTGAAAACAGAAAACCGCATTCAAATACCTCTTAAACTGTTTAAATTATGAATTTTTGTTATTTCGTGAGAAAACTGTAAATGTTGACAATTTGGCACATTTTTTGAAATAACAACAATTTTGTTCGTGTGCAATTTTCAACAATCACATACATCTTACGTTTTCTTCTTTGCATTTCATTAAGGACATTCCTATCAATGTTTTAACACGATAATGAACCATATTTCCACCATTTTGGATTAAAAAATAGTGAATTATATTCAAATTTCCGGAACTTCCGGTTATTTCCGGACATTTCCGGAAATTACCAAGGGCCATAACTTTGGACCCGAACATGCTACAGATGTAGAACAAAGTTTAAAAGATGTATTATTTTGTAACTCTCTTTCATGTTCTGCACCCACACCTCAATTTCGACAAAAAGTGAGTTAGCTCCTTTTGGAACCAAGCTCTTCATTTATTGATATATTGTAAACATACAGTGAGCTTAAATAGTGTTGTGGGTTGAGTTTGTTTTACGACAGAATCTATCTTCTCGGCACTATCGCACTTTAAAAGACCTTACGGAATCGTGTGTTAACGAAATACCATATTCCCAATAAACGACGAACAAAACGGTGATGAAAATAGACTGTAAACATTTAAAAAGCAACTGTATAAATCAAGAACGTATTCATATGGTACACCGGAACATATTCTACTTATGTTGCCATCGAAAGAGCCGTGATGGTACTTGACCTGATTCCGAACGACGCTGTTGGTAATATAATGATGTAAAGAAGCTGTATGTTATAATCGGTGTTACCATGCAATAAAACACCTTTGAAATTCAAATTCATCATCGAAATGCCAAACGGATATTCCTTTCGTAAACACTTATTTCTTGTTTCTCTTATTCATGTTTCGTTTGGAGTAAGTGATACGTTATAATAAATAAGAGTAATATTAGGGCAATGTTGTATGGGTACGAACAAGCTTCGTAGTAATAAGGTTAAATTAGACTCGCTGAAAGTTATTGATAGAAACGTCTTCATTTCAGACCAAGAGGAAAGTAATCTTATTTGAAGTGGAAACGACAATAGCAACCTACGCAGGGCAAAATAAAATCAATAAATCCAGGAACCTTTGATCGGAATTGCTTCACTAGTTTTCATCTATTTAAGGACGACATGTTTGATTAAAGTTTTTTTGAAAAGCAGGCATTATTTTGCATTATCGTGCTCATATATTTCTAAGGAACTCGGGTCTTCAATTGTGCTGTGTAAATACGAGTAGGATAAAGTGCAATAAAGCAAAGTATACACAGATTTACAGAACCTTAGTAGCAATGTTCGATCATAGAAATTCTCTTACCCGGAGAGATATACAATCAGCACGGAGTTAGATATAACACTATAGAGGCACATATCATTGTCTAACACCCATTCGAGGATAAGTAAGTACATGCCAAAAATTGCAATATTTGATTACGCCAAGTCATCAGATTTCTGTGCACGTCAATTAAGATTAGTAAATGGAAATCAGTTGGATTCCTTGTGCTTACAGTTGGAATACTACTCACCCATTTGAATGGAAATGTTTTAATAGAACATGCCTGGAGCTGATTCTGAACTGGTGTGATTACTGAACGATGCACAACACATTCAGTTATGCACCGAAGAAGATTTCTTGATCAACACAAGCATGCCCCACTTTCGTCAGCCATCAGTGGTTTTCTGTCTTCTGTGCTTGCTAGAAATGCTTATTAACACTACTTATCGAAGGTCTTTAAAGGTGCATTCACCCAGCCGATTTGGCTCACCGATGCTATACCGTAGCACAAATTTGGCGATTTTCGGGGATCGGTTCTAGTACGGTGGCGCAACGGTATCACATCGCTAGAACGGTAGTACATCGTTAGTACATTGGCAGGACTACGGTCAGGGATTCTGGCCGATTTGGCTTGCCCGAGCTATACCAGAGCACAAATTTGGTGATTGTCGGGGATCGGTTCTAGTACGGTAGCGCAACGGTAGTACATCGTCAGGACATCGTCAGAACATCGGCGAAAAAAAATAGCAACGGTAGGCGACGGTACACACACACAAAAATTTGCGCACGTTAAGTAAAATAACGTAATGTAAAGTAAAATTATGCAAAAAGTACACAATGCGAGGTAATCTTTATTACTAAACCATTTTGTAACTTTTAAAATTACATTTTTGAAATGTATCGGAGATAATTACCGGGGTTTGTAGATATTTTATCGAAATTAAGTAAAACAAAAGTCTAAAATACAATTTAATCGGTAAAAGGTGATTTCGCCCAACGTGTTAAAGTAAGAATTATTGATATGATTGGTGAAAGTCGTAATCTTTCCCTAATCGCCGGGTAAAACTCCTCGTGTAATTATACAAGATAGCGAGCGTTAGAGAAACACTCAGCCGGTGGGGAGTTCCTTCGGAATACATTGACAAATTTGAAGGTAAGGAAGTAGTATATCTTTCCACTTTTGGTAATGCCTTTATGTCCTTGTTTTCATGATGTTATTGAAGTCATCTGAAAATCATAAGTTTTGAGAGATTCACAGAAAAAAGTGAAACTTGTGTTGGCACCGAGCGTCGTACTCGGGGTCGTACTACACCGTGCATGCGTTGCGTTTGCATGCATCATTTCATAGCGGCTCATTTGTACATGTGGCCATGTGAAACGTGATTAGGGCGTATGTAGTATGTACATCAAAATGCAACGATGCAAGGTTATTGATTGATTGATTGATTGATTGATTTTCAGATGACTTCAATAACATCATGAAAACAAGGACATAAAGGCATTACCAAAAGTGGAAAGATATACTACTTCCTTACCTTCAAATTTGTCAATGTATTCCGGAGGAACTCCCCAGCAATTGTGTAAACAATTGCCTAAAAATACATCAAAATTCAGTCAAAAATACCCGGTGATTGTGTAAACAATTATCTTAAACTTACATGCAAATTCAGTAAAAAATACCCAGTCATTGTGTAAACAATCACCTTAAACCTACATTCAAATTCAGTAAAAAATACCTAGTCATTTTTTGTAAATATTTACTAAAAAAGTAAGCAAAATTTCCCATAATGTTGTGGGTTTTTTACATAACATGTGGTAAAATATTACAAAGCATTTACGTAAAAACAATGCGTAACTAGTTAAGTAAAATTTATACCTAGCCACTGTGCAAAATAAATACCTTTTATACATAATAGTTTGGTTTTTTTACCAAACAGAGTTTATGTAAAATTTTACCAAATTGTTTTGGTGTTCTATACGTGCTTCAAAATTATGTAAAATTTTACATAACTTAGGTAAAAATTTCTGTGAGTGTAGAAATGTTTGAACATGCTCAAAATGCGCTGTCGAAGCGAGCATCGGGACTACAACGGCAGTAAAACGGCAGTACTCCGATGTGGCTTCGTTAAGTGTCGGTAGAGCACCGGTAGTGCTCCGTAATGGATCCGGCGGCTCTTCGGTGGGGTCATAGAAACAAAGGGTGTGCCACTCAACTTGACGATTTGAAGTTACTTTTGTTTAACCAGTGACGTCACTGGTGAATGTCCCAATGTTGGTAGCGCTGTTTGTGTCGGTTGCTTTAGGTATTAGACTAAATTGAAGTTGACACGGAATTGTTAGAAAAATTCCCCAAAAATGGTGCGGTTTTGAAAGTTTTGATAAAACGTACGTGCTGTACTGGTTTTTATTAGTCTGAAATATATGATACTTCACGTTTCATTATTTATTTTAGGTATTTGAATTCATTCTCTCACTTAACACCATACCGTAATTGTTAGTGTCCTACGGACTTGCTGCAAGTCTATGTTCTGACGATGTCCTGACGATGTCTACCTTTTCAGCGATGTGAAACCGTACTACTACCATGACTACCGTACTGCTACTACATCGGTATTGCTACGGCCAATTGTTATTTTTCAAGTGCTTTCTGGACGGAGCTCCACCGATCTGTTCGCCGTTGTAAATTATTTGCTACGGTTTGGCTACGGCGAGCCACATCGGCTAGGTGTGACTGCACCTTAAGAAATACTGCCACAAGTGATAAAATGACCTGATTTCATTTTTGGGTTTTCCTTTTTGAAATCGCCCGGTACGCACTTCCGAGTTTATGCACCCCCGCATGTACATACGCACGCATTAATGGAATTATGTCCTTGTATTTTAACAACTCTCTAAAGGCCCTGTCACACCATAACGTATCGCCCCAACGTATGCGAAATATCGAAAAATACGTTGGTGTACGCTGATATAAGTTAGGGGTACGTTGGGGATACGTCGTTTACGTTAAGAGCACGCTGTGATACGCTGTGACAATTTGGAACACGTCGAGCCCGCGAAAAAATATTGAGCATGCTCAAAATTTCTCGACGTACTCAACGTGTGCTTAACGTTCTGCATAAGTTCCCGGTAAGTTTGTGGTACGTTAACTATACGTTGACATACGCTGACATACGTTACTCGTACGTTACTCGTACGTTACTCGTACGTTACTCGTAAGTTAGTATACGTTGATGAACGTAGGCTGACGGGGAAACGTACAGCCAACGTAGTGATAACGAGTTGATAACGTATATGTGCCGTATGTCTAACGTATGCCTGACGTATTTCCAACGAGTTTCGACGTATTCTCACGTATTCACCTTATGCCGGGCGATACATACGTTTACAAACGCTGACATACGTTAGACATACGTTGACATACGTTAGAGGTACGTTACTCGTCGTAAGTTATAGGTTGGACCTATAGATTTACCCTTCTAGATATTGTAATAGTTATCATCTAGGCTGCGTTTACTTGAACTGGCAACACTTGTCCCGTCGTGTACGAAACTCAATTTCTGCAGCGGCATAAGTCACGTGTTCGTTGTACGCCGAGGATACGCTGAGGATACGTCGAACACGGCAGACATACGCTTCGAATACGTTAAGCATACGTTGGTCATACGCTCGCCGATCGCATACGCTGTCATACGCTGTCATACGCTGTCATAAGTTTGTTATAAGTTAGTGATACGCTATTAATACGTTAGTCATACGCTATGTATACGTTTAATACGCTATGGATACGTCCATTCCATCACCGATGTCGACTTTTCCTACTCAATTCGTTGGGAAGTTGGACGTTCTTGGACGTTCTTGGACGTTCTTGGACTCTGACAATTTTCGAGCTATTTTTTGAATACGTCGGCATACGTTCAGGCCACGTTCAGGCCATACGCTATGGTGTGACAGGGCCTTTAGACAAAATGTTATTGCGATTTGACAAGTGTTTGAGTACTAATAAAAAGGATGGTCACCATCTAAAGTGAAATAGTTGTCTTTGAAGAATCTGTTCAACATCGCTGTCTAAATTATTTGCACGAGCGCGTTTTACTACACTGTTAAAACGCTGTTTAAAATTTTAAAGTTAACCAGTGAATCGCTCAACGTTGTTTAACATTTTAAACAATATTGCTCACATTTTTAAACAAGTTGATTAAATGTAATAAATATAAGAGGACCTGACGTTTCGATTCTAACAGAATCTTTATCGAAGGTAAAAAACCCCACAAAAACCCCGTTGATTGATTGATTAAAGTTTGACCAACATTGTAAACAACGTTGAGCGATTCACTGGTTAACTTGTGGTTGTTTAAAATTTTAAACAACGCTTTTAACAGTGTAGGAGCGATTTTCATATAAGCGTTATGAAACGGTAATTGTAAACTTGGAAACAAAGATGCTTGCGTATTAAAGACATTTTTTGTTGTTAACAAATTAACTGTAAAAGTGTCGTTTAAAAAGGTATGTAGTAAGTTTTGGGACCCAGTAATACATACCAAACCTTACTTTTGACATGACCATCGAAGTCTGCCATCAACAATCTTTAAATTGAATGTTTTGCTATGCATTCCACGCACGTTCACATTCAAACACCCCAGACCCCACCTAATATTGCAGGTATGATAGACATTTTCGACCGACGATGCGACTTTAGTGTAAGTTTAGGAGTTCTAGTTATACCCTTAAGCTAGAATCTGTCAATGAGTCCTTAAATGCGTCATCGACGAGTACCACCAGAATGCAGAGGCTCTTAGGGTATCATCATTCGTACTTCACAAACAGATGGGACAGAATGCATTAGGGATTAAATCATGTTTCAGCGTATGTGCATCACCAATCGACAAAGGTGTTCTCGTGTCTGCGTGGTTTATTTCACGAGGGCAACCACATACGCTGAAACATGAATTAATCCCTTTCAACAACGACCAGGGAGGGATTTGCACACCATGTCATAAATAGACAATGCAAATAAGAACACACCGAAGTTTAATTTCACTTCATACGCCACATTGAAAGTGAGGCTCTCCCCTCACGCACTATCACACCACGCTGGGTCGGTGGTTTCACGCAGGTCTGTGCATCACGTGACGCAGTTGGGCGCGCTGATAAGACGGGAGAGCCTCGCTTTCATTTTAAAATAGCGATTGCGTGCAAGTAGCGTATTATTAACAATTTCATTGATAATTTAAAAAAATACAGCATAAAACTGAAATGACCAATTTAATATGGTCAAAAGTCGATGTAAACAGTTGGCACGACCATTCCAAAAACAAGCCATCGCGTAGCGCGTAAACACTCGCCCATAGCAGCGTTCTTTAACTCAAATTGACAACGCTTTGCTACAGTACTTAAGGTATGGGGAGTTGTTGAATTATTATTACTAGCGGCGTACCCTCGCTACGCTCGGGTCCCCGCTAGATGGTTATGCCACATTACCTACCTCTGAAACCACATAAACCCCCTACAACACCCCAAACCAGGTTGATTTAAAACTATATCCCTTTTAAAGGCATTATAAACCCCATACAACCCCCCCCCCCCCACAAAAAAAAAAAATCAGGTTGATTTATAACCATGTCCCTCCTAAACCATTTACCGTGGCTACTTTATTAACCCCTACCTCTCAAACCGCATCAAGTTAACCTTCAGTACTTTTAAAACCACATAAACCCTCTACAATCGCCCCCCCCCCTCCCCCCCCCCCCCCACTGCAACTACACCAACCACACCACCAACCAGGTGGATTTATAATCATAACCCTCCTAACCATTTCCCGCGGCTACTTCATTAACTCTTAACCCTATCCTAAAACATTTCCCGTGGTTTTACAGCCCCCCCCCCCCCCGGCCCATGCACACACCCAAACCAGTTTGATTTATAATCACAACCCTCCCTAAACCATTTCCCGTGGCTACTTCATTAACCCTCGGTCCCTTAGATTGTTTGGCATGCCAACTTAAAGTAAAGAAATCAGGTTGTTTCATTAACCCCCGCAAAACACTATCCATTATAACCATAGGCCTATCCTAAATCATTTCCCGTGGTTTTACACCACCCCACCCCCCCTCCCTCCCCTCCCTCCCCCCTCCCTCCCCAACATGACACCAAATACCCAACCAACACACTGTACAGGCCTATAACCATTATCCCGTGTGGCTTCTGCGCCATGTGTAGGAGTGCGTGTGCCGCGCGCGGCAGTGAGCCCTTGCGCAAACATGCACGCGACGTGTTACCACGGTATGATTACGCGGTAGTACGCGCAACGCACAATGTTGTTCAATTCTAGTGGCATTTATGAGCCAAATCTGAGCGTTTTTTTGCTGTTTTTGGAGCCAATTGTTAACCAATTTCACTGAAATAAACTTTAACACCCTTCCCGTTATTTCCTCTATCTTTCATGCAAATTAGGCGGCACTTTGATTAAAAGCAACGGAGAAATAAGGATAACAAACACACAAACAAACAAACAAACAAACACACAAACAAACACACACCGTTTCCAGATTTATAGTAAGATACCAATATCATTACATGAACTATTTTTTTTTTTAAATCTGTATGTTCTGATCTCTTTTATTTGGCTATGATATTTTTATCACATAAAGATATCTTGATATCAGAAGAATCCCCACATTTTTCTCATTATGTTTGCAAAATCTTAGGGGCCAGAAATGTTCCATTTAGAAATTATAGGCTAAAACGTGGTGAATTACAGCCAAAGGTGGTTAATCACCAGCCAGTTTGTGTACTACTCCATGGGCAAATTTAAGGATGACCTTTCATGTAAAATAGAAAACATCAAGTTGAAAATCGGGCCAGCAATCAGAACATCCTTTAAATATTACTTCGCATTATAATAAATTATGCAATTATTAACTATTCTTGCACATGTGTCCATATTAGAGTAAAATCGTTCATACACATGTGTCCTCTACGGTGTGGTGATTTGGTTTTAATCCAAAAAAAGCAGAAAGACTTAATGAAATTTTTCAATTATCATGCTGAGAGCAATTGAAGAGAATCTCTTATTTGCACTTAAGTGTAATGCATCACTGACCACGTTTTAGTTGAGTGTATCTATCTTCTGGGAATTAGCCGTTACCTCCACCGTACAATACAAGCCAATATAGTCAATCCTAAACATATTATTAAATATAAGCATCATAAGTGTCTCTTTTATGGCTTGTATATATATGCTATGTATGCTATTTTGCACTTAAAGGTATATGACCCGATCACTTTTTTGGGGCTAAGATATTTTTTTTCACATCAAGATATTTTGGTATCAGAAGAATCCCCATATTTTTCTCATTATGTCTGTAAAATATTAGGGGCCAGAAATGTTTCATTTGGAAATTATAGGCTAAAATGTGGTGAATTACTGCCAAAGGTGGTTAACCACCAACCAGTCTGTGTACTACTCAATGGGCACATGTCTTTTGACCTTGCGCTTCTAAAAATAGAACCATTGGAGTTATGCAACTCAAACTTTGGAATGCAACAATTTGAAGGATGACCTTTCATGTAAAATAGAAAACATCAAGTTGAAAATCGGGTCATCTACCTTTAAGGTCATCTACATTGTACGTGTTAATAATAAACCTGATGAATAAGTCAGAATATAGATCTATCAAGGCTACACTTCTACATAAATCTACTCTAATATAACAAACCATCAAAGTGTGTTAAAATCCAGGTGGAAAGCAATATAAGTAAATGATTGATGAGATGCGATGCTTTGGTCAACATAAAACAAAAACTATTTAAATATCGGTAAAATCTGTATCATTATTATTTTAAATATTGTTTTGACTATCTCTCATTTTCAGATCGTCCAACCAAGCTACCATACAGATACACGGAAAGTGTGATCTAAACTGAGGCTAATACATCAATCTCGTGTGGCATAGACACAGGGAAACATCTAGCATTCATATGAATATTGTACCTACAGAATGTCCAACTATTTATCTGCAAGTACCGAGGCAAGTACATGTTTATGCAATTCTTGAGATCCATTTTCACGCTCTGTTTCAAAGTTCAATACATTGCGTCTTTGCTCGAGATTACGTCATAGAGGTGGCCTGGTTAAGGGAAGTGTCAACCCTTTTGATATGAAATTTATCAAGTGCTGCAACTTTTGAACTATTAATGTGATATATATATTATAAAAGTATACATTTGGAAATGAAATGAGTCACAGAATTCATTTTTGGTACTAAAAATGCTGTTTTTACTTTTTTTGACCAACAAATCACTTTTTTTGGCTCAATTCTTTTCGGAGATCGTAACAAAATCAGTTTTTGGTAAAAAACCGCCGAAATTGCACAAATATCATCTAAAGACATTTCTCTAGGATCGTTTTTTAAATTTTACATAAACATTTTTGGTTCTAAAATTATTAACCAAAAAATGCCAAAACAATTATTGTTGACGTAAAAAATCTCATTTTTATGTATAATGGATTCTTTGACTCATTTCATTTACAAAAATGTATTATTTTGTATACATCACGTTCAATAATAGTTCAAAAGTTACAGCGCTTGATAAATGTTATCATAAAAAGGGTCGACACCTCCCTTAATACGACTTAAAATTGCATTACAATAATACACATACTATCCGTCCAGGTATTAAAAGCCCAACTAAAGCTTGCCTCTCTATATAATACATTACAAAGTACATCTTTGTTGCGATAGATACTGTTATTACGACACCTTCCACTTGCGTCTGTTTATTCTCTAAACAGAAAATGCATATTTAGTGTGCACAGCTGAGGCGTATACTACCTGTGGCGTGAGGAATCCAACAGACATGACTGGACAACACAATACACTGGCATAAACGCATACTATGCAATATTTTGAGACATATATCCTTGGCAAACCTTAGTTTCGAAATAGCGAAATAAAATATTAATGATGCAAGCAAATATAACAGGGTAATGTTAATGTAATACTGATGTGACACTTCATCTTAAACCCAGCAGTTAAACCTCTCTAAGCATGCTAAATGATTTTTCACCGATTCAAATAATTGATAATGCAATAATAATACAAGTGAAACTGGCTGCTGGGTGCACTGACGCATAGCTCATAACTAATTACCATGGAATATTGCTTAATATCGTGAACTACTAGTATAGCATCTCTGGGAACCGCTCGATAGTCCGACGGTTCTATAATCTTATCCAACGCCTCTATAGTACGAAAGTTCTATAGTACGACCATGTAAATTCACCATTCGATAGTCCGAATCAGATAAAAGATTCTTTAATCCGAAAACAGGGTTCTCTATTCCGAAGATTAAAAAGGTTACAAAGTCCGACGGTTCTATAGTCCGAAACTGAAATAGGTTCTATAATCCGATAATCCGATATTATAATCTGATCATTGGTAAATCAGGTTCTCTAGTCCGAAAATAAAAAGGTTCTACAGTACGAATATTCTGAAAGGTTCTATAGTCTGAAAACTGATAAAGGGTTGAAAAGATAAAAAAGGTTCTTTAGTCCGAATTAAAAAAAGGTTCTATAGTTCGAATTTTCAAAAGGGTTATCTAGTCCAAAAGGGTGTCACTGTTCTTTAATTTCGAATCAGAAAATAATATTCTATAATCCAAAATCTGAAGTCGCGTACTTTGCAGTGCGCCCTCTAGAGATAACGGGGAAGCTAATTTTGGAAACATTGCCTCTTTTTATAAAGAAGCTATATAAAATAAGAATCGAATCGGAAAGTGTTAATATCAAGTGAATTCAAATTCAAAATAATTTGTCGGATTAGAGGACCTTTTTACCCATTCAGACTAAAGAACATGGTATAAAATTGGGACTATCGAACCTGTTTAAAGATTCGGACTAAAGAACCTTTTTTTTAAATTCGGATTAAAGAACCTATTCAATATTCGGACTAAAGAACCTTTTTAAGTATTCGGATTACCGAATCTTTTTCAATAATCGGATTATTGAACATGATCATAGTATTCGGACTAAAGAACCATTTTTCATGTTCGGATTATAGAACCTTTTTCATTTTCGGACTATAGAATCATCGTTATATAGAACCTTTTCCATTTTCGGACTATAGAACCTTCGTACTATAGAACCTTATTTGTGTTCGGACTGTAGAGGCGTCGGATTATAGAACCGTCGGACTAACGATATGTCACCGCATCTCTACCTAAAGCAAGCATGTGCAACCTTTTCTACCACACGGGCCGCATTGTGATTTTGAGATCTATTCACGGGCCGCAGAAATTGTCAAACATTCCAAAACACGTCCGGAAGAGGAGTAAAAGGGAGAGGGGACGTCCATTGCTCGTGGAATACTCGCTTCTCTTCGTGTAATTTACTCTTAATACTTGCTGTTGCTGCTGCTGCAAGCGCCATTTTAACCAGGATTTTATTACGCAATCACGCCTTGAGTTATATTTACTAAATGCAGCGCGTCACCCTACTAATTATAAGGGAGCACACCACTAAATCAAAACGCCTGTGTAAAACTAGAGAGTTCCGGTTAAAACGGGCCGCCTCAATGGGAATTTTAGGATTGCTTCGCGGGCCGCAGATTAGAGGTCGGCGGGCCGAATGTGGCCCGCGGGCCGCAGGTTGCACACGCTTGACCTAAAGACTAATGTAGTATATTCCGTAAATGAGCTTTCAACAAATTCATTTTACAATTCATACATGTACAATGATATCAAGCAATACCATATTTTGTCAAAGGACAACTTTAGTTCCTTACAAGGTGCCTTCGTATTTTGTATATATATGTTGAGTAAATGCGTTATAGCAAAGATTTAAATAAACTTCCCCACCTGTTAGAACGTTTGTCTCTAGTTGACCTGACCAAGTCAAAACGAACGAGAACAATACATCATAAGCGTAAATTGCCATTTGAAAATGGATCACATAAGATAATATATTTTGATTATTAGTGTATGAATGCAAGCAGATATTATTTCGTGTGTAACACTACAGTGCATTAGCATGATTAGTGCCGTACTCTAGTTTAAAGCAGCACGGCTAACAAGTCATGAATGTCATAATATATGAGTATGTTGTGGGTAAATGTCAATATAAATGACTCATTTAAAATGAGTAAAATGGCGAAGGCTGGTGTGTTCAGGTTCATGAACCCCTAAAAATCCAAAACTAAACAAATCTGTTATTGATATTAAACTGTGTTAAACATTAAACTGAGAAATAAGATACTCACTCCATATATATTGCTATTAGGTGAGTGTAAGTACGAGCGTACAATATTTATTTCTAGTAAACTTATTATATGCAATACTCACTCCATATATATTGCTATTAGGTGAGTGTAAGTACAATATCTATTTCTAGTAAACTTATATGCAATTTCATTTCAAAGAAAACATTTAGAGAATGTAAAAGTAGGCAATTGGGTAAAAAATGATAAACTCAGTGTCGCTCTGATATTCTAGGTTACCTCCAGGTGTGTACACAATATTTGATTCGTTGGGCAACTTCAGGCAATTATATATTACAACTCACAATCTCACTAGAACGCGAAGGCAAATTAGTTGATAAAGGAATACATTTTTGTGTGTGTTTCGATCAAGGTTATGTTTTCCTGAAAGAACTGGTCCATAACATATCATTCTTCAAGATCCTTTGAATTGAAAAGAATATATTTTTGGTTTCAGGGGTTAATACTTATACGGACAAGCAAAATTGATTTAACATAATATTAAGTACACATTTTCAAATTTTTCATTATCTAAAACTGAATAATGATGGTTTTGGGGCAACTCCTCAAAATGTATGCTAACAACAATGATACTTAAATGATACTATGCACAAGTTATAGGAATGTTAACTGACAGGAATGAAATGTAACGTATAAGTCATAATTAATTACATTTCAAATATTAATCTGACTTTGTCGATGTTTTATCAAATTTAGTCTATCTTCAATAAGAAGTGAATCAAATCCAATTACAGGCTCCTGGATTTATTGATTTTCTTTGGCCATACGTAGGTTGCTATTGTCATGCCACTTCAAACAAAATTACTTTCCTCTTGGTCTGAAATGAAGACGTTTCTATCAATAGCTTTCAGCGAGTCTAATTTAACCTTATTACTACGAAGCTTGTTCAAACCCGTACAACATGTCAAAATGTTTCTTTTATTAATAACGGGCAGCCCGTTGTCTGTGGGTCGTTGTATATATCATTTTAAATTGATACTACGAACATGTTCTATAAGTTAAGAGTTTAACGGGTTTGCCGTCGGACAAGTTTAAAACTGTCAAGCTTTCGTCAGGATTAGCTCTGACTTCTTCAGGACCAGATTATGATATTAAGCAAACCATAGAGATTGCCACTTCTCTATCATTTAGGCTGCCACTTGCCCGATGATTTGAGTGGGTGCCTCTTTCCTACTTGTGTGACAGATTGGTGGCTCTGAAAAGAGCCGTTCAGGTGGATTGTATCTTTTCCACTCAACAGAGATGGTGGCTCCGAACAGAGCTGTAAACGTAGGTTGCTACTGGCCTACTTTGAATTTGGCTCTAATCAGGCCAGGCAAATGACCAAATCTGGAAATGTGCTATATCTGGAAATCGATTGCCTGATCTGGAAACCAATGCTGTGCACTTTGTGATCAGATTCGAAAACTACAAACTTGATTAAAACATAGATTTTAGCAATTATTTATACTTTTTAAATTCAAAAGTTAATTAGACATACCTACCAAATAGTAAAAAAGCAAAAATAATTACCCGATGACCATTAATCCACTAATTAATGCTTAATTAAATTAGTTAATTAATCAATTAATTCCTTTATTTTTAAAATGCCCCGATCAAAATTAAAACGCCACGGTGATAATTTAGGTAATTATCTTTTACGCATGATTTACCAAAAAAATCCAAACTTAAAATAAGGTCGTCCCAGTGCAGAAAACTGTCAATTTCGTGAACAATTTAATTTCGCAAAAATAGCTAGTGCTCAAATTCGCGAAAATAATAACCTACAAAAATGGCAGTGTATTAATAATGTTATATTTGTTTGGTTTCGATTCGCAAAAATTAAGTATCCACAAAATTAAAGCATTTTGGTGATTCACAATAATAACTACCTGCAAAATAAGTTGATCACTACATTTCCAGATTTGGAAATCAATCCCGATTTCCAGATTTGGTCATTTGCCTGGACTGCTAATAGAACCTATTCCAAAGGACTGCCCATTGACGAATGGAAATAACGTAGACTACTCCTTGTCTACTAGGCCTACAGACTACAAAGAGTCTATTGCACAGTAGTGCGGTCACTGATCTGTAAAGATCAAACGATCTTTACAGATGTATGTTTTGCTTAATATTATAATAATCTGGTCCTGAAGAAGTTAGAGCTTATCCTGACGAAAGCTTGACAGTTTTAAACTTGTCCGACGGCGAAGCCGTTAAACTCTTTACTTATATTATGAATATCCGTCGTAAAAGCCTATCTCACAATTTGAACATGTACTATTCAGCAATGCCGGTTTATACCTTTCTCTTAAACAACACTACAACAGTGCGTCAATTTCAAATATATTCTGAGGTATTCGAATATAATAATAATATTATTTCTGCCGGCCTACTTGTTAAATCACATCCTTCAACAGCGCCGCTTGAAAAGGGGTCAAGTGCCGTGCTTAACGTTGAAGAATAAGAGGAATACATTCCGGCACAATGTGTATAAGAGTGCTTTCATGGAAGGATAATTTAGAGATGGTGCAATAATATTTTGAAATATGTGAAAAGCCTTGATCTTTTGTATTTGCTGACGAAAGCGAGCAGTATATCTTGAGTGTTTTCCCATGAAAAATGCATTATGTTTTCAGATCTTTAGATCTGTTTGACGCTATTTTATATCTAGCTTGACGTCAACAACATTGGCACCTTTTTATCCGCCAAGGGATAGAGCTAGGTTCATTTAACTAACCATGTATGCCTATCAGCGCACATGAAGTTCAATCAACTCACCACTGTTTAGATTATTCACACTGGAGATTTTTTTTAATTTACCTATGTTCACCATGTTCACGTGAAAGAAAAATGATGCTGTACTTATTTATCTATATTGTTGTTGTATTTATTGATGATGCTGAATTAGTATTAGGATTTGCTATACGAAGATTGGGCATCTTTTAAGGGCATCATCAGGGGCGTAACAGAGGTTGGTTGTCAGGGGGGGCACAGCCCAAAAAATTCCTGGTTAGAATAATTCCGTCCCGGAATTTTTCGTAAAAGGTTGCCCCAAATTTTTCCCAGTCAGTCACCTCGTGAATTTCACGTAAGTGTGGGGGGGGGGGTCAAAAAAATTCGGACGGTCACAAAATTTCGCACGGTCACAAAATTTCGCAGTACAAAAAGCACAACAGTCAACAATTTTTTGACTGTTGTGCTTTTTGTAATGCGAAATTTTCTTTTCTTTCTTTCTTTCCCTTTCTTCTTTTCTTTCTTTCCCCTTTTTTCTCCTTTTCCTTTTTCTTTTTCTTTTTCCTCCCTTTTTCCTTTCTCTCTCTCTTTTCTTTCCCTTTCCCCCTTCTTTTCCTCTTTTCCCTTCCCCCTATTTTTCCTGGTGGGTAGGTTTGAATTTCCTGCTGAGCACCTTCAGGGGGGGGGGGGGGGGGCACTGTGCCCCCCCCCCCCCCCCCCCCCCCCCCCGGCTGTTACGCCACTGGGCATCATACAAAGCATCTAAGTTTAATTAAACATTCTTTGCTCGTTTGTATCACGTACCAAGGCTTACAACTGTAATATAATACGCACGTTATTTACAGTGATTATCGTATTAGGTGTCCCAAACTAGAAACGCTGCGCCTCCCTAGTATCCAGGTACTGTATAGGCCTATACAATGTCCTATCCATTTGATATGAACTTAATGAATTGCATGTCTTGGAATAGTTGTGCATGTATCTAGTCAATCAATAACGTTTATTAACATTTTAAAGCTTCTCTTAACATCCATAGAGACTATTAGTAATAGTCAAATTACTAACAAGGTGATTAAGATATGTATTGTACGTGGTTCAAGGTCATACTATGTGTATGATATAAGATATAAGGTATAGTGTTCGCACCCATGGACAGAAGAGCATCAGATAATGTTTGAAAGTTTAAAGTCGCGATGGATGCTATGCACTCATTTTTCTTTCTAATAATTATAACTTATATCAAGCCAACATCGCCGTACACTAAGCATGCCACCGGATATTGATGCAAATAAAAACTTTATTATTGCAAAGTGCAAGTGTATACCATTTAAAAGATTCTTGTAAGCTTTGCTGACATCACCAATAATGTCTGCTGGCATTTATAGCAGAATGAATGTTTAGCTGAATCTCAAAGCTTGATCTAAAGATACTATTGAATGCGTATCGTTTTAGTAGCCTGGAAACACAAAAAGCTTTGCTTTCATGTATTAGATAAACGCCTTAACAATTTTCACATGGCTAACCGACATAAAGAAAACCGCACAGATGCAGAGAGCCAGACAGGATTTCTTTAATCATTATAAGTGGCAGTCGATGTGTTGCTAAATATATCCGTTTATACGTGTTGTTAAATCATGAGGATATTAATGGATGATTACAATCTTTCCATTCACTATGATACCGACAATCATGATTGAAATACCTTCGAAATATATATATTGGTAAATAAAAGTGTCAAAATCAACCAGACATTTTTAGATTTTAGAATGGTGATATTGAAGTTCGAAGATGAGCCAATCTTATCTCAAATGCAAATTCTATACACGACAGTCTTTCAGCTGAAGTTAAAACGCGTGAGCAGATAACCGTTGTGAAGTATAGGCCTACGCCTACAATACTTTTGGGAAGTTAAATGAGTTATAGTCAAGTAAATCTTTCTAATTAGCATTCATAAAATAAGGAAATAGTAAGATATAGAACATAATAATCTGTAAGTGCAAAGACCGACGTATCGCATCAAAAAGACGAGTAGTTTATTTTCAAGCTTTAATGTAAGCCTGTGAAATCTCGGGAGATTCTACGACTTTTAACTCATAAGCTTCACCCACCTATATCTCGTCGTGTATACAGTGATTGTAGTCATAATCACAACCATCCTGTTAATGATAAATGAAACATTTTGACTGCCTTCGAGGCCTTGCATCAATTTAACCATCTGCCAGAGGTCATTGTACATATCATTCTTAGCAAGGTAGACATGTTTAATGGTTGGAATGCTTCCTTATATATTATTTCATCAGCTGTGCAAACTATGATATGATTGTCCAATCAAGCCTGATGATAGATATCTCCCGCCACAGGTGCACATCGGCTGTTCACACTAAATCTGCAGTGTATGTTTCAAGAATAAACAGTTACAAGAAGAGTTAAGTGCTGCAATAACAGTGTAGTGTCTCTCTCAGCAAAGAGTGAAGCTGCTGTAGAAGCTTAAGTGAGTGTTTAAAAAAAAAAAATTGGGATGAGAAATGCATATGTTCTCATCATCATGATACACTCTTTACAATATCAACCGTCAGTATTCCTTATTATCGTTTAGTAAGTGTACATACTTCAATCTCATTGGTTAACACGTATGAAATCTGATCCATATCGTGTAAACAACAAGTCAAACCACACGATATATTCCATATCGTCGATTAACCGCGTTACCAGATGGCGCGAAATGATATTACGTGTAAAGCGATTGCTTTGCGTCTGTGGAAGAGTTGCTTAAAATACGATAAACAAATAAAATGGCGGATGATTTAAATGCAACCGAGTCGATTTCTGTTACATTCTGAGGCCGAAATATACCGCAAAAAAGGTCTAACCCACGCCAAAAAAATAAATGATCTGCATATAACCTAACCAGACATGTTTTTCGCGATGATTTTATGGACAGAGGCGATGGCGCAGAGCCTGTTAAAGGGTTGAATTTTACGGAGGTAAGGAAGGGAAGATAATTCAGCGCCTTGCTCTAACTAGATACTAATATTGTTTGACGATTAGTTTTCCGCGAGTGTTTAAATACAATTTTTATTGGGACTAAACGATAAATTCGTTATCCCCTGCATGTTCACACAATACGGAAAAATACCTATGGTTTGTGCCATATCATGTTCACACAATACGGAAAAATACCTATGACATGCCAAACCATAGGTATTTTTCCGTATTGTGTGAACATGCAGGGGATAACTATATAATAATATCATTATGATCTTATATCACATATCTGCACTTTCCCTCCCAACATCCCAAGGTGCTGGATCATAGCCTATACTTAACATGTGCTCTTGACCGGAAACGAAACAGCGACCGTGTGATTAGTTTGCTTCTTTAGACTCCTGAATCAGTCGAATACTTGACTGGCAAAAGAAGCATAAAAATGACCTTCCGTAATAACAAGTCTCTTACATTCAAAGTAAGAGGAATATAATCATAAAACAGCTTGAAGTGTAAGAAATACCAAGACAACGTTCACTTGTGTGAATGGTCAATTCCCCTTAGATACACGGAGCTGATTCAGAGATGCGGTCATTCGTGAAGAATACATACAAACTTATGACCTAAAGGGTTACGAAGAGGTTCAATTAAAGGGGCATTGAGAGATACGTATGGGAGTGCGCCCTCAATTATCATGTAAATCAGTTTTTTTTGCATCAAAGTAATACTTAGGCATAATACTAACTACCATCTGAAACAGTTTACCAACATTCGCCGTTCATCATATAAAATTTTATGATTTTCTTAGTTTCGATATGATCATATCGAAACTCAGGTGCTGAATTCGGAAGTTATGCATCGTTTTACTCACGGACCGTCGCGGCAAATCTCAACCCGGAAGTGCCGTTATTTGCTTATTTTGGCATGAAGGCGATGTCGGAATTGTATGACATTTTGGATTTGGGCTATGTTGATGATTATCTTTACGTTATTCGCTCATTTAGTATATCGATACATCTCTCAATGCCCCTTTAAGGACACTATAAACAATAGGTTGAACGTTAACACACATACCATTGACGGGATATAAAACTACGATCGATTGATTTATATATTTTGCTGTAGCTGGACATTTGAAGTAATAAGTCTCTTTTCATTGAATGTGATGATGGTAGCCACAGATGTAACTTAAAGTGTTTGAAACGTCAAGACAATGATCATTCCCGTGTCTCTGCTCCAATCTCCTGACATTCTCTATGCATGTTAGACATTTAAGTGCGCATCATCTATCGCATCCTGTAGGTATAGGTTTACTTATTTTAAGGGATGGCAATGTTCACTGGGGTGATACGAAACGAAGCAATGGTCAGTGCTCTGTAGGTACACGTAGCTGATCCAAAGACGCAGTTAAAACACCACTGACACTAATAGAGTCACCAAAACGGTTATGATGGTTCAATAAGGGCACCATTAATAGGTTGGGCATTAATTGCAGTGGCTAAGCAGCTAAATATATCACCAAATAAGTCAATCAAGTTGGACAGTAATGAATTTTCCATCAGATGTATTCGAGTGTTTGCATACTTCGAAAGTCAAACCAACTCGGTTATGTAGTTGACATTGATTCTTACACAGAGTTGCACATAGATAACAGTGAGATAGTTAATGAGTTACAGGTTATAAGTCGCAGTATTCGGTTTTGATTTTGAACTTGAAAGACAGAAATTCGATACTACTTCGACTTGGTATACTAGATTATTCGATGTGACTTCACCCAAATATACAAACTATGTGTTCACGCTTCACTCGCTCATCAAAATTTTAGATTAAAGCTTCACGTAGTAAAAATACGTCAGGACATCACCTCAGTAATAGATTTATGACCCCACCCTTCGGCGTCGAATCGACGCCGAAGTAGCGTCGAGGCTTGAGGAGGTAGGTTCAAGCTCCGAATTGACGCCTGCATTAGCGTCCATCAAATGGAGAACATTTTGACTCCCTATAGAAACTAGGACATCTATTAATGATAAGAAAGGACTTTGGTTTCGTCAGGGCACTGCATGTAAGATTAAGGACATATGTTTATTCCCTGCTCGGTACAGGACAGTATATCCGTTGTATTATTTACAAGTCAGAATCTACATGAGTTCACTCTCAATGGAATGGAGGCGACTAAATAGCAAAGGAATTTGTCATGAAACACCTCTCAACACGCTCAAGCCATGCAATGACTGCATAGTAGGATCAATGATATATTCTGGAAGCTTTCTGATGAGCAAGGTGAATGATTTGACAAGACGTGACACGATTTCTCAGATAGCTTATATTCCCGGGTCAAGTCAGACGTAATCCATCTGTTATATAATTGCAGCATGCTCGGATACACGCATTGAAATACCGACAGCTTATATCATCGACAAGTGCTTCGAATGTAACGAATGGACAATTTCCTATACATAATAGTCGAGCATCAACCCAAATGAGGACATGTATGTTAGGGGTGAGGACACTACTCCTATACGTTTTCATGCATGTCCTCAAATTGGCGGGTGCGCAAACAACAATACAACGTGTCATACACTGGCACCGAATGGCAATAAACAGCCATTAGAAAATACTATGTGCCATTCATAAATGCTTGTTCAACCATTTCTTATAATAGATGGTCAGTGATGTCGCGTTTAGCATGTTTAGAGAAAGATAAGAAATCCGAATACTTGTACATTTGCCTTATAAAGATTTGTATTGAAAGAAAATCATCGATGAACGAGACACACTGCAGCTAGGGTATGTGTGCTTGTATATTACATGGCGTAGGATTTTTAGTAACTTTAAGTTGTTACTACTCTGGTTTAATATCGATGTTTAAAATCATGATCAATATGATATCATTTTAAACAGGTATATATACAATGTATTTTCTTACATTTCCTAATGTGGAGCTAAAATATGCAATTAATTATGCATCAAAATGCGTATACTACAGAAATTTGCTTTGTTTGCAAGGGTAATGACTTATTATATTAAATAATGACCCCCTATTATAGGATTTCAATTTGGCATTTATATTAACCAGATAAATTACACACGGTTCATTTAAAGAATCAATATAATAAGTATATATGTGTATTTTTACAGAAAAGAATGTTAGATGAGTGTAATAAAGGTTGAAGGACTGAGTAACCTGAACAAAAGAAGTGTGTCGCATGTTAACGCAATATATGTGTCACTTGAGCACTAAGGCAATTGCGTTATATGACTACAATATGATGGCATGGAATATGCACCTGTTTACATCTCTCTATAATGTAACGTCCTTATTATTAACAGAGATACGATGATTAGATGGCATAATCTGTAAGGCAGCCCTGGATGGATGCGATATTTATTTTCCGTAGTTAACATTTGAATAGGGCGTCGATCCCGGGGTCAGCGGTCGGGGAGGATGGCAAAACAAGGCTATCTAGCTCAGTGGCGTAGCTGGGTTTTTATATGGGGAGGGGGCAAGAAATGAAAGTGAACCGACAAGAATGTTTTACTTTAGAATTTCGCGCGTAGCGGGCGAACATTTTCGACTTTACACTTATTTTTGCTATGATTGAGGTGCACTTTAGCTCTAAACAAGCTTGTACCAACAACTATTGCATTTGGGGGACACATGCGCGATTCCTCTTGTCAAATGAACCGACAGTGCCAATCTCAACCGACACGACTTCGACTGTCAATATGGGGTGGGGGGGGGGGGGGGGCGATCGCCTCCTCGTCCTCGCCATTGATTACTAGCTTAACTACGGAATAAAGCTAAATCTCTATTCAAATGTTAACTATGGAAAGAACATTTACGCCCTGGATACAGCCACCTGACCCCCAACGACCTGCCAACCAAACATCTGATCACTAATCCCCTATCCTTCCACTACCCAACTTATCACTTATACCAAGAACAAAAATCTACCCACCAATTTCTAACCACATGACTGTGGATGATTTCCAACATTGACCACCAACAGCCTCTCTACCAACTACATGACTACCAACCATTTGTTTAAGAACAATCTGCAAACCCCAGCTGATCACTCAGCAATCTTCTGCAAACCTTCTGCTTAACCAGCAACCACATCCAACAACGGCAAATTTCCTAACTTATAATTGTACCCGTAAAGGACAGCACATCCAATCTATCTATGATACCCACACCAAATACTCAATTACATCTGCTGATTATAAATGCATTATATAAACCAATGTAAAGATGAATGAATACTTATTATATTACCCTTCAATGATACGAATCGACTCATCGATTATGCAGCAATCAAAGTTGATTTATAAACATAAGATATCACAGTATTGAATTATCGTTCCAATATTTCCTCCGTACTTGACATTCCTTTGCAGTATCACATTCCTTTGCAGTATCACATTCCTTTGCAGTATCACATTACTTTGCAGTATCACATTACTGTGATTGAGTAAATTAGTACATGATCCTTCATCGTTTTGTTTTTCAAAATACATTTTTCTTTATTCATATCATATGCCGCCATGATATTGTTTCTTATAATCGCTGTTAAAGGTAGATGTTCCGATTTTCAACTTGAAGTTTTCTATTCGACATGAAAGGTCATCCTCAAAAAAGTCGTATTCCAAAGTTGCATAACTCTAATGGTTCTTATTCTAGACGCACAAGAAGCCGTGAAATGTGCCCATTGAGTTGTACATAAACTATATTGGTGGTTACCACCTTTCGCGGTAATTCGATGTTATTTCACCGATTTCTTCGTAATCATACTGATTTGGACCGTCAAATTTCAGTATGTTAATCAGAAAAATATGATCTTTCATATGATATGAAAATCTCCATATGTTTGAGAAAAATCTGTGTTATGAAAATGTGATCGGGTCATCTACCTTTAACTGATTCCGTTGTAATAGCAAGACTCATTAGTGTATTGCAGTAATTGCCATCCAAACAGGTGGATATCAAGAGTGCACCAATTGTACGCCTTGAATGATTACTCAACCGTGCCCGGTGCAAACTGACGTGCAGATCATACGGTAGTCTTATAAATGCACGTGCATTTGACGAATTTGGTCGATATCTATCGTAACCCATTTGGGCCACAATAAATTGAATATATGTATACTGTGAACTCACGACCACTCTGGGGAAAACTAGCGTTTAATTTAGACACTGGTTTAATTTAGACACTGGTTTAGTTAGACACGGTTTTAAGTTAGTACGAGAATACGGCCCATATAATAATGTTTCTCCTTATGACACTCGATTGGCATCTATGATCAAATCTATGTTCTTGGGAAAGGCAGGAACGTGCCGAACATTGAGCTATCCATAAACCATGGAATCCATTTTGATGTGTAAATGTTGCAACCTGCAATCACGTTAACATTCTGTAAAAGGTATAATCTTCAGTTGGCTTTTCTTGGTACCAATTTTGCATTTTACAAAAACAAAATGAAATGTGGTGCTCACTACTGCGTTTTGTGATGAAGATTTCAAGTGTACGCTTTTACAGATACTAATATTATGCACTAAGCCCGATGGGAGGTATTTGTGTCTCCTAGGATAAGACTTAACTGTGTAGCTTCCACGGCCCCATTTCGTTTGCTGTAATCATCATGCTATTACAATGACCATCCGATAGTTCAGACACAATTTGTACAAGGCATTACTCGCGATTGTAGAAGTATCAGATTTCTACTAAGGGAATGATTCTGATTACGCCTGTTCTACAGCTCCAGATATAATACAGTTAACGAATTTTAGTCAATCTTAAATAGCGCACTAATGTATCATAAAAAGGACCATTGGTTTACGTAAGATATAATTGAAAGCCAGCATGCCTTTGCGGTTGCTGTCAACGTCTTTTACCGTTACCGCGATTGCCAGACACAGTGCGCTACGGAGGTGATTTACAGTGGCTATGATGGTCCTTTACAGTGGCTGCGACGGTCCTTTACCGTGGCTGCGATGTTTTTTTACAGTGGCTGCGATTGTTCTTTACAGTGGCTGCGATGATCCTTTACAGTGGCTGCGATGATCCATTACAGTGGCTGCGATGCTGGCTGCGATGGTCCTTTATGCAGTGGCTGCGATAGTTCTTTACAGTGGCTGCGACGGTCCTTTACAGTGGCTGCGATGGTTTTTTACAGTGGCTGCGATTGTTCTTTACAGTGGCTGCGATTGTCCTTTACAGTGGCTGCGATTGTCCTTGACAGTGGCTGCGATGATCCTTTACAGTGGCTGCGATGGCCCTTTCCAGTGTCTTTAATAATGGTCCTAGTCCTTATTAGTGGCTGCGATGGTACTTGAGTACAGTGGTTTCAACAGTTCAAGGTATTAACATTAATTAATCGTGACGTACAAAATGTTTCATTCTATCGTCAATACAATTTCATGAAACCGTTAGTGTGATATCTCACTCTTGACTTGATAAATGATTAACTCCATACTTTAGTGATACATGACAGTCTATTAATCGATGTATTGTTGAAGATTTAGATAGTATATCAAGAAAACACAACATTAAAATGTGTCCTTGTTATACCTACCTACTATGCTAGTATATCACATGTAATACCAGTTTATATAATTGACGGTCAAAGTAACTAATCGAGATAAAATCGAGGAAAACAAATGAGCAATGTTATGACTAAAGTGAAAAAATATCTCGTAATTTTTTGAATCTCTACCAAAGTTTATTTCTCAGGAAAGAAAAGAAAAGAAAGAACCAAAAACGTAAGCAAAATAAGATAAAGGGTAATGAAAACATCCGACTTCGCTCTTACCTTACATCGCCAATGTATAATCTACATAAAAATCCGTGTTATGCTGATCCACATAAAATCAGACGGATGTGAATTGATTCATCATCAAATTGTATATACAGTTGAAGTTATTGCAATGCTCATTCGTAACTCGTACCATAACACATAACTGAGGAGCGATCTACCGACGATACATGCCAGCAGCAAGTCTAACACAGAATGACGGTCTGATGCTCAAATGCCCGTTGTCATCCTCACTAGTCATAGCGCAATCTTATTTTCATTCGTTAAGGCAACCATATAGTCTCTGCCACAGGTTGCAAATGAGAGCGCTATTTTGACATTCTTGTGTTAACCAAAAATCAAGCATGCGATTTAGTGACGCTGTTTCGAGCATTTTGCCGCCAAAATGATCCCGAAACCTATATTACTTAGAGCGACATTACTGTGGTGAAATGGTGTACAAAATTGTGATGGCTTCACTTACAAATGAACTAGTTTTGTGAAACCGTCCCGGTAGGACAAAACTACAGCATAACCATCAAGTCAATGCCTCATGACGAAAGCAGAGATGGTTAATACACTTATATCCAAACGGTAATCATGAAATAGCGTGAATTTGTCAGAATATTCTACATAAGCATGATAAGTGTGCTATCGTATCTCGGCGGGTAGGACGACCTACTTTCATCTAATCAGGTTTAAACGTTTAACGCGCGGTGTCCCCTTGCGGTTTTATGACATCATTAATATATTTGTTAGATATTAAGACTTAGTCTTCATTTATAATGTAACATTCAAATGAAATTATGTGCTGCGTAAAAGAGTACATGATTCATGTCAGTGCTAGCCGAACACGCACAGGTAATCCTGATTAGATACGGCAGTCTGCAATCGCGACGATTTCTTTTCTCAACATACCTTAGAGCTCAAATATTTCACGTTGCAAAGGGGAGGTATTACTTCCCCATGGGTGTGTGTGTGTAAATCACTTGGTTGTTTTAGTTACACGGGATATTAATGTACACGTAACTTTATACATTAAATCAACCAAAGTGTGCCGTAGATGTGCTTGTAGCGTGTGCTTTATTGGTTCTATCTGGTGTCCCGCAAATGTGCTTGTTAATAAGTGTTATATTTCGGGTTGTATGCATATTGTATCACCCACATTTAATTTCAGTAGCCCTTTGATAAACATCAACAATTACGAACATTTTAAACCCAATCAGGTTGGCTATTAAAATAATAAATACAAACAAATGTTTTCGACACATGTCATTTTCGCTCATTTCACATTATCCCTTATGCATAACATCATTCTCCTAACGGACTATGTTACGTACACAGCTTATAGGCGTTAAGATATCATCTTACATCTTATTCATAGGATTAATCTAGTTTCGTGGTATGTGGTAAGTTCTGTTTAAAGGAGATTGTATGAACATGATTCCTGAATCTATTGCTGATTTAGAATTATTGGTTCAGTTTGTAATTTGCAAGGGCTGTACGTAATTGATCAAGTAATTGATATTCTGTAGATAATAGACCTGTTAGTTTATCAATGTACTCGGTCTGTATGTGTCGAATGTAACTCAATGAAATATACTGTAGATTGATTGAAATTAATGTATTCTATCAATATATCTTACATCAATTGTTTGTAGATAGCCATCAACAAGCTAATTTAAATGAATAATCTGCAGTGGTTAGCAAGTAATTTGCCCATTTAGCAAATTATTTGCCCCACCTAATGATGGTAGCATTCCATTTTAATTGAATTGAAAAATCCCGTATATAGTTTTTAAGGCGGTTCAAAATAAACCAAACGTTGATTTTAAAGTTCCAATATAAATAAAAAGAAAACAAGCGCTTTAAAATGTTATAACGTCACATAAAAAAGTGTCAATCCCGTACAATAGCATGGTATGGTTAAGTAGCTTGACACTTTGCTATAGCAAACAATTCTATGTCGACAGCATAATATGGATTTGTCTAAAAGATGTCGAAGTTAAAAAAGTTTAATTTTATATTCTTATTTAATAACAAATACCATAGAAACGTAAGTATGCCATCTTTTAACAACCCATATCGGATGATTAAAATCTTGCCTAAGTCACGCATCGTGCGTATGGATAACATTATGAAGATGTAGGGTGAGCCCAAATGTAGTCGGTTGTCGGGAGTACAATTTATCTTTAGGATGTCAAGATCCCGAAAATTAATTGTTTAGTACGTATCCGTTATGACAGCTGGTGAATTAACTGATGACTCGCCATTTCCGTCGGTGTGCAGCCAGTTGGTAGATAGAATTTTGTTGCCCTAACCATGAATTATATTCTGTCAAACCACCTTGATTCAACCGGCCAGGCCTACGTACGTGCACCCTCAATCTTGCCCTGCATAAAGATCCCGGAAAGAGATCATATTTCTATCCAATATATCGAATATATCACGAGTATATAGGTTTATAGTCTCTTGAACAAACATCGCCAAAGGTTTGATTTACAATTTATTCTAAATTCATAGCCACGACCTGATTGTCAAGCGATGAACTTGGATTTGGAAGATAAATTCATAATATATTCAATTATCGTTCGGGTAATTCCCGCGTACCTTGAAACTCCAGGGAATATCGTATTACGTTCACTGAACTCACAAGATTGAATATAGAACTCAATTATCATCACTAACATGTGATGTGCTTGACGTCACTCAAGTTGAATATATCAATCTGCCTTGCAGCAAATTACATCATATTTTACTCTCTCTTTAGTATAAAAACCAGCATCATGAATTGGGCCAAGTGTCAATTTTGGCTGATTCGTTACCATGAGTAGGGACCAAACTTGTTCCTTCTTAACGTCTACTTATAATACCGTAGTTTTGCTTCCTAGACTTTTCAATTGTGCAGCTTAATGCGCATATATCTGATCCCAGCCGCAACGTGTGTCCCAGGACAACAAATTAGATTGATTCCGTCTTGGCGCCCTCAACGGAATAAAGCGCAACTTGTGTCCCAGAACCACAAGCTCATATTTTGATACTGCTGGAATGATATTCATGAACACATGTATGCCAAAACACCGCCCGGGGGTTGGTGGTCGGGGAGGTAAAAACAACGATGGCCAGCAGCTTAAACAATAACGCTAACCCTAACCCTAACCCTATTTTGAGCTTGTGGGATAAAAGTTCAAATCACATTAGCTGTATAGGCTCCTGACCATTTACTAAATGATACTACTATATAGACGCTGACCTTATTTATAGATATAGCAAGACCACTCCAGCTATCCTATCCTATCCTATCCTATCCTATCCTATCCTATCCTATCCTATCCTATCCTATCCTATCCTATCCTATCCTATCCTATCCTATCCTATCCTATCCTATCCTATCCTATCCTATCCTATCCTATCCTATCCTATCCTATCCTATCCTATCCTATCCTATCCTATCCTATCCTATCCTATCCTATCAGTCCCGCTGTGGGTTTACTCTTCTAAAATAATTTTCAAAGCTCGCATACTTATGAATAAACGATGAGTACAAAATGTTCCAATGAAAAATTCATTATGTTTTCATATTTTTAGTTTCTGTTTGACGCTATGTTATATCTAGCGTGACGTCAACAACATTGGCACCTTTTTACCCGCCAAGGGATAGAGCTAGTTTCATTTAACTAACCATGCATGCCTATAAGCGCACATGAAGTTCGATAAACTCATCACTGTTTAGATTCCACACACTAGAGATCTTTTTCAATTCCCCGTGTTCAGGTGAAACAAAAATGAAGCTGTTTGTATTGAAAAGTGGGCATATAAAGAGCAATTGCTTTAAAAAAAACTTTCTTAGACCATTTGTATCAAGGTAATAAAGGCCAAAGGGGTCAAAAAAGTAAGTCCCCATACAATGATATCACATTTTTTTTACATAACTCCATACACAATTAGACGTTTTGAGAAATTAAAAAGCTTTATGAAAAGGAAAATGCTTGGCTACCCATAGACAGTTTTCCCTTTAATATCATGCTTACTTTCCCCAAAACAGTCACAATTTCCAAAAATTACGCTTTCTGAAAAAGTGGCACTTTTCAAGATTTGTGTCAAATTAATGTCTACATTGCTTTTTTAACATTAATTCAAATTGTTTTTATTTTCAATTAAAAGAAAGTCTCTTATTTCTTTAGCTGGTCTTTATTTGAAATAAAGAATAAGATGATTTTTTTGTCATGCATGACAAGCCAAAAGTGTACACCATTCACGTTAATAACGTCCCTGCATCGTTGGAAGAGCCACTTTTCAGAAAACATCATTTTAGGGAAATGTGACTGTTTTGGGAAAAGTAAACATGGTATTGAAAAGAAAAAACTCGGTGTGGGTAGCCATGAATTTCTCCTTTTCATAAGTGTTGTAATCTCTCAAAACGTTCAATTGTATGTGGAGTTATGCAAACAAACTCGTATAGGATCTTGAAAAGTACCACTTTTTCTGAAAACATAATTTTGGAGAAATGTGACTATTTTGAGAAAAGTAATAAAGATATCGAAAGAGTGAAATGTTTTATGGGTAGCCAAGCGGTTGTACTTTTCATAAGTGTTTCTCTTTTGTGTGGAGTTATGCAATCAAACTTGATCTATTTTTTTTAACCCTTTAGTTAGAATACAACTGTATTATAATACGCGCTTTATTTACAGTGACTATTGTAATTGGGTGGCTCCAAATAAAAACGTTGCGCCTCCCTGCTATGCAGATACTGAAGACCAACAGTATAATGTCTCGTGTATTGGATTGTTAAGTAATTGGTTGCGTATCTACTTCAATTGGTTATTTTATACTCTATTGTAATACTGCTTCACCCGCTTTTTAATCTCCTATTTTAAAATAGTGAATGAACATTGGGTTGAGATGAAGTGTATTAGCAATTTTTAAAAAATCCTCAAATCCATATACACTAGTATTAAAAATCAAATTACGAACAGAGTGAATAAGATATTGTATTGTGCATGTTTGCACAAGATTCTGTTTGAAACGTTACGATGGATGTTACATCGCCTTACACTAAACACTGGTTATGGATGGAAATAACGCGCCTTTGTTATTGTATGGTAAAGAAGACCGTGGAGGAAGAGTTGGATTATGTTTAGTGATGAAATCAAGTGTATTCCACTTTAACGATTCTTTTGAACTTTGCTGACATCACCAATTATGTCTCCTGGCTTTTTGGATGGATGAATGTTTAGCTGAAACTCAAAGCTTGAACTAGTGGATAGTATTGAATGCATATCAGTTTAGCCCGAAAACTAAACAGCTTTCGTGTATTAGATAAACGCCTTAACAATTTTCACATGGCTAACCGACATAAATGGAACCGCATAGATGCAGAGACCCAGACAGGATTTCTTTAATAATTATAACTGGCAGTCGATGCGTTGCTAAATATCCCTTTTTTACGCGCCGATAAATTATGAGGATATTAATGGATGATTACAATCTTTGTATTACGGTAAACTCATCATTCACTACGCCACCAAATATCATGATTGATTTAACTTGCAGCTCTGAAATATGGTGGTAAATAAAAATGCCGAAATTAAATTGTGAATGGTTTACCTACGGATTGGTTGGTTTTTATTCAATATCTTCAAGCAAAACATTTCTAAAAATGTTGTATTTTGGCACCAGTGACTGGTGATGACACCGCAAACCTTTCGGATTTATACTGTGAACAGAACGAAGATAAAACTGTGATGGCTTGGTCGATTTTGAACTCCTTCCATTGGCTTAAAATATGTTTGCAGTTTCAGGAATCTACAATGTTAGTTGAATAAGTTAACTTATAAAATGGTTACGATGGCAAGGCCCCACGCGGTCAGGGAATATCCCGGAGTTTGTATAAATATCACAACAACTCCGGTGTTTGTAAAACACGTAATCGCGTACACGCGTACGTATTACGTACGTACGATTGATCATTCTGAATTCTCCCTACTACTTGTACCATATATAATTTGTAATCCAACCTATCGTTTGCTTTGCTCACGGTCCATCCCGTTAACCCCGTAGGGCACAAGGGACAGACCCGACGTGCGGAGCACCAAAGGGGAATGGTTAACCACTGCTGGTCGGTTGACGGTCCAATTTAGATTGAGCCCCGCAGGGCTATGAAGCCGCCTTCGCCACGTGGTATTAAGGAGAATTGAAATTGGTCAGATAAGATAAAACACCGGGTATAAGCTTGACATGCACACAAATGTATAGGCCGTATCTTTTACCATTATGAAGTACATGCACAGAGGTCGTACGTACGCGTGTACGTGTTTTACAAACACCGCAAAAACTCGAAGGGTTACCCCAAAGTTCATTGAAAACCACAAAACCGTATGAAACCTTTTCTGATTTTAATAATACGTAGCGCATCTTTACCGATTTTATTGGTACTACGTGGATTTAATGCAAATTGTGGTAATAAATTGGGAACATTTCCGTCACATCATCGTCCTCGCCAGGTATATTCCCTTGATATCTTGCGTGGTACGCTCATATTTGTGTGTTGAATTTACGTCGAAATGACATATATCACGTAATACCAGACACACTCACAATCACGTATTTTACGTAAATAAATTGATGTACAATAGAGAAGACTAGTTCTCTGCATATTTGTATCACGAGAAGGTCTACCTGTATATTAATCATTACCTTCATCTATAATATGCTGACACACCTTTTACATGAAACAGTATTTGATTCAATTTAGAGCCGTGTTCATTGTTATTCAGTTAGGAAAGAAGTTCTTGATCAAGAATACATATCTCATTTTTCTTGTAACACTCGTCCAGGATGTTTCAGGACCGACTCATATCGTTCCAACTCACACCGACTCATATAAGTTCAGCTTCTATCCCCGCACAATTAAGGACTGGAATTCACTGACACCCTCAATGTACAATGCCAAATCTCTTGAAATTTTCAAGCACTGCATTCAAAAATTATAATATATTGCTCATATCATGTGTAGTTGTAGTTGTAGATTAAGATTATGTATTCTAATGTCTTTTTTCAATTGTCGCCATTATGCATTCCTCTGTTAGATATTGCATTTTGCAACTTTGCAGAGTATACGTTATAGATAGATAGATAGATAGACCCATGTGTAACTTATGCTATGGAGCCCTAATTTCTCAACTACCGATGATTGAACGAACACGCGTATTGGCATGTTTTGAGTTAGTGATATAATCAGGCATTCATATTCCAAATTTGTCAAATTTTCTTTCTGGATACTGTTTTTGTTTGAGCCCACTTTAACATCAGGGGACATTGCACTTCTGAATAATACACATGCACTGTCATATTCTACCTATAGATGTTTGTTATGAATATCAATTGATTTTTTGATATATGATGGAGTCATTTAACTGTCCTTTATTGTCAGACACCTAGAAACTAGATTATCTTGTAATGATGAGAAAGAAATGCTGGCCCTACAAGTCTTATGCTCTTGACGGTTATGGCCATGTGTTTTGAACTCACCACCCAAAAAGGGTGGTGGCGTTGCATTTTTGGTGACGAATCATCAATCTCTCTCTATTAACTCAACAACTAAATGCGGTAGAGCTATGGTTGAGGTGTCATGTGAAAGCCTATTTATCTAGCTACATTGTGTGAATAAATCAGGTATTTCTATATATAAATGTTTGGCTGAGATATGATTGATTATGTTGTGAAAGTCAGGGGTGGTGGCGGTGGCGGCGGCGGCGGTGGCGACGGCGCTGTGTGCAATCTCTATGGGAAATATAAAAAATGTTCCCAATTCTACGTTCAATTTACTATAACTCCTCATCCCTGTACGGTACAAACATGATTTTGCTCTCATTTTATAGATTTTGTTATATTCTATAAGATTCTGTTTCAACAAATGTGACAACTATTGTTCAACAATTGTAATCATGAATCGATTGCGTTGTCCTTGGCTTTTTCCCTATTCGCTACACAGTGAACTTGCCCTAATTCATCGGTTTTACATACATGACTATAACAAAAGAAATATTTAACCGATGATAGCAAATTTATACATTTTTGGAAAGCTCTCAAATAGGGGAATTGAAAAATGCCGTTTAAATCAGGATAGGGTGCATACCAAAAAAAATATACTTGTAAAGTCTAATAAATATGAAATTTAAACGTTTGTGCTCATTTACTTCTCGATATAGTATATTTCAACATGTTTACCATTAACAACTATTATGTTCTGATGGGTAATTGCATGAGGAACTTAAATATGCACAGTAAAATTATGATTGGGATAGGTATAATATTATTATTGAGCTTAAATCAAAATATGAAGAAAAAAAAATCGATATTTTTTGAACATTCTTAATCACAACATGTTACCATAAGTCTTATCTAAATTCCAATAGCATATTTAGATTTCTTGTGAGATTACCGTTCAGAAAATATATACTTTTTATGGGGTAGAAAAATAGTTATTGCGATATGCTAATTCGAATCTCAGATGGTGTAAAATGTAAAAATCTGAACATGCAACGGTAAGGGTGGCGAGTTCAAAACACACGGCCTTATAGAAGATATTATGAATTATTCATAATTGCTGGCTCAATATCTGGTTTAGATCCTTGGAAGAAGGGTGAGAAGTCCGAATACTTACAGATTCGCGTGTAATCATCATCATCATCAATACGCTTTCCGTCCAAATGGGACATTGCGTGCTTAATCTTAGCTAGCAATTAACGTCCATAAATGGACGCCCTTTTCCGCTACGATAGAGGGCCGGATTTAAACGTTCCTGAAACCTAGGAATGGTGTACAGACACAGACCGGGATGATCCCCTACTCTTTACGAAGGCGTCTGTGACCTTTTAACGTGCTCGAGGATAGCTCTTCCGATACACAGGACCAACATTACGTTAATTTACTAAATCTTAAGTTGAAATAAAATTATATTTACACAAATATATATGTCCAATGATGGTATAGAATTTAAGTTTGGCTTACGTGAAGAATGAAAATCAGGATCAATATAACTATATCATTAACCCTCCTCCACCGATCGAGGTACGGTGAACACCGCCATATGTTACCCGGTACTTAAAACCAGAACTATATAACCCTACTACCTCAAACGGAGGTTAGGGTCAGTCGTGAACATTTAGGAAGGGGAACTCCAAGCCTTTCTCAGGTTATGTTTTTCAGATCTTTTTTCCCGAATAGAATTTTAATTTGTTGTGTATGATGGACAGACACACGGTTCATTTACAGAATCAAAAACATTAATATACATGCTCTTTTGTGTATTACAGACACAGAATTGTGAACGGTAATGCAAGAGAGTAATAAAAGGTGAAGGACGGAATCACGTGGACAAAAGAACTGTGTCAAATGTTAACGTAAGATATATGCCACTGGAGCCCTTGAATGCAATAGCGTTATGTTACAGTATGCTGGAATAGATATACACCTGTCTATTAGGGTAACTCTAAGTACATATGTATTTTTATCAGACATAACAACCTTTCGATGTACCCCACGCATCATAATGCCTGGTGGTATGACTGTAGCATGAACGTGGTCAAGACGTTTACCACGGAACAACTCGTGGCGATATTCATCCTGACCTGATTAAATTGCTTTACTTGAGAGTCGTTAGCTTTCCCCACGTAAATACCAATCATTATTATTGTATTATTTTGATAATGAGGTCACTGTGGAATTAGGGATCTGGTACGCACCCACTGACATTTCATACTGAGGATACTTTGTGAAAGATCTTCATCAGGATGCAATCGACTGATGACCGTTATTAGATATCCATGGGGATTGCGGTAGAATGATGACCGTTATTAGATATCCATGGGGATTGCGGTAGAATGATGACCGTTATTAGATATCCATGGGGATTGCGGTAGAATGATGACCGTTATTAGATATCCATGGGGAATGCGGTAGAATGATGACCGTTATTAGATATCCATGGGGAATGCGGTAGAATAATAACCGTTATTAGATATCCATGGGGAATGCGGTAGAATGATGACCGTTATTAGATATCCATGGGGAATGCGGTAGAATGATGACCGTTATTAGATATCCATGGGGAATGCGGTAGAATAATGACCGTTATTAGATATCTATGGGGAATGCGGTAGAATGATGACCGTTATTAGATATCCATGGGGAATGCGGTACAATAATGACCGTTATTAGATATCTATGGGGAATGCGGTACAATAATGACCGTTATTAGATATCCATGGGGAATGCGGTAGAATAATGACCGTTATTAGATATCTATGGGGAATGCGGTAGAATGATGACCGTTATTAGATATCCATGGGGAATGCGGTAGAATAATGACCGTTATTAGATATCTATGGGGAATGCGGTAGAATGATGACCGTTATTAGATATCCATGGGGAATGCGGTACAATAATGACCGTTATTAGATATCTATGGGGAATGCGGTACAATAATGACCGTTATTAGATATCCATGGGGAATGCGGTAGAATAATGACCGTTATTAGATATCTATGGGGAATGCGGTAGAATGATGACCGTTATTAGATATCCATGGGGAATGCGGTAGAATGATGACCGTTATTAGATATCCATGGGGAATGCGGTAGAATGATGACCGTTATTAGATATCCATGGGGAATGCGGTAGAATAATGACCGTTATTAGATATCTATGGGGAATGCGGTAGAATGATGACCGTTATTAAATATCCATGGGGAATGCGGTAGAATAATAACCGTTATTAGATATCCATGGGGAATGCGGTAGAATAATGACCGTTATTAGATATCCATGGGGAATGCGGTAGAATGATGACCGTTACTAGATATCCATGGGGAATGCGGTACAATAATGACCGTTATTAGATATCCATGGGGAATGCGGTAGAATGATGACCGTTATTAGGTATCCATGGGGAATGGCCGTTATTAGATATCCATGGGGAATGCGGTAGAATGATGACCGTTATTAGATATCCATGGGGAATGCGGTAGAATGAGCTTTAGTGACTACTTTAAAAATAGTTTTCTTTGCACATTGCCGAAAACATTCACTATATCGATATCAGATTTATCAGATTGTCCATACCTTTCTTCTGTTTTCTATTATTTTGTTTTTGGTATGAACGTTTCCCGAAAAAGAGTTTGACGTATCACAAAAAGGTTATTATAAACGATTCAAAAAGATAAATAGAATAGATGTCTTGACCTGACCACCCAACCTTAACATCCAGTGCAATAACCCCCTGTCTACCGAAAAACACTAATCTTATATCCACCACCCAAGATCCCATTTTTACCTCGGCACCCATAAAAGGTGGTTTTGTTACATTTTAATTACTTTTTTTTTTGTCTGTAGGCTATTGTATTTGTGTAACCCTCTATGAGATTGACTTGTGTTTGCACTTATTTTAAAGGTAATTTAATACCCTTCAATAATCTGAAGAGGGAAACAATCTATCAATTATGATTTAATTAATACAGCTCGTTAAACATAATTAGTCAGGGTTGTTAAGGGAGTGGAGGAGGGGGAGGAGAACGGAGAAGAGAGGAGGAGAGTGGAGGAGGAGGGGGAGATAACTGTATGGGTGAAAATGGACTAGAGCTGTCTAATTCTTATGTCAGTTTAGTTCTAAATGATGCAAAAATGCTTTACACTACTTACTTAAAGTATCAATTAAGTTAATTAACTACTAAGATTAACGAAGTAAGATGAACCATGTGTATAGTCACAAATCCGCCTCCGAATAGGGTGGTGCTGTTACACTTTTTAGTTTCATGCTGTTATATTCCTAAAATATGTTTAAAACCACACAAAAAGCTATCTCAACAAATTTGGTATCATTTTAAAGCCCTAATACTTAGCTATCTGCCTGCAAAATGGCATTGGTTTCGCATACAGAAGGGGAGCTACAGCTGTTTGAAGTTTGGTGACCAGGAGTGGGGCCGGAAGGGGTGCCGCCTGTACAAACTCAATGGGGATAATCCCATGCTTTGTTCTTTTTACAATAACTAGTCATCCCCCGATGTTACAAACACCATTTTGGTCCCATTTTAAAGGATATTTAGTAGTCTTTCAATATTATGTGGTTCAACAAGATCATCAGCTTTCTTCCTATTCGCTACACAGTCAACATGAATAATCAGCCTCAATTTATAAAAATGACTATAACAGAAAAGGTTTCAACCTATGATAGCAAAAGTATATATTTTTGGAAAGCTTGTAACTAGAGGAATTCAGAAATGCAGTTTAGATCAGGGAAGGGTACATCCTTAAAAATATTTATGAAAATTCTCAAAAAATATAAAATAAAAATTGGAGATATTCACTAGCCGGTATAATTACCTTACCGACGTAGTATCCTTTGACAATTATATATCATCTAATGGGTAATTTCATGAGGGATTTAAATATGTAAAGTAAATAATGATAGGGGAAGGTATAAAAATATATGGATCTCAAATTAAAAATTTAAAAAATCGGATATTTTTCCGAACATTGTGAATCATACCATTTTAGTCCTTAGTCGTACTATAATTCCAATGGCATATTTGGATTCCTCATGCAATTTCCCTTCAGAAAATGTATACTTTTACTAACTTAGGGGGGTATACAAGCAAATATAAATATGTAAAGGTAAAATCATGTCGCGAAAGCCAAAATCCGTGTGTAACACGAAAGGAGGCGAGTTCAAAACACATGGCCATATATTTAATTTCTACACACATTCGCCGATAAGATTGACGTAACACTCTTTGTGAAGTTTTATAGACATCGACTTAACCCAGTATTTAATACACCTAAACTTGAACCCATGAGTTCGATGGATAATAAACGCATCTTTTTACATCGATACTTAACTCTTTTGTGTTGAGCGATCTTAATCCAAGACGAGCATAGTTTCACATCTATGCCTTCAAAAGCCCTGCTACAATCAACTTGCCTTCATAATCCTTACTACAATCAACTTGCCTAGAACAATCAACTTGCCTAGAACAATCAACTTGCCTAGAACAATCAACTTGCCTAGAACAATCTGCCTACTCATCTGATCATGTACCAACCATCATACAAATGTACCATTGAGCACTTGACAGCCAACCATTTCACCAGCATCCACCTGTAACTACTAAGCCACAACATTCATTGTTTTGTTTGCAATAATTGCACCTGTACATCACCACGACAACAACGCAATAACATCATTGTAAATAATTATTTATTCACCAATGTAGATGTTCGACTCTGCGTATTGTAATTCATTACAAGCTATTTATAATGCAGTAATGAAAGAGGATTTAAAAATACTATCGACTCGATTAAATTTGAATTATTATTCAAATTTTCCACTAAACAAGAAAAATCAGTTGTAATATCAAGTTACTACGATTGAACTGACGAGATTCAGTATAGTTAGTTAAATTATGATCATTCATGTACCTGACATCGTTTTGTTTTTCCAAGCCATCTTGCCTTGTGGGTTTTATTTTTCGTGCTTTAATTCATAAGCCGCCATAATATGTTATATTATTTCGTATAATCACGGTTGACTGATTCAGTTTTGATAGCTAGATTAAGACTCATTATTAGCGTATTACAGTAATTGCCCATCCAAACAAGTTGTTATGCTTATATTCTATTAATACAAATTGATGTTGTAATACCTTATACTTGTTTCGCCTCAAGACTATACCGGTTGAAAAATGTAGTTCTGTTGTAAAGGTTTTTCATTCACTGAACCTAATAAATGTTTCCTCTTATGACAATCGATTTGGACACCAGGGAAAGCCCCAAAACCATGTGGTTGGGAAAGGCGAGAACGTGCGGAACATCGACCCATTTCGTAAGCCATGGGATTCATGGAATATGTAGACGTTGCAATCACGGAAAAACATTTAATTATCAGTTGGCCTTTTTATACCGATTTTGCAATAAACTGATGTTCACTGCGTTGCGCAATGAAGGTTTTATAATTTATGTTCTACAGACACCAATAGATGCATTACCCCCGGACACTTTAACAAGAGTATCGCATGGTCAAAAAGGTTATATGTTCTACAGACACCAATAGATGCATTACCCCCGGACATTTTAACAAGAGTAACGCATGGTCAAAAAGGTTAGAGTTTGTCTCCGAGCAAACGACAGGTCAAATGTATTTATTCACTATTGAACGAAAGTGATAAACACAGACCAAAAAAAAATTTGTATCATAATTAGCGAACCAATAGTCGGGCACATTACTTGCATATATCAAATATATATCATTGATCGATTTAAAAAAAAAGAAGAGATAATTGAGAAACGCTTTTCGTCTTCGATCTCCCACCCGACGGCTAAAATCGCCTTCCTGGAGGTGACACCTCAACTTATACCTGTGATCAATTTATATACTGGCTCGCCCAGATTTCAATTTTAACTTATTAGATGATTGAGGAACGCTATTAGTGACCGATCCCCCACCCCGCCTAAATCCTTCCTGGGGGTGACACCTCAAATTATACCTTTGATCAATTTTTCAAACAACGAAATGCTAGTGGTGAATCCACTCAATTTGATCATTTTTTTTTTTAATTACATGAAATAATACTGACGTGATTGATATATAATTACGGTACTTACTTACAGAACGCATTAAAGGAAAGCGGTCATGGTGAGGAAAAGAACCGCTGACAGCGATTGTTGGTCCAGCTAAACCTTAGCTAATAACTAATACATCACTTATATCACACGATAGAAAATGCGTTAAATCAAATGAAGGATGGTTGATTGAGCGCGCCGTTCACATTGTATTAAGAGATTGTTGTAGAGTCGCACACAATACCGCTTGCATGTAAACATACGTAGAACAATTACAGACTGCGCCAATGTCCAACTTGTTTAGATTCAAATAGTCGCCGCGCGCCGTTCAATTTTCGTTAGAATCCTCACCATGACCGCTTCCCTTTAATCAATTTTATCAAACCAATTTTGCAATTACGTTAATTTGTGAACCATACTTTGCATTTAAATACAGATTCTAGCATTTGTGTATCCAAAACACATGAAGCTATCCATTATTAAATTGTTTGTCAAATAATTTGGTTTAAAATTGTAGAAGCGAAAGAGAAACAATGCATACCTAAAACACGCGATGAGAATGAGAAAGCCATCAAAAAGGAGTGTGGTGGGGAAAAAAATGTTGGTTCAGGAACGAAGAAATCGTAGGTATCTGTAGGGGATCTGTGATATGGTTCCCAAATCGTAAGGAGGGACTTGCGTGAGAGTAAAAGCCAACCTACTGTTCGCGTGCAGCCGAACGTATCTTGCAGTCGCGGTTATAGTTTTTCCAAGTGACTTTTGTGACCCTTTACAAAATAAAATGATCTTTTTATACCAGTTTCTCATTTACAGTTGAGTGGCTGCCATGGTATTTTGTAGTTCAGTGTTTTTCAACGTACAGGGTGAGTCAAAAAAACTGCAATAGTGGAAAGAAGCAATCTTGTTTTAAAAACTAAGTTGAAGTTTGAATTTTTTTAAACGTTATAAGAATACCTTATTTGTTACTAAATTTGTGTGAAAAAATGAAGTCAATATCATTTCCCGTTTGCCTTTGGTGAACCTTTTTACCCGTGGACCCATTTCATACGTTTGTCCACGAGATACCCAAAATATGCATCAGATCGCTGCAAAATGTGTCACTCATTCAAATTTGGAAACTTGAGTACATTTATGATGTTATTGCAATTTGATGCATCCTTTCTTGTTTACATGTGAGTTAACATACGGTAATCAATTTACCCTACCATGCTATGAAATGCTTATAATGTTCTGAATTTTAATAGAAACTGACATATTCCAAATAATTGTTGCCGGGATATTTAAATATAAAAATGCAATGTGTGCCATTTCAATTGAAAATCACTGTGCTCGTGGACAAACATGTACATTTGGTTGTGCAGCAAAGAGGGTCACCAAAGACAAACAAAAAATGCGATCGACTTCATTTTTTCACACAAAGTTAGGATTAAATATGCCATTCTTGCAACGTTAAAAAATAAAAAATAAATCATTTTGGTTTTGAAAACAAAATGGCTTCTTTCCACTATTGCAGGTTTTTTTTGACTCACCCTGTATGTTGCAGTGGCGGTAATAACGGTCTGTGCAAGTCACTTTTACGACCCTTCTACTTTGAAGAATCACACCCCCTTTTACGTTGACATCATGACCTTGAAGGTGTTTCACTTCAGGCGTTAATGTATTTTTTATATTTGGAAAGTAAACGATTAATGTGATAAATCGCTCTAAATTGAAGATATAGAATGTTATGTCTTTCAAGAAATCAGTAACAACGCACCTACAACAAGCTCAAGAAAAGCAAGACTAAACACAGCAACACTACATGCGCAAATCATATCCTGACCGGATGACTCCACATGGAGTGTTGGCCAGTACAACCATCAAGTATCAAGTATCAAGTATTAGGAAAACACGTTTTATGACAAATGTCTCCTTGTTACACCAACCCGTACAATGGTAATATATCACAGGTAATACCAGTGTTTAACTAATAAATCAAAGAAACTGCTCAAGAAAGGAAAATAACCATCAAGCCATTCGACATAAGTGAAAAGTAAGTAACATTTTCTGCAATTCCTGATAAGTGTATTTCTCAAAAATGGAAAATGGAACCAAAATTTGAGTAAAATAAGATGAAGGACATTGGAAACTAAGCGAGCGTTTTGTCGCCAAACAACCCCGAAACTTCTACTCCTTAGAGTGACATTACATCGGTTAAATAATGTACAGAATTGCGATGGCTTCTCAAATAAATGAATGAGTTTAGTGAAACCGGGCCGTACCGGTTAGGACAAAAGCATGGTTATGACGAAAGCTTCGTGAATTACGCGTGCTATCGTATCTCGGATAGTAGGACGACCTACTTTCATGTTCATTCTAATCCGGTTTTAACGCGCGGTGTCCCCTTGCAGTTTTATGTTATCATTAATATATTTTTTAGATGTTTTCCTTAGTCTTCATTTATAATGTAACATTGAAATGACACGATTCATGTCAGTGCTATAGTTTGATCAGATCCAAATAAGCCTCCTTGTGGGCACGTACGAATGCAACAGGCGCACTGTGCATTCTGTGCGTAACGCGTGCGTGTGATCAAAGCGTGTTGCCATAATCGCTCGCGTACGCTTGGATTACTTTTTCGCGCGGAGAGATTAAAACCGAATATTTCTCGCCAATTTGGAACTGATCAAATTATAGCCGAAAACGCACCGGTAATCCTGATTAAACAAGTCTGTCTGCAATCGCGACGAATTCTTTTCTCAACAGATCTTAGAGCTCAAATATTTCACGTTGCATAGGGGAAGTATTACTTCCTCATGGGTGTGTGTGTAAATCACTTGGTTGTTTTAGTTACACGGGATATTAATGTACACGTAACTCTATACATTAAAACAACCAAAGCGTGCCGTCGATGTGGTAGCATGTGTTTTATTTATTGGTTCTATCTGGTGTCCCGTGATCAGTGCTTGTTAATAAAGGTGTTACCGTTGGGTTCGTGTGCATATTGTATCATCCAATTTAATTTCAGTAGCCATTTTAATAATAAAAGTGTTGTGCTTGTTAATAAAAGTGTAGTTTAGTTGTCCTTTTGAAAGAGCTACTAAACAACACCTTTATTAAAATAAACATACGCAAAATAAAATAATAACATTGAATACAAACATTTGAAATATAATTTCGGCACTAAAATTCTTCTCCACTCATTTCACACTATATATATTGTAGATTGAATGTTATGTATCTATCAATATTATTTCGAGGGCTTATAGGTAGAACTGATTATGTCCATTTTGACTTTTTGGACATACACCTGCTGGACATGGCCTGTTTTGAAACAAAACTAAAAACACCTTCACGGACATAATCAAAAGGGGGGGGGGGGGGGGGGGGGTACATAGACATAGACACTTTTTTCCACAGGAAGAAAGTTCATATCCATGTTACAATTATCTGGACAAAGTCAAAATGGACATAGTCAGTTCTACCTCTAAGCCCTCGAATTTTATTTGTTTTCATTTTGGAAAGGCAACTTTGAGAAACTAATTAATTACAACAAGACGCATTGCCAAGATGACTGTAAACTAGAATATGAAATAAAAACAAATGAAAATGAGGCGGTGTGCGAAGACAATGTAATTACAAATATCAGTAATGGTTCAATGGATCATAGCTACCATTGATGTCTAATATTTGATCAATGTCAAGGACGTATGCGCTAAACCAAGCACGTTGCTTATTCACAAATATTGATAGTACACATACTTATTGGTATGGCGGTATTATTCCAGAACAATTTATAATGAATAGACGCGTTGAAATGCTCCGAAATATCACGAAATACCATAGAAACAGAGTATGCCGTCTGTTAATAAGCCATATCGGATGATTAAATCTTTCCAAAGTCACGCAACGTGCGTAGGGGAAAATATGAACATACAGGGTGAGCCAGAAATGTGGGCAGTAGGCGGGAGCGAAGTCTAATTTTCTGTCAAGATCCAAGACCTTTTTTACCGTTGCTAGATCTAAATCACCCGGAGGAAGATCATATTTCTATCCAATACCACGAGTATATAGGTTTAGAGTCCCTTGAACAAACATCGCTAAAGGTTTATTTTTTAATATATTCAATATTCATAGCCACTGCCTGAGTATGAAGCGATGAACTTGGATTTGGAAGATAATTTTACAATGTATCCAATTAGAAATATCGCATTACCTTACTTACAGAATGGAAAACAGAGCTAAATTATAATCCTTCAAACATTGTCAAATGTGATGTACTTGACGTCCCTTTGGTTCAGCAATTGGCCTCGAAGCTAAATTGCATCTTTACCCTCTAGTGTAAGGTATAGCATTATGTATTCTGGGTTTTGTAATTGTTTCATACAAATGTAAATGGTAACAACAATGGATATGGAAATATTGACCTGATTTTAATTGGAATGTTAACTAACGTTATAATGAAATGTAAAGTTTATAGCCTAAATTAATTGCATTTTAATCTGACTTTGTTGATGTGTTTGTCATCGACGTTAATTCATCTCATATAACTAACTTCAATAAATAGTGAAGCAATTCTGATTAAAGGTTCCAGGATTTATTAATTTTATTTGGCCTTGCGTACGTAGGTTGCTGTTGCCGTTTTGACGAGATTACTTTCCCCTTGGTTTGAAATGAAGACGTTTCTATCAATAACTTTCAACGAGTCTAATTCAACCATATTATTACTACTACGTTTTTTCGCACCCATACTGAATACAAAAATGTTACTCTTATTAATAAGTAAATGTGTAGCCCATTGCCTGCCGTTGTGTCTGCCGTTTTGCATTTCATTTAAAAATGATACCATAGACGTGATCTATTCATTCTACTATTATACAACTTACCTAAGTAGGTTGATTTCAAATATATTCTGTGGTATTCGATTATAATAATAAATATAATTGCTACCGGCCTACTTATTTTATCATATTCCTCTAACAGCGCCGCTTGGAAAAGGGTCAAGTGCGGTGCTTATCGTTGAAGAATAAGAGGAATATGTTCCGGTCCGGCAAGATGCGTCTAAGTGTTTTATGGGAAGGATGTATTTAGAGACGATGCATATGATAACAAGTCTTTGAAGAGGTTTGATCTTGTGTATTTGTTGACGGAGGCGAGAAGTTAAACTTCAGTGTGGCCTGGTTTCTCAATCGGAAGGAACTAACAAAGGTAGCTTTTAAATCACTATTTCTACAAGTTTAGCTATGATAAAGTCGAAACACAAAGCTTAAACGATTCAGTACCCGATGTGATTTATGCTATTAACCCTAACCCCGGTTTAGGACTTTTGACCGGGATCACAATTTTCGAGGAAAAAACACCAACTAAATCTCCGGGAACCTGCCGGGATTCGATCCGGGGACCCTCCGTTCTCAAGCCCCACCTTCCAACCACTAAGCCACGGCCCTCAGCTACACATTCGTGCAGTATACTGCACTCATTATATAGACTCGGTTGACTACGTCATCAAAAACCGACGGCGCATGCGTTTGGAGAGGGACTTTGGATTAGCATTTTTTAGCACTCAGGGGGGTTAGGTTAAAATGATGTCCACTCTCAAGCACAAAAAAGCACAAACTGTTCCCATTCCATTAGGTTTTCATATCTTTGGTTTCTATTTGACGCAATGATATATCTAGCCTGACGTCAACAACATTGACACCTTTTTACCCGCCAACGGATAGAGCTAGTTTCATGATTCAACTAACCATGTATGCCTATAAGAGTACATCAAGTTCAATCAACCTACTACTGTCAAATTACGAACAGAGTGATTAAAATATTTATTGTATTGTGTATCATATCACACAGGGCAAGAAGAGCGTCAGATAATGTTTGAAAGTTTAACGTTACGATGGATGCCACTGTGGATGGATGCTAAGCACTCACTTTCTTGTCTTATATACTGTATATTAAGCCAACATTGTATTGCACTATAAAGCAAGCCATTGGTTATGGATAAAAATATAGCCTTTATCATTCATATTTTAAAAGGTTAAGCTTTGCTGTGACCATAGCAGATCACCATAGCAGATAATTGCTAAGGTAACACCTAAAGCTTGAACTTAGGGTAATATTAAATTGATTTCAGAATGCTAACCTGAAAACTGGATAACCTTGGCTTTGTATATAGATTAACGCCTTAACCATTTTTCCTTGGCTAACTGACATAAAGAAAACCGAATAGATGCAGGGACACAACTTTTATGATGAATCGTACCAATCTGAGCTTCTGTGTATCATCAGAATTAGCGTCACCTGTGTAATTTAAAATATGGCCTAAATTATTATTGATTACCTCCTGGTGTGGCGAGCGGGCTGGAACTACCGGCGTCCACGTATTAGAAATTGGGATGCGTACACGGCAGGATCAAGTGTTGCCAGTTCAAATATTCACGGCCTAAATGATAAATATTGAAATAACTAGAATGATAAAGTATTACCGTGCGGTAAATTAGCGTCACAACACAACCATGATGTCCTTACTATTAATGATCCCTGGCATTATCTATCTCAACAAAGATACTCTTTATTAGTTTCAGTGGGTCTTTTAAAGTTGTGTTGAGAAATGCAAGTATTTGCCGTATTAACCCTAACATACCGTAGTACTACGATTCACTACGGCAAAAAACAATGCCCACGCGCATGCTACAGCCTTCAATTCGTCATCAACCAATCTGATATGTGTGTACGAAATCGCTGCCCGGGCTAGCATTGCCAAGGTTGGTCGAGTGGTTAGGGCGGAGGCGCGGTGATCGGAGGGTCCGGGTCGAATCCACAAGGGTTTCGTGGTGATTATTTGGGTAAATAATTCATCCTTTGTCCCCCTCCCTCGGTTTCCACACAATAACATAGCCTGGCTGGTTAGGACTAAAACACATACTTTTCAGTGCTTGTCAACCCTAACTTGGCGTAGCACTACGATTCACTACGGCAAAAAGCAATGTCTACACGTATGCTGCAGCATTCGATTCGATGACATCATCAACCAAGCTGATATGTGTGTACGAAATCGCTGCCCGGGCTAGCGTTGGCAGGTTGGCCGAGTGGTTAGGGCGGCGGCGCGGTGATCGGAGGGTCCGGGGTTGAATCCCGGGGGTTTCGTGGCGATTATTTGGATACAAAATTCATACGAAGTACGAATACTTGTACATTTGCCTGTAAAGATTACGTAAATTGCATACGATTAAGATAAAATCAAATCATGTGTGTTTGCTTTTAGGTCTAATTACATGGTATAACATGTTACATCTCTATTTTAATATCAATGTTTAAAATCATGATCAATAATCTTCTTAAACAGGTATCACTTATTTGCAAACATACACAAAGTGGAACTAAGAAATGCAATTGTATCTACAGAAATTTAATTTACTTTACTTAGTGAAATATGACTTTTTAAAATATTTATGAACCCCTAATAGAATTTCAATTTGGCATTTATGTTGAACAGGTACATTATACACGGTTCAATTATAGAAGCCATGTTATGTGCACTTTTTTGTATTATTTGAACCTTAATGCAAGATGAGTGTAATAAAGGTGGAAGGACTGAGTCATCTGGACAATAGAAGTGTGTCACATATTAACGTAAAATATGTCACTTGAGCACTTGAATGCAATTGCGTTATGTGACAATATGATGGCAAAGAAGATCTATGAGGGTAATCTCTCTGAAACGTAACGTAATGACATATTCACGGGTGTACAGGAATACTAAATATATATTACAACATTCTTTTAGGCAGTCCTGGAAACAGCGACTTATTTTTGATGATCTAAATCATCCGATTAATTCATGTTTATGTTTGCCTTATAAAGAGTACGTAACTTGCATACGAGGGATGGGATATAGCGATGTGATGTTGATACTTGCATACGAGGGATGGGACATAGCGATGTGATGTTGATACTTGCATACGAGGGATGGGACATAGCGATGTGATGTTGATACTACTATGTCTTTGTTTACAACAAAGTGCAATGATCTGAATATTTCTAGCCCTTCTGTATTATCGAGGCATCCACTATTTATCTATCGACCTTGACTAAAACTCACGAAGGCATGACTGACAAACTACGCATCTTAACAACACAACACCATGTTGTTATTGGCAACCGTGATACATGAAGATTAATTATAGAGAATTATATAGCAATTGGAAACATCTGAACCAAAAATGGGCACACTCGTCTCTCAATGTTTTTACATATTATGCACATGTAACAATTTGTAATGTTATCTGCTTTAGGACATAACAACCTTTCCAGGTACCCACGCATGTTGCCCGCCGGTATGACTGTAGCACGAACGTGGTCAAGATGCAGCTAAACAACTCATGGCGATATTCATACTGACCTAATTAAATTGCTTTACTTGAGAGTCGTTAGCTTTACCCAAGTAAATATACCAATCATTATTATTGTATTATTCGGGTAATGAGGTCACTGCGGAATTAGGGATCTGGTAAGAGCCTACTGGCATTTCAGACTGAGGATACTTTTTAAAGACGTTTGTTTATCAAAGATGCGATCTACTGATGCCCATTACTAGAAAACCGTGTGGTAAAATGTAAATCTCCCCGAACGAGCTTAAGCGACTACTTTAAATAGTTATACTTTATCAAATCATTCATACCTTTCACCTGTTTGTTATCATTTTCTTTTTGGCTTTAACGTTTCACGAAAAAACGTATCACATCTTATAACCTACACCAAAGAAGTATACTATCAGCCACCAATCACATGACTACCGATTATTGGATCACCTACTACATGTACCCGAAGACTCTTAGGGGCCATATCCAAACTCTCAAGTGATTTTATAGCGTTTTTATACCGATTTTACCCCGGTATTAAAACGGTATTTTTTTCTATTGTTAAAAGCATCGGAAAAAGATCGGTGATTAACTAGAGCCTCTCTACTTATCTGGCGTTAACAATAGAACTATTGTAGTACTCTCGATGGCTCAATTAGTGAAGCAGACAGATGAAAGCGCGAGGAGGGTTGTGTTATTAAGCTGACCAGTGTTCACCCGACCCCCGTTGTGACGTAAAGAGCGACCCATTTGCCAGATTGTACACCTATCGGGTTTCTAGTACAAGTGCCAGGTTTTATTGTTTTCTGGTTTAGGCATAATGTGTGTAATCAAGTAGCATTATGAATCTTACTCCCCTAAATAGTGTCATTTTTCTGCGTTTTAGACTATTTAAGAATGTTGCATACAGTCTGAACGTGACCTAATAAATAATAATTATTAAGAAATGAAGTAACTAATGTAAATAAATAATATATAAATTAGTAATTATATCAATCAAATCTACTGTATTTAGGCCTATTTATAATTAATTGATTGATAAATAATTAAATATACATCAACAATTAAGAAAGAAAATAAAAAATAAATAAATAACGTTAAAATGATGTCAATATAAATGAAAACCGACCTCTACCCAGCTGGACCGCTCTACGTATAGAGCACAAGGAATATAAACCATATAAACCGCCACAAAGATTCGAACGTACGGCCTGCTGATTGAGAGTCCTAATCTTTACCAACTGAGCTATTTCGATTTTCCTGAAATCCTCAGCGCTTTATACCCAAATATAGTTCTCATTCAACTATCCCCTAAATACACATGGATTTTTAAACACGGTGTTGTTGTCTGTAAAATGAGTCTATGATTTATTAGATTTAAGTTATTTTCGTTCGGCCTATATCAACAATTTTTGAACAACATTACAAGTTATTCGCGGTATATTAAATGTACAATTTAACAAAAACCCTAGTATACCCCCCCCCCCCCCCCCAACTCAAAGGTTGCATTCATGACTCAACGATTTTTACGAAACTTATGTAAATCCCTATCGATTGCACAGTCAGACATCAAGGAATTACCTCAATAGAATCCATTTCACTCATGCGTGTCCGTAACAAAAGGGTCTTGTTCCCGTAGTATTTGTTGTTCAGATCAATTTGATGCAAGTCTTACTGTTCAAAGAATGACCTATACATTTCGCGGGTTATTTAAACGTGTTGATCTGTAGTATTAGTCTTTTCAAATTTGGGAACAGACTTTAGTTCCTACAAATATGACCGACTCATGAATGGCTTCTATTGCTAGTATTCACATCACATTATCTAAATCAATATTCAATACATGTAGCATTGAATATAATTTAGATTACAAAAAGGATTTGGTTTTTCTGTCACGAGGAGGACAATGAAAACATTGAATTGTACCTGTCCAATTACTGTATCCGATTTCGTATCGAATAATGTTAAAATCCATGTTCTGTTTCTTATAATTTTATTGCTACTACGTATGTAGCTCCTTATAATAATAATATTAAAAAAACCACACACACACAAAAAAGCCCCCAACAAACAAAAACAAAAACAACAAAAACAAAAACAACAAAAACAAATTCACCTCCCCCCGCCCAAAAAAAAAGTAAGAAAAAACAGAAGAAATAAATATAAAGGGATAACATAAATAAATATAATCATGAATATGGGTAAAAAACCATGGGACGTACAAAATAAAGGTACTACTGAGATCGAACTTACGATTCAATGGTATCTATATCAATATGAGTGTTTATTGTAAATCCGCTGCCCTACCAACTGAGCTAACCGGTACACAGCAATTTCTTGTCATGCGCGTTCAAATATATGGATAGGTTTACATGATTAAAAAAAGAAAGATAAAACAATAATATAGGTTTTCCCAGTTAGTTTAACACTTTATTCATTATATTTCATATCTCGTTAAGTTTGAATTCGTCCCAAAAGTAAATTTCGTCTTTGGTCAAGTATATTCATATTTTGCGCAATGAATTTCATTTAATGTTCATTTTATTTCGTCCTAACACTCTTCCATTTCGTCTGATACAACGGTAACCTACTAATGTATACATTTATTTCGTCTTTGATCAAATAGTTTCATATTCAGTTCACTTTATTTCGTCTCATGTGGAACGTCCTGCCTAGAAGCATGTAAAATCCAGCTATAGGCCTATACGTTTTATATATATATATATATATTTATTTTTTCTTTCTTTCTTTCTTTCTTTCTTGTTCGTTCTTTTTTTCTTTTATTTCATATGATTTATATCACCAACTTTCTTGAATGACTTAATGGGACTTTGTGCAAGTTGTTTGCACTTTGGTGTGGTATCTTTAGATGGTAAAACCATGCAAAAACAATATCCACGTTTTCAGTTTTGTTTCAATATAGACCTATATCTAACCTGCAATGTAGGCCTATTCTTCTAACACCTGACGAATATATGTGATAAAAGTATTAAAAATAATGAACAAAGACGAATTATATTTGTGCATAGACCCGCTACCCATCAGGTGATACGAATTCAATCTTTCCTTGACGAAAAGAAATGACCAATGAATTAAATGAAATGGTCATACTTTGAAATATAATGCTCATTGACGAAATTTATCTAACAAAATGCGTAAGTCAGATTTTGGGGACGAATTCTAGCTTAACGAGATATGAAATATAATGAAAAAAGTGTCAAACTAACTGGGAAAACCTATATCTAATGAATAACAAAGCCCCTCCCCAAGAAAAATAAATAAAAAATATTACAAAATAACAAAGAAGAAGTAAAGAGAAGAAGTAATGGTTGGTTGAGGAATTGAACCCAGGATTCCTGCGTGGGAGCGCTAGAGCGTGGCCACTATGCTGCACTAGACAATTACAGTTTTGGCAAAGTCGTTGATAAACATATATTTAGTATGGGGTTATTTAAGCATCACATTTCTTACGCGTTGCTGATCCCCATACATCTTTCAAAATTAAAAAGAATGAAGCAATTAGCATTTTAAGCAATACGAATTGTTTATTAGGATTCCAGCTTCTTGCGGGTGCTGTGCAATCTGTAATTGCTTCAGTATTACGTGCACTAGGGCTGTGAGAATTGAGCGTAAAATGTCCCGGGAAAATGTCGCAAGTTGTATAGTGGTTCCATGTTAGAGTGAGAGTAAACAACATTCCAGACTCGTGATGATCGGTAGCCTAATTGATATGTCTAGACGACTAATTGAGCCATCGAGAGTACTACAATAGTTCTATTGTTAACGCCAGATAAGTAGAGAGGCTCTACTTAATCACCGATCTTTTCCGATGCTTTTAACAATAGAAAAAAATACCGTTTTAATACCGGGGTAAAATCGGTATAAAAACGCTATAAAATCACTTGAGAGTTTGGATATGGCCCCTTACCTGACTGTGCAATGCAATCCACTATCTGGAACTAACTACCAGACCATCACATACTTTAATCTCTTGTTCTCCATACCATCTATTGTTATTTTCACTGTAGAGCTGCATTGTATATATATCTTTGGTAATTTGATATCACATACAAAATGATCGTTCAGATGTGTATACCTTTAACTCTCTATGATCCTTCGTGTATTTGACATCGTTTTGTTTTTCCAAATAAATCTTCCCGTAGGTTTTATTATTCTTACGTACTTGTATAAGCCGCCATAATATGTTATATTATTTCTTATAATCACCGTTGACTAATTCAGTTTTGATAGGGAGAGTAAGACTCATTAGCGTATTATAGTAATTGCCATATCAAAACAGGTTGATAAACTGCATTCGATTGTACAAATATACATCAAAATAAGGTCGTTTTGATTCGCCTCAAGACTATATCGGTTCACAAATATATTTCTTCGTAAATTTGGCAACTGGGAAAAAATCAAAGTCCACTTGGTTGAGAAAAGTGGAAACGTGTGGAACATCGAGCATTTTTATAAACCTGGGGATTCATCTTAGCGCATGTATATGTGTGAAGATGTTGCAATCACGGAAATATGCTTTAAAGGTATTATCATCAGTTCGCATTGATTTGCAGTCATACAAATAACAATGGTGTTCACTTCTTTTTGCGATGACGGTTTAAAATATTCGTTTTATACACAGATAACAATAGATACATTAGTCCGATAAGAGGCATTCATGTCTTAGAAAACAAGCCCAGATTGTATTGCTTGTGAAATCATCAGGCTATTGCAAATGGTCATTCGATAGTAGTAATTGTTTTTACGCCTTTTCTATAGCTTCAGATGTCATACAGTTAATGTTATTTTTAAATAGCGCACTGAATTTATCATAAAGCCCATTTGCTTGAGTACAACAAGCATCTGTAGTTGCTGTCAAGGACTTTTACCGTTGTCACGGTTATCTGATACAGTGGCTACGACTGTCCTTTACAGTGACTGTGATGGTTGTTTTCAACGGCTTTAACGGTCCTGCCCTTACAGTAGCTGCCATGGTCCTTTACAGTGACTATGAAGGTTCTTCACAGTGACTATAATAATGGTCCCTGTCCATACTAGTGCTTCAATGGTCCTTTACAGTGACTACGATGAGTGGTTTTAACGGTACCTTACAGTGACTGAGATGGTCCTTTAAAATAGCTATGATGATCCTTTACAGTGACTATAATAATGGTCATTGTCCATACTAGTGACTGCGATGGTCCTTTAACAGTGACTGCGATGGTTTCCAGTGGTCTTAACTGTCCCTTACAGTGGCTTTGATGGTCCTATACAATGGCTGAGATGGTCCTTTACAGTGGCTATGGTGGTTCTTTACAGTGACTATAATAATGGTCATTGTCCATACTAGTGGCTGCGATGGTCTTTTACAGTGACTGCGATGGTTTCAAGTGGTCTTAACTGTCCCTTAGTGGCTTTGATGGTCCTTTACAGTGGCTGAGATGGTTTTGAGTGGTTTTAACGGTACCTTACAGTGGCTGAGTTGGTCCTTTAAAATAGCTATGATGATCCTTTACAGTGACTATAATAATGGTCCCTGTCCATACTAGTGGCTGCGATGGTCCTGTACAATGACTGCGATGGTTTCCAGTGGTCTTAACTGTACCGTACAGTGGCTTTGATGGTCCTTTACAGTGGCTAAGATGGTCCTTTACAGTGGCTTTGATGGTCCCTTAGAGTGGCTTTGATGGTCCTTGACAGTGGCTGAGATGGTCCTTTACAGTGGCTATGGTGGTTCTTTACAGTGACTATATAATAATGGTTCTTGTACATAAAAGTGGTTCGATGGTCCTTTACAATAAGTTTTTAATCATTTTGCAGTAGCAGTTACGGTCTATACAGAGGGTCTTTGACATTTCACGTTCTTTAAAGAGTCATACGTCCTTTGCGTTGTGGTCACATTTTGAACGACGTGACCTTCAAGATATTACACTTTAAAAGTTAATGGATGTTTCTACCGTTCGAATGAAATTGTTAATAAATGTGATACCTCGCTCTAAGTTGACTTGATCAATTAGTAACTCCATGCCGCAAATGACACATGACAGCTCACTGCCGTGTTGTAATTGTTTTAGAAGATATACATTAGGAAAACACGCTTAATGAATGTAAGATGTCTACTTCAGTGTTGCACCAACCATGGCAATATATCACAGGCTATACCAGTTCAACAAATCCATGGTTAAAGAAATCACTCAAGATTGGATTTAGGTAAACAAACATTTAACAGTTCTAGGACTCAAGTAAATACTCATCTCTAAAATTGAGTAACATTTTAAATAAATTCAGAAAAGTGTAAGAGCTCTATTCCAAAAGGGATCAACTCCACTTTTTGTCGAAATTGAGTTAGGTGCAGAACTTGAAAGAGAATTACGAAATACATCTTTTAAACTTGGTTTTACATCTTTAGCATGTTCGGGTCAAAAGTTATGGCCCTCGGTAATTTCCGGAAAGGTCCGGTAATTTCCGGAAGTTTCCGGAAATTTGAATATAATTCACTATTTTGTAAGCCAAAATGGTAGAAATATGGTTCTTTTATCATGGTAAAACATTGATAGGAATGTCCTTAATGAAATGCAATGAAGGAAACGTGAAATGTATGGGATAATTGTTTTTAAAATTGCACACAAACAGAATTGTTGTTATTTCAAAAAATGTGCCAAATTGTTCAAATTTTCAGTTTTTTAAGAAAAAACAAAATGTCATAATTTAAAAAGTTGAAGAGGTATTTGAAAGCAGTTTTCTGTTTTCAATGTGATTTGATAATGTCTTTCAGGTGTACCTTAATTGAAAATAACGATTGTTTAGTAAAGTGATTTTTGAAAATAAATCGTAACATTTATGTTTCAAAAGGGATCAACTCCACTAGTTTCCGAAAATAAAGAATGACATAGGAAATACAGTGAAAATCAAAAAAAGAAATCAAAACTGTTTTTAAGCTTACACGTATGTCATCTTTCATATGGCAGAAAATTAACATAATCAAAGAATTGCAACATCCTTAATTTAAAAATAGTTGCTTTACTCCTATTTCACTTATATGGAGTTGATCCCTTTTGGAACATAGCTCTTTTTCTCAAAAATGGAAAATTGAACCTTAAATACCTATGCAAACAAGATAGTCGGAAATGTAAACTAACGAAACTGGTCTTACCTTACATCGCCAGTGTATGATATACATACAAATCCGTGTTATACTGATCCACTTAAAATCAGACGACTGCGACTTGAAATAAACATCAATGCTATTTAATGGTTATTGCTAAAGATCATTCGTAAATCCGACCATCACACATGACTGAGGACCAATCTACCGACAATACATGCCAGCAGCAAGTCTAATACAGAATGATGGTCTGATGCTCAAATGCCCGTTGTCATCTACACTATAGTCGTAGTGCAATTGTATTTTCATTCGTTAAGGCAACTAACTCATACTTTATATTGGTATGACGGTATTATTCCAGACACATACATGGATAAGAAAAATAAAATATAGTGCGTGGAGTGAATCGTTGAAATGCTCCGAAATATCACGAAATACCATAGTAACAAGAGTATGCCGTCTGTTAATAAGCCATATCGGATGATTAAATCTTTCCAAAGTCACGCAACGTGCGTAGGGGAAAATATGAATATACAGGGTGAGCCATAAATGTGTCCAGTAGTCGGCCCAAGGTTTGAATTTTAATATATTCTATATTAATCATCATCATCATCATCATTGGTCGTCCGTGGACGAAACGGAGGAAGCAATCGCAACATACTGGGTCCAGACTTTCCTGTCATTCATGAGTTGGCGGATCTCTGGAAGATCTAAACCCATATTAATAGCTACTACCTGATTGCCAAGCGATGAACTTGGATTTGAAATATATCTTCATAATATATTCAATTACTAGTATCGTTCACAAAATGGAATACAAAGCTACATTATACTCCTTCCAATGTGATTTAATTGATGTTCCTTGGGAACAACAATGTCCCTTGTAGCTAAATCATATCTTTACTCTATAGTGTAAGCTAGCATTAATAATGCTAGCTTACACTATAGAGTAAAGATATGATAATGCCGTTATGTATTCTGGTTTTTTTCTTCTCGATTGGTGGCTGCAAAAATGCTAAAAACAGAGATTTTTAAAAATATTGCAATTGTTTCATACAACGTTAACTGACAATTAATGTAATGTAATGTTAATAGCCTAAATCAATTGCATTTCACATTTTAATCAGACTTTGTTGATGTGTTAGTAGGGGGGGGGGGGGGGGGGGTGGGGTACCGCGCCATTTTGTCCCGAAGCAATGGTTATGACGTCATATTTTTGTCGATTTTCAGAACTCTTGTATTGGATTTACGTGCAAAAAATATGCCCTTGGCATCATACTTTCCCAGGTGTGCAGTTCATTTTAAATTTCAGATGTTCTAAAATGGATGGTTTTCTAAACAATTCGAGAAAGAAAATCGAACTGCACACCTCAGAATTGCAAAAAAAGCATAAAACAAGTCAACTTTTTTGTGCCTTTGAACAGAGTGGCGGCCGGGATTGTAGAATTTAACACAGTGCATTAACCCATGACCCATGATATAAATAAATTATTTGCGTTACATTTTTCAATTAGCACGGTTAGTGTAGTGGAAAGAAAGTCGCTTGAGGAGCGAGAGGTTGTGGGTTCGAGTCCCATTAGGAGCACTTTTTGTTTTATATGCTGGATTTGCTTAGCATCATCTGTATGCTTGCCCACGCGGACACCACACTGCTGGCGTTTACCGTATCAGGGTTACGCCATTTTTTTCTCTCGAAAATGTCAAAAAAAATTACCGTTCTTTTAAAAATAAGAATTATAATCAAATTACAAACACATTTTGTGCGAGAGCAACACACACATTTGGCAAAAATGGCACAATAAAAATCCGTTCGTTATAAATAAATGGACATGGTTAAATAATAAAACTATCACAATTACAGTCGTAAATCTCTGTGGCGTGCGTAGGTTGGCCATGTCGTTGGCAATCGGAAATCACGGGTTCGAATATTCCCATTATTTTTCTATTTTTTAAACTTGATGGTATATTAATGTAACATCATTGTTATGTCAATTTTTATCAATTATAAATGCCGCCCATGCGTTTAATAGTTTTCTTTTTATTTATTTATCTATCATAAATGTATCCTTGATTTATTTAACTTTGTCTAAACAATTAAAATGCGTAAACAATTATATTATTGCTCGATATAGAGTGATTTAACTTGAGTTCAGTTTGATAATATGATAGCAAAACTTGTTGTAAAACCATTTTACCAGTGTGTCCAACAATTTCACACTTTGGTAATACATTCAGAGATGTCACCTTTAGCTTGTTATAGCTAGGCTCAATATAAGCAAGTTTGCGACCGGGTTTGCGACCTCTATAATTTTAGGCTGGTAACACAATCCCACAGTGCATTTCGTTAAAACAGTGTACATTATTTTTCCACGATACGTATCACGTGATAACCACGATCGATTTCGCAAAATATTGCAAAATGGCGCGGTACCCCAGCCCCCCCTAATGTGTTAGCAACCTTATCCATCTCATATAACTTACTTCAATAAATAGTGAAGCAATTCGGATTAAAGTTACCTGGATTTATCGATTTTATTTGGCCCTGTGTAGGTTGCTATTGTTGTTTCTACTTCAAACGAGATTACTTTCTCCTTGGTTTGAATTAAAGACGTTTCTATCAATAACTTTTGGCGAGTCAATTCTAACCATATTATTTCTACTACGTTTCTTCGTACCCATACTGCATATCAAAAGGTTACTGTTATTAATAACGGGTAGCCCAATATCTGCCGTTGTGTATCTTTTATATTGAAATGATACCGTAGACTGTTATCTATTCATTCTACTGTTATACAGCTTACCTAGTGGTAAAGTCGATTTGAAATAATTATATTCTGTGGTGTTCGATTATGATAATTATTATTGCTACCGGCCTACTCATTGTATCATGCTAACAGCGCCGCTTGGAAAAAGGATCAAGTGCGGTGCTTACCGTAAAGCATGGTAAGAGGAATTATGTTCCGGAAAAATACGTCTAACGGCCGAGTGCACCAAACTGGCGTAACTTACGAGCGATGTAAGCTACCTCGCTAGTACTTATGCCCTAAGTAAGTACAGCGTAAATTACTAGCGATCTAATTCTGAGACCAAACTCGAGAATAAGAACGGAATAGTAACTAGCGAGGTAAATTTCCAAATAAATCATCCCACTTCAAAATAAGTTGTCGCAAGCGTCAAACGTTTGTACATGTATCGAACAGCAATCATAATGACACGAATGGTGTTCCGTAGTATCATAAAAACGTGTCGTCAGTCGCTACGTCAAAGCCAAGGTTAATTTAAATACATGAATAATGCAGCACGTCACACCATGTCCAGTCGAGCAATGAAGTGCGTAAAAATGACGCAATTTTTGTGTTCGATTTTTTTTTACTGTTCTTTCAACAACAAAAAAGGACTTTAATTACATTACTAACATATTTTGTGCGAGAGTATCATACAAATATGGTATAAAATGGCAAAAATATCACGATACAAACCCGTTCGTTGTATTTATTAAATCAATGGTTAAATAATAAAACTTTCAAGAAGAGCCTGAAAATGCACCTTTTCCCCGTCAGTAAACTGCCCTCCGCCTCACGGTTGCTTAACACTGTTAACTGTTTTTAATGATGTTTTTAATGATGTATTTTACTCACTTTATGTACAGATGTATGGTTGCATGGCAATAAAACATGATCACGCAACACCTTGTCTTCAGCAGCTGCATTGGTTACCGGTCAGAGAGCGTGTGACTTTTAAGATCTTAGTTACTGTGTTTAAGTGCCTCTCGGGTGTAGCACCGGGCTACCTATCATCTGGCCTTTCTCTCTACAATTCACGACGTGTCGGCTGCGATCGGCTTTGGATACTACCCAACTAACTCAGCATTCAACCATCAGAACTCTTAAATCAGCCAGCAATCGGACTTTTACCTATGTCGCTCCAGGAATGTGGAATCACCTTCCCGCACTCACAAGAAATTATGTTTCTTAACATGTTATGTTCAAGAAATCTGTGAAAATATATTTATTTGTTTGTTTGTTCATTGCCATTTTGTTTCTTTTGGTTTGCTTTCCTTACGCGCTTTGATCTTGATGTAAATGCGCTTTATAAATGCTCATTTGGGTGTATGTATGTATCATAATGTATGTTGTGTATAACTTAAGTTGTAGATTAAGGCATTGTTATTTAAGTATTCCTTTTAATGTGATTTTGCTGTACATTGATTTGTAAAGCGCTTTGACCTACTTTGACTAGGCGCTATATAAATGCCTGTATTATGACACTCGTCGATTTATGTTGCGTGCGTATGTTGCCCATGTCATTTGCAATCGACAAACACGGTTCGATCCCCGTGTATTCCTAATTATTCATCGATTTTTTTTAAACGTTTAGAATGTCAAATTCATGTGTATTATCACAAAGAATGGCCTCAATTCTGAGACTTGGTATGGGGTATGAATAATTTTGGACAGGCATAAAAACACAATACAGTTCAAAAAATGTTGAGATTAAATATATTGATTTGTACTTGCTAACTAACTGTCTTTAGTGTAAAGTGAAAGTTCCACCACTCCAGCGGGTATAGATATGAGAAAAATGAAGAAAATAACCTCATATTTTTCTAAGGGTATGAATAATTGTGGGCTTAACTGTATATAATTATGTTTATTATTGCTTGATAAATAATTGATTTGACTTGAGTGTTCAGTTAATCCAAGCAAATGTTTTACCTATTTCATCGACATAACTATGTCAGCGAACACCTTGCAAACTATTTATCAGCAGCATAATGTTATGCTCCAACTTACTCTTGGGTCTGGGCAGGTATAAGATTAGCGTAAATTATCGGTATTTACTAGCCTAGTAGCTTACTCCGGTTTGGCGCTCTCAAAATTATGACTTACCTCTCCCTTACTACTGTAGCGAGGTAGCGCGACTCATTGGTGCACTCGGCTGTGTTAATGGAAAGATGCATTTAGAGACGCTATATACAGATATAATAGCAAGTCTTTGGAGAGGTTTGATATTTTGTATTGGTTGACGGGCGAATAGTTAAACTTCAGTGTATCTCCTGGTTTTTCAATTGTAAGGAACTATCGAAGGTAGCTTACAAATCGTGCAATGTTCTACAAGTTTAGCTATTATTACGCCGAAACACAGGGGTTTAATGATTCAGTACCCGATGTGGGTTTATGCTTTAAAAATGATTTCCACCTTCATGTACTTATGAAGTATAAACACTTTCCGATGAGAAATCTATTATGGTTTCATATAATATGTCGTTTCTGTTTGACGCTATGTTATATCTAGCTTGGCGTCAACAACATTGGCACCTCTTTACCCGCCAAGGGATAGAGCTAGGTTCATTTAACTACCTATGTATTCCTATAAGCGCACATGAAGTTCATTCAACTCACCACTGTTTAGATTGTATACACTGGAGATCTTTTTCATTTACCGATGTTCACTTGAAGCAAAAGTGATGTTGTTTGAATCAGGTATTTATGTATTAGCAGTAGAAATTCCAACGACAAGTGGGCGTCTTTTACACTCTCAGAACAAAGGTTAAAATCTTTAACCATGTTGGTTAAAACGGGAGGTTACCAGGTGAACCACACAATTGGTCCGACTCAACAGTTTATTAGGCCTATGGCCAACTTTACGGCATGCACCAACTTTATCGTGTGGAACTTTTGATACCAACAGCTGTTAGTTATAGAGGGTTCAACAAAAGAAAGTATACCACTTTGTTTATGTCATTTTGAGTATTTTTTAATTTGTTGTTGACCAAACAGGCTAGATAGGCATTTAGATGAATCTTTTAGGCATAATTTGATACCAAATTTGCCCCCTAACAACAAAGATAAACCATGATTATCACCATTTAAAGGAAAATATCCCATTTTCAAAAGTCGCATTTCCAATACACAGCACGAGAAGATTTGGTTAATCTGTCCATGTTCTACCCATCCATAACATTCCTTTACATTCAAATCCTTCACCCATGCATCAGTTTACATTTGAATTAGCCCGCGCATTGAGGGATATGCGCGGTGATCAGTACGGGATAAATACGGCATATGTGTGTGTTAACAATTGGCCCTTTCTTCTCGTGCTGTGTATTGGAAATGCGACTTTTGAAAATGGGATATTTTCCTTTAAATGGTGCTAATCATGGTTTATCTTTGTTGTTAGGGGGCAAATTTGGTATCAAATTATGCCTAAAAGATTCATCTAAATGCCTATCTAGCCTGTTTGGACAAAAACAAATTGAAAACTTCTCAAAATGACATAAACAAAGTGGTATACTTTCTTTTGTTGAACCCTTTACTTTAACCTGTGGTTGGTTACAGTTTTTAATCATTTGTTGGTTAATATGTTTTAACCAACAGCGGTTGGGTAAACTTTAACCTGTGGTTGGTTACAATTTTTAATCATGCGTTGGTTAATATGTTTTAACCAACAGTAGTTGGTTAATTTTTTTGTTGTTGCTAAACTTTAACCCAGACAACATTACAATATTGATGTTTCATTGGCCCCATATTGGCTTTTAATATTGGCGCCAACCCGTGGCCAGGACCAACAAGTGACAGGACAAGGCAAAGGACAAGGCACAAGACCCTAGCCAAGAGGCCGGGAAGCAATAACTTAAACAGCGGCCGCAATTTTTAGACCACGTCAGAATTTGTATATGAAATAAATCGTGTTATTTTCCGCCCCTGGTATATTGTGCCCATTATTGGACTAATATTAGTTGCCAACATGATGCCAATTGAAGAGCGCCAATGTAAAACCAATATTGGTCCAATATTGGTCACAATATACCAGGGGCGGAAAATAACACGATTGATTTCATATACAAATTTTGACGTGGTCTAAATAATATGCGCAAAAATATTTTCCCGCCAATGAAATTCTTTGGCGGGAATCTTGTTATGACCTATTGTTGGTTAACATTATGATGCCTTAACCAACGTTGAATAAACTAAAAATGAATTATAATTGTACTCTTTAACCAACGCAGTATTAAAAGTAATTTTTAACCCACGCGTCATTTTTAACCAATGTAGTATACTTTTTACCAAACTTTCATTTAACCCATGGTTTTTTAATACCTGTTCTGAGAGTGTAAGGGCATCTATACAGAGCTATTAAGTTCAATCAATCTTTCGTAGCTCGTGTATTACACGTTTTAATTACAACTGTAATAGAATACGCACTTCATTTACTGGGTGGCCCAAATAGTAACGTTGCGCCTTCCTGATATACAGATACTGATGACATACAGTATAATGTATTGTCCATTTGATTTTCATCATGTCCGTGGACAGCTGAACATGTATTGTATTTATAGTTCGATCAGTTCTAAATTGGCGAAGCTATGGGCGGCCAAAGGGGTAAAAATTGTCTAAAATGGAGAAAGGTCTCAGTAATTTAGAGAAAAGTGACTAGAAAATGGAGAAAGGTCTCAGTAATTTAGAGAAAGGTGACTAGAAAATGGAGTAAGGTCTCAGTAATTCAAAGAAAGGTGTCTAGAATGTAGAAAGGTCTCTGTAATTTAGGGAAAGGTGTCTAGAATCGAGAAAGGTCTCTGTAATTTAGAGAACGGTGTCTAGAATGGAGAAAGGTCTCAGTAATTTTGAGGAAGTTGTCTAGAATCGAGAAACCGACTACCGGGGAGAGAAAGAGAGAGTGAGAGAGAAATAGAAGATACACACCTTTCTGTGCATTACACTTACAGACCGTTCTCTGCTTTACAGACCGTTCTCTGCTTTACAGACCATTCTCTGCTTTACAGACCGTTCTCTGCTTTACACCCAGACCGTTCTCAACATTTGACCTTTCCAAGACTATTACACAGACCTTTCTACATTCTAGACACCTTTCTCTAAATTACTGAGACCTTTCTCGATTCTAGACAACTTCCTCAAAATTACTGAGACCTTTCTCCATTTTAGACACCGTTCTCTAAATTACAGAGACCTTTCTCGATTCTAGACACCTTTCTCTAAATTACAGAGACCTTTCTACATTCTAGACACCTTTCTCTGAATTACTGAGACCTTTCGCAATTTTCTAGTCACCTTTCTCTAAATTACTGAGACCTTTCTCCATTTTCTAGTCACCTTTCTCTAAATTACTGAGACCTTTCTCGATTTTAGACCATTTTGACCCCTTTGGCCGCCCATACGAATCCACCTTACAGCTACGAATGAACACAGAAGGACGTGGGCGGACAAGGCAACTAGCGCACTGAACATCATGCGTATTGCGTGAGTGCGATCAATACCGCATGCGTGTGGTCATAACCGCGGGCGTACGTTTGAAGTACTTTTGTGCGCGGAGAAATAAAACCGAATATTTCTCGCCATTTTTAAATTGATTAATAAACTATAGTTATTTGATACTCTAACTTAACTTAACCTGTGAGTGTACACTGTTTGCATATTTGGCACGAAGAAATTCAGATAATGTTTGAAAGTTGAAAGTTACGATGAATGCTTAGCACTTGCTTTCCTTTCTTATCAAGCCAACACCATCTTCCCACATAAGTAGAGGTTGTCCCGGTCGGGACTAGTTCGGTTCGGGACCCACTTGAAGGTTGTCTTCCCACTGCAGCGTTCGCGCCGCAACTATATATGACTCAGCAAAGTGGTCTAATGTGGAACAACATCCACTTATACCCTAAAATCATTCAAAAATCCTCGGAAAACCAATCTATAATATTCCATTCAGGACATTCAGGTTTCGCATAACAAAATAAGTCTGAATAGTTTATATAAAACCACAAACTAGTCCTGAAATACTGATAACGATTAGAATCTGTGGAATGTACTCTTTCAGAAGGTTTTTGTTTGATCGCAATCGGGAGGTAGTTCTCGAGATATGACTGAATAGTTTATATAAAACCACAAACTAGTCCTGAAATACTGATACATGTAGCGATTAGAATCTGTGGAATGTACTCTTTCAGAAGGTTTTCGTTTGATCGCAATCGGGAGGTAGTTCTCGAGATATGACCGATTGTACTTAGGTAGTCAATTCAAAATTTGGTCATATGGCATTTCCTATACGTTTAATCAGTGACAGTTGTTTAATACACAAAAACGCTTACCTAGTGATATAGGCCTATAAAGCATTTTAAAAACAATTATAAATAAATAGTTTAAAACAAATATGTTGCATAAGCTTTGGTCTAAAATGTGTTTTAGGATTTATGTAAACAGAATATGGGGTTAGAAATGCTCTAACGATGAATTTCGTATGTATTTTATTGTTTTTCACCCTGCTATATTATAAGGAAATTAATTTAAAAATTAATATAAAGAGAACGCATAACTTGATTTTGATGATTCTTTCATTAGAAAAATGGGATAATTCTATCTTCAACTAAAAATATCAATATTATATAAGTAAGTGCATGACTAATATGAAAACGCGCCCTCATGTGTTTCAAAACATTGACGGCCTGTATCTCAAAGCAGCGAAAAGGCGTAACTAGTAATACGGGAACACGGATAGCTAAAAAAATGCAATGTTTGATTGTAATAAAATTTGACACAGATGCTAAGAAGAGTATTGTCTTCAAAATAATGAAGAGTTTCTTTAATTTCATTTTTTATTTATTTTGAATTACGGTGTGAAATCCCCTGATTGGCTGCGGCCTGGTTACCATGGCAACCAATCAAAAATTCCGGAGACAATATTTTGTGCGTATTACTCACATGCCTTACACGGTACACCTATCCTTCTACAGGGTGTCCCTAAAAAAATTGTGCACATGTTTGCGCAACTTGTTGACCATGAAGTCCTAGAGTTTGGTGTAATATGTTTATACACACGGAAAGGGAAAACACTCAGCTTTTAGATGCCGTTTATTTTATTTTATTTGGATTTGTCAATCCTGAGATATACCCAGTTTATCAAAGCTACCCAAAATCGACGTTGTGCCACTTTTACAGAATAAATGATTATGAGCGTCAACACGATACTAACATTGGGCTATCCATGGGCATCAATCGTCTTGAAACATTGAGGTGGGCATTTGACCAGAATTGTTTAAAAGAGGCTGAGGAACAATAATGATGTCCTTTGAATATGTGGTAAGGGATTTCTACGAGCAGTTATTCTGGGTATCAATGTGTGTTACTGTGTCCTGCCACTTTTCATATCTTAGTCTTCCAGAATGTTCTTTATTCATATTGGTGCTTGTACCATACCATCTACCAAGCATTTCCAATACTCCTTTTATATAGGTGCATTCCTAGATGGTACGTGAGTGTTTGAGAAATGAATGGCAAACTCTCTGGTGACTCTTGCTGGACTTCTCTTTTCGTGATATTTTAAGACCATGAACACCCTCTTCTATCATGTCTATTGAAAATTGAGGCCGCACCCAGCCATATGGACGTCTGTCTTGTTTTAAAAATGTAGGCCCAATAAACATTTTGTGAAACCTCGTCAAAAGGGCTGGTTCGAATCATGTAACAAACATCTTTATATTCAGTTCTGCTTGGATACACAGGCACTCATTCTATTATTAAAACCTATTCAATCTCAATACAAAAATGGTATTTTGCATAACAATGGTGAAGGGCAATCGTTCAAGTGGAAGTTGTATCTTAGGAGTAAACCTTTGAAACTGTAAAGTGGCACAACATCGATTCTGTGTAGCTTTAGTTAATTGTCCATATCTCAGGATTAACAAATCCAAATCAGATAAAATAAACGGCATCTGAAAGCTGAGTATTTTCCCTTTCCGTGTGTGTAAACATATTACACCAAACTTTAGGACTTCATGGTCAACAAGTTGCAAAAACATGTGCACAATTTTTTTAGGGACACCCGGTAAATGACCCCAGTTGATTATTTAGATTTTGAGTTATCAGTGTTCCAGTGTTTAGCCAATCAGAGATCTTGCTCGGTTACCATGGCAACCAGAGCAAACCCGAAAGCGTTTTTCAAAACAACAAGACATCATGGGCTACAATATGGTATACTACAATTATCAGCTGATAGTCGGGCAAGTTGAGTAAAATCGTGTTCTAACATAGGCTAATTCTGACTCAACCACACACCCCTTAAACAATAACAAAAAACAATTTGAGTAAGGACCGGGACCGCGTTCACACTAGCGATTTAGACTACTCGGGATTTTGTTCTATGTGGGATACGGCCTAAACAAGCCATTGGGTATGGACGAAAATAAAGCCTCTGTTGTTAAAAAATATTTATGGAATTGCTATGAAAATATCACCCATGTAACTGTTTACATATAACATATAATCAATGTTAAAAAATATCCAAACAAAAGGCCAATTACCACTAACTAAAAACTTTACTTGGGACGGTCCAGTTACCCCATCGTTGGGGCAACTGGACCTATATGTTCCAACGGTTAGAATACACAGAAATCATTGATTGACAACACGGTAACTAAGCAGAATTTTCTTTACAAACTCATTTCCATATTATTTAACATGTAACAAAGATACAGGTCTCATGAAACCCATGTTTTATACAGTTTTCGTGGTTAACGTGTAAAAAGCAGTAATACTAATGGTGTACAAAGCAAGCGCAATTTTCGACTGCACGTTTATAGATAAAACGGTATGAACCTAGTTAAATGGTTACATGGTTGTGATATTCAGACGCCCCATACATTTGTCTATATACCCCTTTCTTTAATGATTTTATTTACTTCATATAATCATCATTTAGTACTTATAATAAAACATCTTGATATTTAGCCAGCTTTTCATGTTACAGGGGAAGTTAGTCAATATGACAATGATGACCCAACGGTTGATATACACAAAAAGCAGTGGATAAAATACATAAATCATGATATTTCGTCATAGCAAATACCTTTACAGACACCATTCAAAATATAATAAAGATGTAATTCATAATACCGATGTTTTAAACCATTCTAAAGCAATTTCATGTCATATTGTAATCCTTCAATATCAGAAATAGTGGTATTAGACCCGAAATGCCCCAAAATGTCTAAGAACTTGAAAGAATGTGAATTATTTCATATTCTATTCACATTTCAATACCGAGTCATGTTTTATTGACACTAACAACTCATTTTCAAAATTAATTTTACAATTTTGATTAAGTTTTTGCAGGCGGTCCAGTTGCCCCACACCCCTTCGGTCCACTTACCCCAACAAATGACGTAGCACTTTGTCGAGATGAAACGTTATTAAAACACGCCTGTGACGTAATACATTTACGCCAAAATGTTTTAAAACATACCACCATTTGTCATAATAATCAATAACTCCAATACATTTAAGAAAAAAAGGCAAAACTGCATTTTTGTTTTTAGCCATTACACATATTTCTGTAGCCAGTGAGTATCTTTGAATTCGCAAATATTACGGCGTTCGGGTCCTACAAGTAGACGAGTGTCTTTAGATAAGTAAGAAATGGTGTACTTTGTTATTTGCAAATTCATGAACTAATAACTCTACCAAATGAATACCCGTGATAATGATTTAAGTTGAAGCATTCTTTAAATGATAATATTGATCGGAAATCCAAACCACCAATGCCCTAAACTAGCAATATGCGCCATTTTACGGTCATTTCAACCACAACCAATGGTTTTAATCATATTTCTGAAAGTTCCTAAGCACACTACAATATAGCACCCATCAAATGCAATATGCACCTAGTATCTTAAGACGACTGTACTGCATGTATATATTTACTGTTGCATATCTGTCAATCATATAAAGTACATTAAACAGGATCTAAACCCATCGTCATATATCGCCCATACTATCTGTGAATTTTCAATCAGTCACTCAAGGAGTTAGCTTCAAAGATATGGAGAAAAATCACATGTGTAAATACCCTAAAGTTCCAAATGTTTTGGATTATAGAAGGTAAAGATATATGTCAAGTATCAACAAAAGTCGTATTGTTCAAAAGAAAGCAGTATGCCCATACAATTACAAAATCCTTCATTTCGGTCCAGTTGCCCCACGGTCCAGTTGCCCCATATTCCCCTACGCTTTGCTGACATCAAACATTTCTGCTAGCATTGTAGCAGATGAATGCTTACATCAAACCTAAAGCTTGATTTAAGGTTAATATTGAATTTATATCAGTTTGTAACCTGAAAACTGAAAAAGCTTTGCTTTCATGTGTTAGATTAGCACCTTAACAATTTTAACATGGCTAAGTAACATAAAGAAACCGAACAAGAAGAGCAGGGACCCAGACGTGAACTCCTTAATAATGATCACCGGCATTTGATGCGTTGCTAAATATCCCGTTCATACGCGCCTTTAAATTATGAGTATATTAATGGATGATTACGATCTTCGAATTATGGTAAAATCATTATTTGCCATGCCATCAAAAATCATGATTGATTTACGTTGCTCTTTGAAAAAACATCGATAAATAAATTGCCAAAGTCAATAAGACATTTAAGAATTTAGAAAGGAAATTTTGATTTGGGAGATGAACCAATCTTAGCATGCATTAGAAAGATGTTAAATCATACTGAGCATAAATAAAGAGAACAAGATAGTCAAGTCAAGGCATGGTTGAGATATAATCTCTATCTCGTGCTATTTTAATTTCGTATAGTGCACCCTGTTGAATCAATGTAAAAAACCTCCATTAAGTAAAAAGGCATTCAACTAAGGGTTGGTTAGACTCTAGTGTGACAATCGTATCAATTTTGTTCACATTAATATAGCATTGCTCAATATAATCACATGATATTTCATTACAATTCTATGGCTCAACAATGAAAGTGTCATTGTCTGATTAATAAATGTAGCACTTTGGTCAAATGAGGTTTGAAGGAACAATGAAGAATTGCATCCGGGTAAGCTACCTTATATACAGGGGCACCCGACGAGAAGTTCAGGATGTAGTAATACATAACATTAGCTGCTCCTCAGAGCTAGCTAGAATGCGCGGTATTAACTACATTTCCCAGCTAGGGCCGGTCAAAATACTCCTTTGGCAGCCAGAAGCCAAATTCCGTGAAGAATTTTGAAAGCTAGGGGAACGAGTGTTTAGACATATCAACCAGCTAGGATAATTTATTTATAAATTTATATTTCAGCTAAATTCATCGAATTTTCTGTTCTAAACATTAAATATATAATCCATAAAATCCATGAAACACAAATTTGATATCATTACCTCTCAAATTGATGCCAATTTTGCCAGCTAGATTGTCTGGATGACTTAAAAATCGTTTGCCAGACAGGAATTCATTTTATAAGAAAAAAGAACCAGCCAGATTCGAAACATCAGAGGAGCAGGTATTTGCCAGGAAACCTCGTTGGGTGCTCCTGTATATATCCCTTTATTATAAGAACGACTGAGAGTCTTAAGAAGTTTCGAACCCTAGAATCGAGGCTAAGTAAGCATACCGTATGCCAACCAACGGTCACGGTACGCAACATTTAAATATTAGAAACCCGGCATTAGAGTCATGTTTAATGGTTGGAATTCTCCAGTCACAAGTATATTTCCGTTGTGCATTCTACTACACGATTGTCCAATAATGATTCAATCAAGCCTGGTGGATCTCCTGCCACAGGTGCACATCGGTTGCCAACCTCGCTAAATGTGCAGTGTATGTTTCGTGAATAAACAGTTACGAGTAGAATGCAGTGGTGCAATAACAGTATCTATACAAAGATACTCGTTATAGTTTCACTGGGTGTTTTAAAGTTGGAATGAGAAATGCAAGAATTTGCAATATTAAAGCACTATTATTAGTTGTATATATCATGCTTTCTCATTAAGGTTACCTAATTTATAACGAAGAAGTTCAATAACGACACTTTAAATAGGGTGTACGTTGGAATATTTGCTCTTGACTGGATACAAAACTACGACCGATTGACGACATTTTGCTGTAGTAACTTAAAGGTGAAAAGGGACATTCAAACAAGACCTTTTGAAGAAATAAATCTCTCATCGTTAAAAGTGATGGAGGCATATAGCCACATAATGTGTAAAGTGTAAGAAACACCACGACAATATTCATTCCCGTGCCTCTCCTCTAACGGTATGCTTGGTAGCCCTTTATGTGCGTCTCATCCTGCAGCGGTTTATTAATCATTCTCGCAATGGATGGCAATGTTCCTCATTTGGGGGATACGAAACTAAGCAATGGTTAATTATTGGTTAGCGCCCTAAAGTTACACGCAGCTGATCTAAATATGTAATCATTCGTATAAATGAAAACCACATAGCTTATTTGGTGACCAAAGCGGTCACAGAATCTCAATAAGGATACTATTATAGGGTGATTATTTAATGCCTAAGCTGCTAAATGTATCAGCTAATAATTCAATGAAGTTGTAATTGAGTGATTTGACACATTGTACCTGAGTACGTTATTAATACACATACATTAACGATAAAGGACATTGTCCGTTATTTTGACTTTTTCCTTCGTTTTACATTTTAGACACTCTGTAGAAACTAGGTACTCTATTAATAATGAGCGAGGACTTTGTAATTCCAATGCAGGGTACGGTCAGATAAAGGTCACTTGTATTCCCTGCTTAGTACAGGACATAGTCTACGTTGGATTATTAACAAGTCAGAATAACCATGAGTTGAATCTCAATAGAGAGGAGGCGACTAAAGCGCCAGGGATTTGTTATGAAAAACATCTCAAGCCATATATACTGACTTCGCTGTAGGATCAAGGCTATATCCTTGAAGCTTTCAGATCAGCAAGGTGAATGATTTGACAAGACGTGACACGATTTCTCAGCTATATACCTGGGTCAAGTCAGCGACATGATCCTTGTGATTTAGTAATTGCAGCATACAGGGTTGAATATATTGAAACACCGACAGCGTATAATTCATCGACAGGTAATTTCCCATACACGTAAACAATTTCAAACAATAATTACAACGTATCCTACACTCGCACCGAATGGCGATAGAACGTCCATTAGAAAATAATAGGAACCATTCATAAATACAGGTTCGACTCCTGGTCGAGAAAGGTCGGTAATATCGACCCATAGAAAAAGATAGTAAGTCCGAATGCTTAAAACATTTGTTTATACAGATTACGTAAATTGCATACGATTAAGATAAAATAAAAATCCTCGGTGAGCAGGACACACATTACCAGGTAGCTAATGGTTGTTTGCTTTTATGTCTAATTGCATGGTATAACTTGTTACTGTTACTCCTCTGTTTTAATATCAATGTTTAAAATCATGATACATCTTCTTAAACAGGTATCTACAAAACATTTCCTTTCATTGCACTTAATTATGCATCGAAATACGTATAACAAAAAAATACTTGGTGAAATGGCCTTTTTTATTTATGAATGAACCCCTAATAGAATTCCAATTTGGCCTTTATGATGGCTAGATAAATTACACAGGTCCATTTACAGAAGCCATATAATGTGCACTTTTTGCATTAGAGAAAAAGAATTGTGAACAGTAATACAAGGTGAGTGTACTAAACATGCTAAAGGGTGAAGGGCTCTATCACCTGGACAAAAGAAGTGTATCACATGTTAACGTAAAATGTATGTCACTTGAGCCTTTGAATGCAATTGCGTTATGTGATAATATGATGGAACTGAATATCCACCTGTTTATTACACATCTTAACAACACAACACCATGTTGTAATTGGCAGCCATGATGCGTAAAGATAACAAAAGGTTAGTCTACTCTTTATAGAGAATTTTATAACAATTGCAAATATCTGACCCAAAATTAATGTGCACACTCTTCTCTCAATTTGCTTACATATTATGTACATGTAACAATTTGTTATGTTATCTGCTTTAGGACATAACAACCTTTCCAGGTACCCACGCATATTGCCCGCTGGTATGACTGTAGCATGAACGTGGTCAAGATGCAGCAAAACAACTCGTGGCGATATTCATCCTGACCTGATTAAATTGCTTTACTTCAAAGTCGTTAGCTTTCCCCACGTAAATATACCAATCATTATAATTGTATTAGTTTGGTAATGAGGTCACTGCGGAATTAGGGATCTGGTACACCCGCTGGCATTTCAGACTGAGGATACTTTTTAAAGATCTTCATTCGATCGGCTGATGACCGTTACCAGACATCCGTTGGAGGTGCGTTAAAATATAGATCCCTTTCTCTAGAAATGGCATTATAGACTACTTTAATATATATAGTTGCCTTTGCACATCTCCGATACTTTATTAAATAATTCATAGCTTTCTTCTGTGTTTTATTATTTTCTTGTTAGCATCAACGTTTCCCGGGGAAAAAAACCTCGACATTTCCAAAAGGTGATCATATACGAGTTTGATTGAATAAGATCGAATAAAAGCAACCCTCACCATCCATCTGACAACTAACCCTCTATCCACCAATCACACGACTACCAATCATTGGATCACCTACTACCTCATTCCCAACTATAGACTATAATTAACTTGCCTAGAACCATTTGCCCACCAGCTATCTTACCAACGATTGCCTGACAGCCAACCATCTGACCTGCATCACCTTTAACTACTTGATCACATTTTGTCTTCATTGTTTTGATTGCTTACGATTGCATTTAGTTAAGATCGATACATTATGCTTTACTAATCCCCACACCAACTGCGCAATTACGTGAAATTGTTATTTTTACCAACGGAGAGCTTATATTATTATACATATATTCGTAGTATATTATCTCTTTGGAAAATGATATCGCATTAATAACTTATTGTTCAGATATTTCTCCCGTGCTCTTGGATGCAATTGCAGTATAGAATTAATGCTATTGAACTGACAAAAATCACTAGTATAGTTAAGTTATATTATTATCCTTCTTGTTCTTGGCATCGTTTTGTTTTTCTAAATGAATTTGCCTTGTAGGTTTTATCTTTCTCACTATATTGTATAAGCCACCACGATATATTATATTAGTTCTAATACTCGCGGTTGACTGATTCAGGTTTAATAGCTAGAGTAAGACTCATTAGTGTATTTGTAGCTAAATCCGAACAGGTTGATTGGGTGCATTCTAGTGTACAAATATATATCAAAATCAGGCAGGTTTCGCCTGAAGAGTATTTTGGTTCACAAACATATTTCGCACTGGATATGTCACAAAGATCATTGGCTTGAGTATGAAGAGCATCTGTAGTTGCTTTTAAGGTTCGTTACTGTTGCCGTGGTTATCCGTACCGATACAGAGTGGCTGCGACCACGACCGTGCTTTACAGTGACTGTGATCGTTCTTTCCAGCCGCTTTAATGGTCCCTTAGAGGCTGAGATGGTCATTTAATACAGTGTGGCAGTACAGTTTAATGGTCCGTTACTGTGACTGAGATGGTCCTTTACAGTGGCTACGATGGTCTCTTACAGTGACTGTGAGTACAGTGGCTTTGACGGTTCTTCACAGCGACTATAATAATGGTCCTTGTCAATACTAATGGTTCAAGGGTCCTTAGTATGGTTTGTAAGTTTTTGCAGTAGCAGTTACGGTCTTTACAGAGGATTTTCTATTGACATTTCACGGTCTTTGAAGAGTCATACGTCCTTTGCGTTGTAGTCACATTTTTAACGACGTGACCTTCAAAGATATTACCTTTACCTTAAATACATAATGTGTGCACACGTTTGCAAGTGTACCTGAAAAACACAGTCAAAGTAAAGTGTGAACAACTCTACATCAAAATATTAAATAAACAAAACGAAACGAAACAAAATCAAAATCCAACTATATATACACAATCATATTTTTCGTTCCTATTCAAACAAATAGACGATTCCAGTTAGCCCATTTTTTATCATATTGATTAAGTCTATTATTGCTTATTGCTGCAGATTTAAAAGTTTAAAAGTTATTAAATTTGGTTTTGTATTTTGTACTCTCGCCCTATATGGAATTTTAGCTAATAATAGTACAAGGTCAAGAGCATCATCTTTCTGTGTGCCTAAAATAACAATTAGAGGCGTTATATTGATATTTCTTAGAGTTGGGGCTAGTATACATCTAATATATAGTTGGATTTGTTTCCAGAAACTTGTAACAATAACACATTGGTATAGCAAGTGAAAAATAGTTTCCGTTTTGGAGTTGCAGAGGGGTCTATGTTGGTCAGATATTAACATTCAGTGCTTCGGACAAAAATGAGATATTAGCATAGCACAGTAAAAAACGGCGAAGTCTCTGCTTTAAAATGCTTTTTGTTTGAGGTTAATTGGATTTTCGGTTCTGACATTATGGTCAATTGAGTTTCGGGTATCTCAAAATATCGGTGGGGTTTTGTATACATTTGTATGTAGAAAACGCTCACCCTGTGATTTTAAGCATTTTCAGTTGTAATCATTTTTTGATCAAATAATTGTAATATTTGATCAATTTTTTTTATTAAAATATTAAAATAATTAATTGCACATCATAAATCATCAAAATTTCAAAGTCAACGTAATTTCTTAATGTATTTTTATTTTCTCACCCGGCTATTTTTAAGCCATTTATCTTTAAAAATTATTAAAAATGCTAATATAATTGCTATTTTCACCCAAAATGGCTCAAAATGTGTCTAAATTCATGCGCTTCCATAATTTTTATCCAAAATGTCTACTTTTTTTTCTCGCCAATTTTAATATTTTTCATACGTTTTGCACGATATCTCAAAAATATAAAACACGCAAACTTGCAATATGGGAACAAACGTAACTCAAAAACGAAACCTCGTATCAGGGTAATATTTGGAATGGATAATAAGCTTGAATAGAGGAATGAACCAATGAATTGAAGCCGGATTTTCAATTTAGCTTTCCAAATTTGAATTATAACGTAACATTACCTGATTGGTCGGTTACTAGTTACCATGGCAACCGTATACAAATTCGGCATCATTGGTTCGTGCGCATTGTCCCCATACATCATCTAGCAAAGTATGGTGAACATGCAACATTTAGTTTTCTAGTTACGTTTGTTCCCGTGTAGCCAATCAGAGGCCTTGTCTGGTTACCATAGCAACCAGATTAAAATAACGCACATTTTTTGAAACGCTATTACCAAAGCTTCAATTTGATATATGACTCTAAGGGGTAAGCCCACGGTAACATTGAGAACATCTGTGTCCAAAATTGTTGCAAATAACATAGACCCAAAGGGTAATGAAAACTAACGAATTTACTCTTACCTTACATCACCAGTGTATAATCCGAGTTATGCTGATCCACATAAAATCAGACGACCGCGACTTATAAATAGTATCACCAATGCTATATAGTTGAGGATTGCTAATGATCATTCGTAAATATTACCATAACACATAATCGAAAAGCATCTATACCGTCGATACATGCCAGCAGCAAGTCTAACACAGACTGACGGTCTGATGCACACGTGTGATTCTATCTAGTTGTCATGGTTGTAGCGCAATCTTATTTTCATTCGTTAGACTACTCATAGTCTCTGCCACAGGTTGCAATTGGCTGTTTTGGTATTCTTATGTTAACCAACATGTTAACCTGTTTGTTAACCGAAGATCACGCATGTAGTGACTCGGTTTCGAGCGTTTTACCCCCAAAAGATTTCGAAACCTATACCGTACGGTATTCCTCCTACATTCCTTAGAGCGACGTTACAGCAGTGTAATGTACATAATTGCGATGGCTTCACTTGCAAATGAACTGGTTTCATGAACCGTCTCGGTTGGACAAAAGCTTAGTTATGACGAAAGCATAGATGGTTAATATACTTATGGTCATGTTTTTTATACTGGGTACCCAAAAAAGGTGGATCTGTTACATTTGCACTACATATTATTACTTTGCATGCATATATTTTGGCTATTCTTTATCACACATACTTAAATTTGGTCTTATTTTGATGAGAAAGTATTTGGCCTTTATTTTAAAAAGAAAAATATAAACTACCATGGTTCTGTTAATTACAATAGTTCGTTAAACCTAATTAGTCAGGGGTGGAGGAGTATGTGGAGGAGGAGTATGTGGAGGAGGAGGAGTGCATAGTTGAACAAGTATGGTGCAATATACATTGGGCAAACATAAAATGCACTGGTTTCACTCTTGGTACAATTCTATATTGAAAACATAACATTATTGAAGTATATTTGAATTAAAAATATAATTAGTTAATTAAGGAATCATTAATTAGCATTAAATAAGAAGCTCAAAAAAAATGTTAAGAAACGTAAGTTGGTCGCAGTTTGCAAATGTATGCAAACATTTGCCTGCACCAAACTGTCCATTTTAAAAATATAGAAAGATTGAGGTACCCTTTTGAATAAATAAATTTAACTATTTAATTAAAAATTAAAAGATATGTAATTAACCTCATGTATTCTGTATTGTCTGGATGTTAATTAGCACATTTTGTTAAATGCGTTTTTAAACTTAAAAGTGTGGTGTTATTACTTGTTTTTAACTGTGTTACCAAATAAGTAAAAAACTGCTGGTTTTCATCATGCTTGTAAACTCAGGAGAATTATTAAATTCTTAGGAATGCAACTGACCTGACCTAGTATAGGATGACCAGCATAAGCAGTTTGCCAATCAACATTGGATCACCCTATATGTTGAATACAACTTAAAACGAAAACAATTATATTTCAAACTTAAATCAGACTCTTGAAATTTGAATACTGGGTTCAAACATTATGAAAACTAACCTAATTTGTTCATTTGAATGTGCTTTGCACATCATGAAGGTACAAGAAGAATGAACGCAATTAATTGTATGCCACTAAACATGTGCCATTGGGAAAATTTGAGTCACCCTGTAGTTAAAGGGCCCCTTTTTATTGAACATGATTTGAAACTCATACCACTTTAAGCATTTGCCACATCAAATTGGAATGTAAAATCATGTTTCAGATGCAAATATAAATTCATTCAATTTAATGAGTTGTGGATAATCATGTATACCTATAAATTAATGTTTTAAACACCCTATATGTTAGAAAAGGGTGACTTTTAAAATCAATCAATGTTCATGTACATGTAATTGATGCATTTTTATTTGAAATCTACTTGAATTTGGTTAAAATACTAGTCTTTGTATGTATGTAGTAATAGAAGCATTTTTCTGGAACTAAATAAACAAATTTGTAGACACCCTGTATGTAGAATTTCAGATTCGTAATGAAATTTAATTTGCATATGTCTGGATGGGTATTTTATTAAACTACTTTAAATCTGTACTGAACATTTCTCTCATCACTTCATATACATAGTGGAAGTAATTATTGTAACCCTTCTTTTTTAAGAAGATCTTTCTTGTTACACCCTGTACAATTTCGGACCACCCTGTATAATCAACTTGATTGTATGCTATTTGCATCCGTTACAGTATATGCTTTCAGAATATGTATACTTTTACCAACTTTAAATGTAAACTTTTTCAGATATAATGCATAAACTGAAAAAGGAACCTAATTTATGGAAAAAGGGACATGTAACACAAATTGTACCCAGTATAAAAAACATGACCTTATATCCAAATGGTAAATCATGAAATAGCATGCATTTGTCATTATATTCTACATACAATGTGCTATCGTGTCTTGGAGTAGGACGACCTACTTTCAATCAGTCAGTCATCAGCAATCAGTAGTCAGTCATCAGCCAATCAGTAATCAGTCTTTTACACATACCGCGCGGCGGTATCCCCTTGCAGTTTTAGTCTAATTCTTCATTATAATGTAACATTCAAATATAATTATGGCCCGCGTAACAGATAAATGATAAGTGTGTGGTTCAACGTATCAGTTGGCTTTATAAAAATTGGTATCAGATGAAAAGTGATAAGAAATCATTTTAAATGCATGAATAATCGAATACAACATTATTATTCTGACCACTACATATATCATGTATATATTGGTTCCCAAACCAAACACTTTATGAATCTTTACTAGATATTCTATTGGAACGAGATCATATATCTTTCCAATATATCTTTGATATACCAAGAGCCCAAGAATTTATAGGTTTTTAGTCCTTTGAACAAACATTAACTGAGGTTCAAATTTCAAAATTACTTTATAATGATAGACACTGCCTGATAGAAGATAATTTGCACCATATATTAAATTAGTGTTCGGGTGCAATACCCGCATACCCTGTATTCCAGGGATTGTCGTATTACCTTGATTGAACTCACAATACGAAAAATAGAACCCAATTATCACCCCTCAAATTTGATATCCATGATGTCGCTCAAGTTCAAAATATCAATCTGCCACGTAGCTCGTAGCTGAATTACATTTTATTTTCCTCAATTTGTAGTAGAAGCTAATATAATGTATTCGGTTATTATGTTTCTCTTTGTGATCATGATTGAGAGATTCAATAAGGCCAGATACTGAAACAATTTGTAATATTGTAATCGCTATCGAAAATTCAAACATTGAATCATTTTACGTCCAAAATCATTTTACATCCAAGCGATTTCCCTCTCCCTCTCCCTCTCCCTCTCCCTCTCCCTCTCCCTCTCCCTCTCCCTCTCCCTCTCCCTCTCCCTCTCCCTCTCCCTCTCCCTCTCCCTCTCCCTCTCCCTCTCCCTCTCCCTCTCCCTCTCCCTCTCCCTCTCCCTCTCCCTCTCCCTCTCCCTCTCCCTCTCCCTCTCCCTCTCCCTCTCCCTCTCCCTCTCCCTCTCCCTCTCCCTCTCCCTCTCCCTCTCCCTCTCCTAGGGGGTAATCAAAACTCTTACAAAATATGTTTTACCTGCTGAACGTGCAAAGATAATCCTAATTAAACACGGGAGTCTACAATCGAAATATATTCTCCTATGAACAGCCCTAGAGCTCCGCATTGCATAGAGGAAGTATTACTTCGTCATGGGTGTGTGTCTGGGTAAATTTCCGCACTTGGTTGTTTTAGTTACACGGGATATTAATGTACACGTAACTCTATACATTGAGTCAACAAAGGTGGACAGTAGATATGTAGCTCTATCTGGTAAACCACCATTACAAATACAAGTGCCACTTGTACTTGTATAGGCCATCACAATATAAAACAAAATTAATCCACACTTCTGCGCCCATGAATAGTAACGTCATCACGATTGCATAACCCGCTTTCTCAATGTTGGATTGAAGATCCGTCACTGTCGGGAAACCTCTACTGAAAACTTGATCAGAAGTAGTAGAGTTGTTGTTTTCAAGACTTGTCTAATAGAGGATCATAGACGTGACCGAGAGAATAAATCTCTCGTAATAGTAGCACTCTCTCTCCAGAATTAAATAATTATCCTTGTCTGTTATATGGTAAGCATTCGCCAAGTGAACTGGGTTAACGATTTAATAGTTTATTTTTTTGAAATCAGTCTTAACTGAATCGAACCCGCCCTTTCCGTTTCTTTTTGTGTTTTTATTAATGCGGACGCCATGTTGTCTTTTTTTTACTGATATGTACTAGACATTTTTATTTTGAATTTTAAAGATGCTATCGGAGGCATTTCATACCTGTATAATTGTTTGTCAAATCAAATAAGGTTTACTTAAGGGGTGTGTGGACTCTCAGGTACAGTCTCCGTAAAACTGCCGTAACTTCTTCAATATTCATTTAATCTTTATAAACGTATACAGGTTTTTTGCAGAAAAGGGTTCAATGAATCCAACCATGATAATGAAATTGACAATTTTGGAAAAAAATATAAAAAACATGTTTTTGACCCATTTTAGGTTTGGAAAAGATAACTCAAAATATATTTTGATAAATGTTGTCGTACTAGTTTTATGATAATCCTGATAACATTCCCCAGGAGCGTTTTTTTATTTTTTAATATCTTATTTATTTTTTGAGTTATAGACCAAAAAGTGCCAAAAAATGTGATTTTCAAGGATTTTGGCGGTTAAAAATCACGTTTTTTACGGAGGTTGTACCTGAGAGTCCACACCCCTCTTAATGACTTTTATTTTTTCTTATATCATCTAGACTAACACCGTGCTACCAGATCAGGTATTTACCTTTGATATTTCAGAGTTGTCAGTTTTAATGACGTTTGTGCTATATCATACCAATGCTTCACAAAGATAGATAGTGCACATACTTATTGCTATGGTTACTAAGATGGAGTTAGATTTCATCTTGAAAGCATATGGGGGTTATAAAAAATACCCTAATACTAAAGTCTTAATCATTCCGAACTTTTAACACACATAGTCCCGGCACATAGTAAATAGGAAACGAACATACAAATAATGCTATATAATATACTCAATTCGACCTCGGTATTTTGGCATATAAACCCATTGACATATCAAATTTAACTCTGTATGATTGTATTAATATCACATAACAACTTTGGAACTGCACGGTGAGAGCCAGTTATCATCCACTTCATTCCAGTTCTTAAATTACATTTTGATTTCCTAACACTGTATTGTTATGTCTTCTCGTATTCTGTTAATTTTAAATTAATCATAGTTGACAGATGCAATTCTTTTAATACAGTACTTAAAAGTACTGTATTAAAAGAACTATACAAGAAAGAGTAATTTATACCATTTAATCGATACCGACATTAAAGTAAAATTGCACTTGGTGACAGCTGATTTCACAGATTGTATTGATTATCAAATCATTTTGCAGCGGACATTTTATAAATGTTTTCTGCTTGAATACTTATATTTGCTATATAGAAGCGAAAGGAAAATATATAGGCACTCACAACATCGATTCAAAATACTCATTTTATAATACAATAAGGCATACAATGGATCTCTATCCTATGAGACTGCAAATAACGGGACAATTGTGATTTGTCGATGTAATTGACAACCTCCATGTTTTGGTGGGTAACCAAGGACACGCTGGTTAAATAGTGATAAATAATAATGTCACACACAGTCCTGAAAGATGATCTGCTTATCAAAGACAGTGCATCACATTTATATAAGATATTTCCTGCGTGTATTTGAATTACATGTATACAACTATTTCGAAGATAATGTCATCACCTATATAATAAGATAAATAATCAGTTTGAAATGCAAACAAAAGATTAAATAAATGAATAAATAAATAAATGAATAAATAAACAAATTAATAAATATACTAATAAATAAACTATAAAAAAAAAAATAGATGAAAATCGGTGAAAACAAATTGGTGAATAGGTGAATGAATGAAGGAATAAGCAAGCAAGCAAGCAAGCAAGCAAGCAAGCAAGCAAGCAAGCAAGCAAGCAAGCAAGCAAGCAAGCAAGCAAGCAAGCAAGCAAGCAAGCAAGCAAGCAAGCAAGCAAGCAAGCAAGCAAGCAAGCAAGCAAGCAAGCAAGCAAGCAAGCAAGCAAGCAAGCAAGCAAGCAAGCAAGCAAGCAAGCAAGCAAGCAAGCAAGCAAGCAAGCAAGCAAGCAAGAAAGCAAGAAAGCAAGAAAGCAAGAAAGCAAGAAAGCAAGAAAGCAAGAAAGCAAGAAAGCAAGAAAGCAAGAAAGCAAGAAAGCAAGAAAGCAAGAAAGCAAGAAAGCAAGAAAGCAAGAAAGCAAGAAAGCAAGAAAGCAAGAAAGCAAGAAAGCAAGAAAGCAAGAAAGCAAGAAAGCAAGAAAGCAAGCAAGCAAGCAAGCAAGCAAGCAAGCAAGCAAGCAAGCAAGCAAGCAAGCAAGCAAGCAAGCAAGCAAGCAAGCAAGCAAGCAAGCAAGCAAGCAAGCAAGCAAGAAAGCAAGAAAGCAAGAAAGCAAGAAAGCAAGAAAGCAAGAAAGCAAGAAAGCAAGAAAGCAAGAAAGCAAGAAAGCAAGAAAGCAAGAAAGCAAGAAAGCAAGAAAGCAAGAAAGCAAGAAAGCAAGAAAGCAAGAAAGCAAGAAAGCAAGAAAGCAAGAAAGCAAGAAAGCAAGAAAGCAAGAAAGCAAGAAAGCAAGAAAGCAAGAAAGCAAGAAAGCAAGAAAGCAAGAAAGCAAGAAAGCAAGAAAGCAAGAAAGCAAGAAAGCAAGAAAGCAAGAAAGCAAGAAAGCAAGAAAGCAAGAAAGCAAGAAAGCAAGAAAGCAAGAAAGCAAGAAAGCAAGAAAGCAAGAAAGCAAGAAAGCAAGAAAGCAAGAAAGCAAGAAAGCAAGAAAGCAAGAAAGCAAGAAAGCAAGAAAGCAAGAAAGCAAGAAAGCAAGAAAGCAAGAAAGCAAGAAAGCAAGAAAGCAAGAAAGCAAGAAAGCAAGAAAGCAAGAAAGCAAGAAAGCAAGAAAGCAAGAAAGCAAGAAAGCAAGAAAGCAAGAAAGCAAGAAAGCAAGAAAGCAAGAAAGCAAGAAAGCAAGAAAGCAAGAAAGCAAGAAAGCAAGAAAGCAAGAAAGCAAGAAAGCAAGAAAGCAAGAAAGCAAGAAAGCAAGAAAGCAAGAAAGCAAGAAAGCAAGAAAGCAAGAAAGCAAGAAAGCAAGAAAGCAAGAAAGCAAGAAAGCAAGAAAGCAAGAAAGCAAGAAAGCAAGAAAGCAAGAAAGCAAGAAAGCAAGAAAGCAAGAAAGCAAGAAAGCAAGAAAGCAAGAAAGCAAGAAAGCAAGAAAGCAAGAAAGCAAGAAAGCAAGAAAGCAAGAAAGCAAGAAAGCAAGAAAGCAAGAAAGCAAGAAAGCAAGAAAGCAAGAAAGCAAGAAAGCAAGAAAGCAAGAAAGCAAGAAAGCAAGAAAGCAAGAAAGCAAGAAAGCAAGAAAGCAAGAAAGCAAGAAAGCAAGAAAGCAAGAAAGCAAGAAAGCAAGAAAGCAAGAAAGCAAGAAAGCAAGAAAGCAAGAAAGCAAGAAAGCAAGAAAGCAAGAAAGCAAGAAAGCAAGAAAGCAAGAAAGCAAGAAAGCAAGAAAGCAAGAAAGCAAGAAAGCAAGAAAGCAAGAAAGCAAGAAAGCAAGAAAGCAAGAAAGCAAGAAAGCAAGAAAGCAAGAAAGCAAGAAAGCAAGAAAGCAAGAAAGCAAGAAAGCAAGAAAGCAAGAAAGCAAGAAAGCAAGAAAGCAAGAAAGCAAGAAAGCAAGAAAGCAAGAAAGCAAGAAAGCAAGAAAGCAAGAAAGCAAGAAAGCAAGAAAGCAAGAAAGCAAGAAAGCAAGAAAGCAAGAAAGCAAGAAAGCAAGAAAGCAAGAAAGCAAGAAAGCAAGAAAGCAAGAAAGCAAGAAAGCAAGAAAGCAAGAAAGCAAGAAAGCAAGAAAGCAAGAAAGCAAGAAAGCAAGAAAGCAAGAAAGCAAGAAAGCAAGAAAGCAAGAAAGCAAGAAAGCAAGAAAGCAAGAAAGCAAGAAAGCAAGAAAGCAAGAAAGCAAGAAAGCAAGAAAGCAAGAAAGCAAGAAAGCAAGAAAGCAAGAAAGCAAGAAAGCAAGAAAGCAAGAAAGCAAGAAAGCAAGAAAGCAAGAAAGCAAGAAAGCAAGAAAGCAAGAAAGCAAGAAAGCAAGAAAGCAAGAAAGCAAGAAAGCAAGAAAGCAAGAAAGCAAGAAAGCAAGAAAGCAAGAAAGCAAGAAAGCAAGAAAGCAAGAAAGCAAGAAAGCAAGAAAGCAAGAAAGCAAGAAAGCAAGAAAGCAAGAAAGCAAGAAAGCAAGAAAGCAAGAAAGCAAGAAAGCAAGAAAGCAAGAAAGCAAGAAAGCAAAAAAGCAAAAAAGCAAAAAAGCAAGCAAGTAAGCAAGCAAGCAAGCATTACTTTTTCAATCTATCACCAAGCTCCCACCAAGGCCCCCTAGGTATGAAGTGCTTGAGGGCATATATGCTATGATATATAAGTGCCTCTTGCCGGTATCTATATTTTAATGCTTTGTTGGTATTTCAGGCTGATTAATTTACAAATCCAAATAACGACGACGGATAAACACTTAATTATCCCCAAGGTCACCTAGGTATGAAGTGCTTGAGGGCATTTATGCATTGATATATAAGTCCCCTCTGGCCGGTATCTATATTTATATGCTTTGTTGGTATTTCGAGCTGATTAATTTACAAACAGATACAAATAACGACGACGGACAAAGACTTAATTATCTCTGAATTTACACTGCATATAATTTTCCTAGCGATTTTTAAATGACGTCGAAAAGACTGAGTACAAACTATTTCAATTTGAAATTATATTGAAACGGGAATATAAAATTAAAACACTCTCGCAACGATCCGATTCCGAAGTGCTGCATGTCAGTGTTGGTAGAGTGTAAACCCGAGAGAGGTGCTTCCCGTAAGACATTTCATGGTCCCCATCGTGTTGTAGCAAGGGATTGGTATAGTCATATAGGTATTGTCTCCTCGTTAAGAATATCGCTGTTGGCAAATTAAAATCGTCTGTTAATTAGCTTAGATTAAGCAAAATAAAGTGCCAATACCTAAATTGAGTGCAGTATACTATTCTAGCAACACTACTCTATTAAATTCATGGCGAACCCATGAACGTGTGTCTTTGTGTTTTTATTGAATCGAGTTGCCACCTCGAGTTCGATTCCCATTGATCATGAATATTTTTGGAGGAAACAGACGCGAGTTCGTTTTTGGACGCGGGCGGTAAACAGTACGTAGATCTCAAAGGTCTAAACTCAAATTAAATTTATTGATCTAACACCTCATTATATTTATAAACTTTTTTATTATTTGAAATTTGTGTATTTATATTGTTTGTACATGCATTTTTATAGCAAACTTTAGCCACATTATATACTTGTGTAAGAGATAAACCAGTACAGGATTTATATAATAATGAAGCTTGTCTCCAAAGATGTATTTAGTCATCCTCTACCTCGGTTGCCTTTTTTGTAGGATAAATTTGCCAACTTTCCTGCATTCTCGCTTGCAACGTGTCCGAATTACTGCAGCTACAGTGCCCTTACATTTGGTACGAGTCTTGCTCTAGGTGCCGTGTTTTCTTTTCAAAGAGGGAGTCTTTGGTATTTTGCCTTTCCATGTGACTCTTAGTTTTGAATGATGGGGGCATGCGCCAGTGAGATTTGGATCACTTTGTTTTTGAGATCTGTTCTTTAAAAGAACCTTTGTTGGGCACGTATTAATTCATTTCTGAAGATTACCAGCCACCTTCTGATCTCTTCTGAACGAGCTGTCAGTTGTGCTAGATTAAGATCTGATTTGCAAACTAGATAATTGAACATTTTTCCAGTTCCACTGGATCACCATTAAACTAATCTTGCAAACGTACTATTGTTAATACTGTCTACCCAACATGGGGTTCCCTTTCATTTCTTAAATCAAACGACAAATGACAATATATTTAGCTCCCTGTTTTTGAGAGTCCGATGAAATCTAATAACATCTATAAAGCGGTTGCTCCTTAAATTTTACAACGCATGCCGTTCACGCATGAATTCAACAAAAGCAAATTGATCTTACTCTGTATTATTAGCTGGCGTTAATATCTTCATAAATATTTGTATCATATTTCAAATATTATATCCATGTATTCTTGATTCACATATCAAACTGTTTGTATTACGTACATACGAAACATATCCACGGCAATAATAATAATTAAAGAGTGAGGTGACAGCTAGAAACAACAGGAAAACCATAGCATGGCAGTCTTATAGTTTATACCGATGCCTACAACTTGTTTCAATCTTCAATTTAGAACAATATTGTTTAAAGATTTGTAACGGCCTCCATACTTCCCGTGATATGTTTCATACATGGGCCAACCTCGATGTTTATTTTTACCCAGAGATGAAACCTGAGATGTAGTGACAAGGTTTTTTCAATGTCTGTCGCCAAACTGATCCCGAAATATTTATTTCCTCAGAGCGACATTGTTATATCAATATAGTGGTGGAATAATTTCCAGCACAGAGACTGCTTGTTCTCCAAATGAACTAGTTTAGCAGTAAATTCCCTATGGGAAAGATTTGATGAAACCAGTTAGGTCAATGACTTGTACGAGACACGGTTTATTAACACACTTATTACCAAACCGGTAATTATGTGACTATGTAAGGGTGCGAATATGTAAAGGTGCCAAATATATTGCAATTTCTGACCTACTTTTTTCTAATCAGAACGATAATCAGGTTTAAACTTTCGTTTTCAAATCAAAATGTAAATTAAGTCCTCGACAGTATTGATATATATAGCAGAGGGACGATTTTATTTATTAGATTTCAAATTTTCATGTTAAGTATTCATGAACAAAACTGTTAAAAAGTCACCTTTCATATTACATTAACGTTCAATTCTTAAACCCATTTGTAGAGTTCAATAACCTTTTTACGTATTGTTAGCTCGGTAAATAAGCATCGGACATGGGGCAAACTATACATGGAATCCTTGTAATCAGACATACAGGTTGATTACCTTAATTGGAGCAATTTAAATGTTATCCACTGTATGGCGGCTATATCTTTGTCACCTATGGATAACGCCAACACTCCTGCCGAATAAGTTAATTATCCTTCCTAGAAGATAAATCTAAATAGAACCGAAACTTCACTCACGCGGTCACAGAATCACTGGAGATTCTGTCGCATCGAATTTGATAAGAAATCTAACATTGGAACGGACATACACTGGTGGAGATAATGAAGTTATCAAGAAAATCATTCAATCAACCGTGCAACAGAATGAACAAAAAGTAGTTGAAATGTGTAATGTGTTCATGTTTGTACCACTTACTTGGATTTGTTTAAATCATAAATCTAACTAACTGACAATTGATGCATTCGTGTTTTTGGTTTGTTATATGTGTATTATCATACACCTCATAGAACAAGTGACAATTGCGGATTGAGCTGAGGACAATGCATACTTACATTAAGGGGGGGGGGGGTCTGGGTTGAGAAATATGTGTTTTTGGCTAGGTAAGGAAATATGAGATATCGCATACATCATATCAGTAACTGTCACTGATCATATGCAGTAAAATGTTAGCTTCAAAATGCTTTTTATTTGACTGAAATCGGACATTTCGTTTTAATGTTGTGTTTGAACAAAAGTATATCGGTGACGCGAATTTTTATCAACATTGCGGTTTCCTATTGGATTTACATGTAATATTTTTCAAGCAGTGATATTTACTAAATTTTTGAAAAAATTATTATCAAAGGTTTAGTAAAACATCTTATATTCAAAAATGGTATTATAAATATTGAATTTACATTTACCATGAAATTTGATTCATATTTCGTAATTTTGGTGTATGTATTTTACTGTTTTTTCACCCTGCTATATTTAACAATTTGCCATGGTTACAATATAAAACATATTGAATCAATTAATTGGCTGCATTTATCTTAGCAAAACTTTGATTATAAATTACAATAATTATTTTTGCAAACATAAATGTAAAAAAAATGGATGTGAAGGTTAGTTTACGAGTAAAAAGCGCCCTCTACGTTATGTGATTTTTAAACCCCGATATCTCAAAACCTCGAAAAGCGGAAAATTTGAAACCGTTCCAGATGTAACTCAAAAACGAATGTCGGATTTGTATAATATTTGGTATACATATTAACCTCATAAAGGGCTACAAAATAATGAAGCCCGATTTTTAAAATTCTTTTCCAAATTTGAATTAGCATGCAAAATTACCTGATGGTCGGCCCCTGGTTACCATACCAACGGTATCAAAAATCCGGCTTCATTATTTTGTGCGGAATGTTATTGTTAACCTTCAACCCAAATACCAGCACACTACTATTTAGCGTTGTTGAGTTACATCCGGAACGGTGTTTAGCCAATCAGAGCCTGTGGGTCATGGAAGGCAAAGTGAAAGTTTGCGATATGGGCTATATTATGGTATATAACACTTATCGGTCCAGTTTTGGGAAAGTTGTTGAAATCGATATCCTATATAGTGGCTTTTGACCCCCCCCCCCCCCCCCCCCCCCCCCTTAAGATCAACACATAGTGTGACACTCTGTATATTATCTATAGCGTCATAATAAGCATCCCCTGACGAGCATATCTGCGTAAGGCTGGAAGTACGTACCGGACACAAAAATGACCGCGCGCCCTGATTGGTCAATCGGAAAATCGTAACGCAGCTCCGCGAAACATAAAACACGCTTGCGTGAAATATCTTTAATTTCGTCTGTAGCATTATGACAGTGACTATAGCCACATTCTCTGTCATATGGTGCAAACAGAAGTTAACATGTTATGTAGCATCCACAAATGAAGTATCAGCGTTTTGTTGCTAATCTAATCCCGAAACATGGTTTCCTTAGAACGATATTTATGGTGTAAAAATGTACTTCCTTTCAATTTGAACTAGTTTTAAAGTTTATTCCCTGCAGAATTAAAGCATAATAAAACCAACTACGTCAATACCTTACACGAATCACGGTTTGTTAACACACTTATTACCAAAACGGTATTCGTGAGAGAGCGTGAAGTTGTCAAATATATTGGACTTTGTGAATTAAGTGTGCTATCGTATCTCGGAGGGTAAAACGACCTACTTTTATCTGATCAAGTTGAGAAAGTTTAACTCTGTTTTCCAAATTGCAGTTTCTCAATATAAACATCTCGTAAGAAGGTTGATTTTATTCATGAGATTTTATGTCTTCGTACATGTATAATGATAAAACAACATTCAAATAAAATTTGAAATATAACTTGAGAACATGAGAACCAGAATGCCGCGACGATCAATCTATATCTTTCCTCCCAACCAGCAAACCTTAGAGCACAATATTTCACATTGCATAGGGGATGTATTACTTCCTCATCGGTGTGGGTGTGTACATTCCACATTTGGTTGTTTTATTACACGGGTTATCAAGGTACACGTATAAACTCTAAACATTAAAACAAGACACCAATACAGTCATTGTTCCAGTATTGCCCGATACTTGCTCACTTTTATGTTCCAGTATCAGTCGATACTCGTAGTAGGTATACCAGTACTGTATCACCCGATACTGGAACATAACATCGTTCCTGTACTGTTCATCAAAATACATCTTTGAACCTAAAAAGGGTCACTTTTCACCCGATTTATGATTGATTAAACATAATCCACTTGAACCCAAATCAGCCTTTTTATGATGCGCACTTGCATGAAGTATTTCACTTTGCCAGATCTTCAGAGAGCATTTTAAAAGGGCATGTTTTTCAAATTATATATTAAATTTAGAAATCACTAAATCTTTGTCGTCCTACCATCCATCTTTTTCTTACCAGATGGTTGTTGTTGCCCTCCTATTTAATATGTTGTGTCTTACTAAAACTCTCAAATAAGTCATAAAATGACTGAGGACCATTGCACAATCTAAGTGCTGATACATTGTGCGCCGTATCGGCAGCCAGGTAAATGAAGCGAAAGTGATTGTGACGATTTCCTAATGGCAGTAAAAACCCGTGATTCGGAAGTCACGTAGATCGGAAGAGCAATACCCGAGCATGATAAAAGGTTACAGACTCTTTCGTAAAGAGTAGGGGATTATCCCGGTCTGTATCTGTTCACACATCTAACGGACCCCAATGGAAATAAGCTAATACGAGGCTTATCCAGGGTCGTAGGACCCAAATAAATAATAAATAATAGTTTTTCTAAAAAAAACAAAACAACAAAGAGTTCCAGTATCGAACGATCCTGGAACACTTAAAATGTTCCAGTATTGGTTGATACTGGAACAGTAAAATCGTACCAGTATCGAGCGATACTGGCAACAATGAACGTTGCTGGTATACCAGTAGCTGGGACCTAAAGTCCATTTCCCCGAAACACAAATCATATTTTTAATGGTATAATTTTATGACAAGGGAAAGTAATACACGTAGCTACACTTATATTATTAATATAAGATCCAATGAAGTTATTTACCAATAACAAACCACCGTTGATGTGTCAGAGTTGTCAGTTTCAATGACGTTTGTTCTATATCAGTCTACTGCTTTACAAAGAGAGAGAGATAGGGGAGAGAGTACGCATACTTATTGCTATGGCATGTATAGTTCTAGTCAATAAGGGAAAGTAGGTTTTCATCTTAAAACGAATGATGTAGAAACTAGTCTGATACGAACATTTTCCAGAAATAGCATTCCAACTATTTTACCCACTTTGCTCTCGTAATACAAGATATAATCATGACACAATTTTAGCAGACTAAGGTAAAATGACAATATGATGAAAAATATTGCTATCTAATATGACCTGGGTATTGTAGGCATTTTTTAGTTAACACTACCTAAGCTTTGGATATTTAATGTTGTCATATCTATAGCCATCGCCTGATCATCAAGATGGACTTGGATTTGGAAGTTGATTTCATATCACATTCAATTGTCAGCCAGGGACCCCATACGTTAGGATTCTTTCGTAGTAATACCTTAATACTATCCGTCTTTATCTGTCATGATTATATTCTTAATATCGATTATCCGACGCAATTAAGTACTATAAAAAGAAAGGTATATTAATAGTATATCAATACCTACGTTAAACTAAGATTGTGACAGCTGATGTCGCATATCGTATTGATTATTAAACACAATTTGCAGCCTTGAATTATCATTATGTCCAGAGAAAGAGACGGTTGAATTTCCAAAAGCAAACATCAACATATTACTCGTTTGCATACGATATAACAAATGGTACATCTTTATGTGGTTTAAAAAGGCGTATAATGTAAACCAAGTACCTGGGAGCTTGGGTAGGTAGTAGCCAGCATGACATAAAAGTACGTAAAGCACTTGCTTGGAAGGCCTGCAATGCTCTGAACAAAGTGTGGAAATCCAGCCTCTGTCGAAAAATCAAAATCAGAATTTTCCAAGTTACTGTTCAAAGTGTTCTACTGTATGGAGCTGAGACATGGACCATCACCAACAGACTGAAGAAATCTCTAGATGGATGCTACACTAGAATGCTGAGAACTGCACTCAACATTAGTTGGAAAGATAAGGTACCAACCAAAGACCTGTATGGAAACTTACAAAAGGTATCAGAAAACATCACAGATCGAAGGATGAGATTTGCCGGGCATTGCATGAGAAGAGAAAATGAGATTGTATCTGACCTGCTGTTATGGAGACCCAAACACGGACACACATCTGTCGGCCGCCCAGCCTAAACATACTTGGACACCTTGGCGAAAGACACAGAAGAATGATGAGGAGTAGAAAGCATGCATGAGGGACAGAGTAGTGTGGCGAGTCATCACGAAGACCGTTCGAGAACGACATAAGTAAGTAGTAAGTATGTAAACCAACGATCCTATTGACAGCCTACACATGAGACCATATGTAACCATCCACAAAAAATGGGATGTGAAGTTGGCCAGAACAAATTTTTGAGATATTGAACAGGGGAGTTCTTCTAAAATTCAACTTTACAATGATGTATTACATGTCCATATTGCTTGTTAAACAGGCAGTACAAATCAATAAATCCATTGAAAATTCCTTTGTTTCCTATTTGTTTATTGAAATATTCATGGGGCCATATATCTGTACATGCTCTGCCGACTTTACGTCCCCTTTGTGCTGGATGGTCACATATTAGGGCATGTGAAGGTGATGTTACCATGGATATGCTAGTTAAATAGATGATAATAGTTCAAATTCCATAGGGATGATCTTTTACGGGGCACCACACGACAGTGTAATAATTATATGTATAAGACAGACTTTCCCCTTCCTGGGTGTCCTTGCATGACATGTATATGAACTGTAAAGGCGATGTATTAAATGAATACAGGAAATCAAAAAAGGAAACTAGCAATAAATTGAAGAAAAGTGCACATATTGGTGAATTAATACATATAAATACATATAATTCATATAAATACATATGAATATCTTCATGCTTACAGTTGTTATTATCAGTGTAAAGAAGGTTTGTGTTTACTAGATAATAGCGTTTGAATGAGTATCATATCTGATATCATTATAATGGTATAATTCAGTCAAACAGAATCGTTGTAGTCATGACAAATTTTAAAGAATACATGTGTGCAATGTTATTCAGATATAAGGATCAACTTGGTTTTGAAACACGTAGGCTTCATTTAACCATTGTAGTAGTGTTATCAATCTCTATATCAAACTGCAGTAGTGTTATAATTCTCAATATCAAATGCAATACATTTATTAAAAGACATCTCGTGTAAAGATGTAGACAGCAGAACAATATTAAATGTCAAGGTATAATTTCGAAAAACTATATCAAACAGCTACATATAAGGATTAAGTTTGTCAATCATTTACACGTTGACAGAGGTTGAAAATAAAATGCTAAAAAATGCTGTAACAAGTGTTTTGACATCTTCATTGTTAACCACCGTACATACACCTAGCACATAAAGTCCATGACCAGGTGCTTTGAGGTTCGCTAATTCAAAATATATAATCGGTACAAAAAATCTGAGATATGCATTAAATGAGCAAATTTGTTTTCCGCAGTTTGATACCTCATTCAACAAAATCGAATGGATACTTTTAAAGTTATGGCGATTTCAATGACCGCGCATGCAACAGAAAAGTTGCACTAGGTATAGGAATCCTTGATTTGTGTGTGATTACTGTCATAACTGTGTGCTATCTGAACGAGACAGATGAATGGGTCTGGTGTGATAACCGCAATGTGCGGGACAAAGGGTGTATCTGGCTGTGAAGAATACAAGTCTTAGCTGATTAGCTGTGAGTTTTTTCAGTGCGTAATCACACACAAATCAATGATTTCCTATACCTAGTGCAACTTTTCTGTTGCATGCGCGGTCATTGAAATCGCCATAACTTTAAAAGTATCCATTCGATTTTGTTGAATGAGGTATCAAACTGCGGAGAAGAAATTTGCTCATTCAATGTGCTCATTCAATGTATATCTCAGATTTTTGGTACCGATTATCTATTTTGAATTAGCTAACCTCAAAGCACCTGGTCAGGGACTTTATGTGCTAGGTGTATATGGTTATATAATTGAAGAAATAATTTTGTACTGAGAGGTTTTTTACCTACCTATCAACTGTTTAACCGTCATAATCTCACAAATACAAGTCCATTCATGCAATAAAAATGAGATACAATTGTATCATACCTTAAGATTTATTTTTATGTCTTATGAAACAACTAATAATATACTGAATTAACTTTTTTCTTAGGATAATCATTGCCATGCACTCTGTCGTGTAACGTGACGAAAGGTTCTGTTTCCTCATAATTCTCATGAGTCTTACCATTGGTTCTCTCTGAGCAGAGACCCAGTCGTGAGTTCTTTGTCGTTCCATGCGTCTCTAAATTGTCTGCAGTAACACCACAATTCAAACGCCAATATCATTGTATTCGTTTCTAGGGAACTAGTCATTTAAAAGATGCTGGTCATCTATGATTTTTTGTTCGCGATCAATAATAGGTTACAAACATTTTCTATATCGCGAAGGGCCCTTATTGTGTTATGTTCTGACTCACCTGATTTCTCAGCAAATGCTTCCTTAATTAATATCACAATAGTTCGATTCTACATGGTTTTATCAAAACATGCTTTTATATCAACATGAAATTAAAATTTTATTTTCAAATTGCTATATATTGATCCACATACAACAACTGCTTCTAGTTGTATGCCAATGCCGTCAACTTTTTCACTTTTGAACGACATTGTAATTTGTAACGTTAACCAGTGTTTGCTTTCACATGTTACAAAATGAGTCAAAGTTAATGCTTTTGTTTTTATCCATGGATGAAACGTGAGATATAAGGTTCTAAACGTCTGTCGCCATATTGATTCCAAAATATTTATTACCTCAGAGCGACATTGTTACATCAATATAGTAGCGTTATAATTTAGAGCATAGTGACTGCTTATTCTCCAAATAAACTAGTTCAGCAGTACATTCCCTAGAGGATTAAACTGATGAAACCAACAAAGTCAATGCCTTGCACTAGACATGGTTTATTAACACACTTATAACCAAAATGGTAATTGTGTGACAGCGTAAAGTTGTCAAATATTTGGGAATATATATTGGAAAGATTTGTCTCATTAGCACACCAATCAGGTACAGACGTTTATCATGTATATTTTGGACACTATTTATTTATATTTTATGTAAAGGAGGGCTCAAGGCTTTTCTTAGATTTCATGTTTTCATGTTTTTATAAGGTTACCTAACATATTACTTAAAGATTCGATTTCTACTTCATAAAACCAAACCCTGAAAACAAACATCAGATACAAATGTTTGGAATCCTTATGATCAGAACAAACAGATCGATATGCTTTTCAGCTAAAATTAAAGTTATTCTAATTTGGACTCAATATATGACCGCAATGTTGTATTTTGGTCCGAGCACATATTCTGCCCGCAGTTTGGCAAGGGACACCCCGCTAGATATGTGAATGAAGATGAACATATTAATGATACATATTTTACATATCATATCAGGCATCAGATACATAGGAAAAATAAAGACGATATTTTTTTAAATATAATAATCACATAACATTTGACGAATATAATCAAGTTCTAACCACTGAATTTCTAAGATTAAATGCGTGGTATACAAATGCTGCTAAGCCTGCTAAAATGGTCGAGTCAGAGGTGTTTAACAGTGAATGACATTTCTGATGAGTTGGATTAACGTAACCCCAAAGCGGCAAGTATTTAGAACGTAAGGTGGTGAAGACATTATAAATGAGAACGAAATGAAATTCGTCCTCAATATCGTTATCATCACAAAGAATACAAAGACGATTTTCACTATCAATATTCTGCCACCTACCCTAAAATTACAAATGAGAACGAAATGAAATTCGTCCTCAATATCGTTATCATCACAAAGAATACAAAGACGATTTTCACTATCAATATTCTGCCACCTACCCGCTTCAATCATTAATGAATGACTCGAACATCTCAGCCGGCTTAGAGCTTTTCTGTGAGATGTTATTTCCACAGAGAAAGAAATCAGAAAATTGTCTTGAGATCCAATATCTTGATTGATCCAAACAATACCAAAACCAAAATTAAAAAGTAATTTTTTAACATGAGAAGCCCAATTAATGTGACCATGATTATCAAGAGCATGTAACATTTTATAACATTTGCACGGGTACCGGTGGTTCGGCATGCGCAATATTTTACACCAATAATTGATACTTCGGAAAGCAGTCATTACAAAAAGTGGAAGTCTGCCACATTCACCTAAAACTGCAACATTAGTAGTTTTAATGCTAACACCGAGAAATTTCTTGCAAGCTTTAATATGAACTTTTTCAAGATGTTCGTATGACTTGTAACCCCATATCTCAGCTCCATAAAGCAAAACAGCCGATAATGATGCATCGATGATTTTAAAATAAGGAATGAAAGGAAGACCTCCGACTTTAAATGAAATGCCTTTAATTGCAGCAAGAGTTAAAGAGGTAAAAATATGTGTTTCCTTCATGTAAGCAATTACAAAATCACATGGTAGTAACAGGGGGTGCTTGACCTCAATCCCATGATAATTACCATGCTCACGGAATACACAGCAAGTGTTAACATGGGATTATGTAAGATTCGGTATTCTATATAGAATACAGAATGTTCATAATCCCATATTACTACCATGTCATTCTAGATGTATTGGGTGGTTTACTGACAGGTGATAATGATCACTGCATTTACCTTTTTATAGATTAGCATACTGCGGATGGCATAATGATGTTAATAGATAAACAAATCATTACGTTCATCGTCAGTAGAAAGCAGATGTCAATGCGTTCATCCTAAATATATATATCGGAGGTGATGCAAGTATTCAACCAGTTCATTTCACAACTGGAACATTACCGAGTTAACCAATGTCATTATCTTCAATCTGCGGATAGCGAGTGTTTAATTTAGTTTACCAATGGGTTTTATCTTACATACTTTTAACACTCACCAGTAACCGCCAGGGGATTTACCAAAACTATTAATTTTACCAAGGCATAATCCAACGAAAAAAGTACTGGAATAATAATAATCCATTGGTAGATTACCAGTGCAGTCATCTTCGGAGCCTTAATGTCACCCTTTTTAAGATGAGCACTCCCGATGTAATTCTCTTGAAAGATAATTATTCGGGGAAAACACCTTGTTGCTGAGTATAGCTTATCTTCATCATATTCATCTGTGTACAGGGTGAGTCAAAAAAAGTGTACTCAAATTGAAGGATTTAAAAAAGAAATATGAGCATTTGTCATCCAAATTATTTTAGTGGTAAACAAGACCTATTAATTAGCTTTAATTAGAATTTTATTTGGTTAGAATTGGTTAAGAGAAACTCATTTTACGCGTATTTGAATAAAAGTGGCCATTTTTAGATCCGAACAAGGTACCATCTTCGAAGGCTCAAATTCAATATCATCAGGTATTATAAGCAATACAGGGTGAGTCAAAATAGTCAGGTTCAGATTTCACCGATATTTTAAACCAGTTAAATTTCAAAAATGAACATACTTAATGACTTGCCTAGCAAGGTGGCATTACTAACTATAACCTAAATTTTAGTTCATTCAAATTGGTTATTCGAAACGGGAGATATGATATTTTTTCTAAATTCTGTGAAATAAATCTGTTCCAACTTATCTAAGGGATCCCTATGGATGTTAACGTTTAACGCGCGCCTTTTGAATAAGTCAATCAAAGGCGTGTTGGTATTCACAGCAATCACAATAGGAAAAGAGATTCTATTGTCTTTGCGGTTATGTTTTCAATAGTTTTCGTGCAATCAGAGATAGCCTATAACAAACATTATTGAGTTTTAACAAAATGTTGACCAAAGTATTTTGAAACTTGTTATTTTAATCGAACTGATATGAGAGAAGTCTGAGAGAAAACAGATCTTATATCTTTACACAGTTTGTGCTTTGGCAACTTACCAGGCAAAGTGCATAGTTCATTTTATGAATATATTTGTGCAATACTGAGTTATATTATAATATATTTAAATACTTTGCATGCAATATCGTTTAATTTATCAGAGATTCAACAACAACAAACATGATATTTTGGTATAAATTGCAACAGTTATACAGTGTGTTGTGTTGTATGAAGAACTAATATTACAGTAGTATTAACATCCAACACCAAACTTGGAACACTTTGGATTACGCGTCTTTTCGTAAATATGTTGTATATCTGGCGTGGAATATGATATTGTCGTGAAAACATCACTAGGTATGAAGAAGTATGTCTTCTCCCATAAACAAAGAAAACAATTACCAATTTTTTACAAGAAGTATTTTTCTTGATTTTTTGAAAACGGGACCTGACTATTTTGACTCACCCTGTAATATTACAGTCCTGCCAAAAGGTTCCTAAGTCTTCAAGTACTATGAAAACGTATTGACAATGAATGTAGAGCTTAGAGCTCTCGCCTAGGTCTTTATCCAAACTGGTCAGGCTCTGTATATGTTCTTTTATGGTCATAATGAGGCGAAATGCTGCTAAATTTACTTTTCCTTATGATTTATGAACTTATCCTTCACGCAAATAATAAACAAACTTGGCATATGTCTTGCTTTTCTCTCCTTATGAGGCAAATGAATGAGGGTAGCATCATTTTGTCAAAACTTGTGCTCTGGCTATAGGTCTCTATTAGGTTACCATACAGCCAAGAAATATCAGTTAAAATAATGGGACAGCGATTATTCTCTAATAATACATATTTCGAATGAAAGGTGTAATGGGACTCAAAGTTCACTGGAGCCATAGTCCGCCCTGTACAGTAAAGTATAGGTTGGTATCTCTACACGTAACACTAGTTTCACGCTTCATCCCGTCTATGTCTATGGAAGCCGGACTATGGCTCAAGGCGAGAGGGGACCATATCTCCCACTACACCGGCTTGCAATCTCTTGGACATGTTGGATAAACATTGCCCTAGGTTTGTATTTCAATTCAATCAATATTTATGTCTGATCATCAAGCGATGAACTTGGACTTGGACGATAATGTCATAGTATATTTAATTAGAGTTACGATAATTTCCTAATACATTGAGATTTCTAGGGAATATCACATTACCTCAAAGAACTCTTAAAATGAAATGTAGAGCTTCAATTACCCGCTATAATCATGATAATGTACTTGACCTAATATTATTCATAATGATACTAATAGTAATACAAAATACTTATAGAGCTCTCCACAACAAGTTCTGAAAGCGCTATACCAAAAATTTAAATACATGAATACAAAAATAAAATATATGAGAAACATCCCACAACCAAAAGGTGTTATAGGCTACTAATCTTTTTAGGCATATACGGACTTAAATATATGAGCCTTTGAGATGCCTTCATAAATGACAAATCTTAGGTGCCATAATTGTAAAAGTTCTGTTGCTGTAGGAGTTTTCCGTAGTTGGGATGCGTAGAGGTTTAAGAGGAACAGCAAAGGGTTCTCCCGGTAGTGTATTTGGATAGGAGTTCCGTGATTTATACTGGTGCCATATAATTCAGTGCCTTGAATGTAAGCAGAGCTATCTTGTACTGTAAACGTTGCTGAACAGGAAGACAATGTAGCTCACAACTAATTGCTTTCATGGGTCACGATTTGAACACCGTGACCATGGTGACACGAGTCGGGAAGCGGAGTTTTGCACACGTCCCGCGGAACTTGGCAATTTGGTATCAGGAAGACCGTACAGAATACTATTACAGCTGTCACGTTTCGGCTTCAGCATGTTCAGTTCTTCAAATGTATCTGCCTTGTAGGCTGTAGCAGATTGGAGTAAACATTAGGCATAATGTGTGCAAAATAGGTCTAGTTATTGCTCCTTCCAAACAAATTCTATATCAATGTGTAGGCTATACAGTATCATAAACAAATTTCTTACAGCAATATGTTTATTCTGGTACAGATAAATGATAGAGGCGAGCTAGCATTTACATTCGTAACGGATAGCAGTGGTCTCTCTCACATGGTGCAAACAGAAGTTATCTTTTGCCCTTTTATAATATCCACAAATTAAACGCAAAGTTTCAGCGTTTTGTTGCCAAAGTGACCCCTAAACTGGTTTTCTCCGAGCGACATTACAGTGGTGTAATCATTTACAGCATAGCTACTATTTCCTTTCCAAATGAACTAGTGTGGCAGAACATTCCCCGTAGGATTGAAGTATAATGAAAACAACTAAGTCAACGCCTTGTACGAGACACGGTTAGGTAACACACTTATTACCATAACGATATTCGTGAGAGAGCGTGAATTTGTCAGATATATTGGCCTTTGTGAATTAAGTGTGCTATCGTATCTCGGAGGGTAAAACGACCTACTTTTATCTAATCAAGTTTAGAAAGTTTAACATTATTTTCCAAATTGCAGTTTCTCAATATTTAATCAGAAGGTTGATTTATTTTTTTGAGATTTCATGGCTTCGTATTAACTTACAAAACAATATGTGACGTGATCTGGTGGTCTTAATTTATGGTGTTTTTTTCAGGGGTTGGTCTATATTCTTAACCATGTATATTAAGGTTATGTGTATTTTGTGATGTGTTTTTTGTGAATCGCTTTGAGTTGTTGGTTATACAAATATTGACTGCAATGAGGGGCATGGTTCAAATTATAGGCCCAAGGTGATCTCGAAACCAGACTATGCCCCGAGGCATTAGCCGAGGGGCATAGTCTGGTTTCGAGATCACCGAGGGCCTATCATTTGAACCGTGACCCGAATGAAATCAGTCAATATTTGATTTATATATCAAATATAGATTGTTGTCATTTGATTGGTTAAAAGAACATTTTCTATCAACTTATTCACCTTAGGCCAACCAAAGTTTCATGAAATGAAGGTACACGAGACCAAACCTTCACCGTTCTGTTGCCAAAGTAGAAGTCTGACAAAAATATAGATTTCCGAATTTGGAAGGTTTGTCGTGCTGATAATCAATAATATTCTTACCGTAGCGATTCTAACAGGATTTCACTTGACAATTTGCATTAAGACTATAGCGGAATCCATCATATCTTTGATACCTTCTTCATTAACAAAGGCAACCAGAGTTGTTTGTTTTTAGTCATCTTAAAATGGTACAACAATGCGAAACTGATCATGAAAAATTGTAAACAAAAACTTGCAGCCGACGAATTCAGACGAATAAATGCGAAATGTCAAAGGTCAGCTGTCAATCACCGCGTAAATACAGGGTGTTCAAAACGAAATTGTTCGCCGTATTAATATTATGTTTCGTCAATCGGGGCGATCGAATGTTTCAAACGGGTTGCGAACCCGGTCGCGGAATGCGAATCGCTTGACTCGTGAACCATGGGGTGTGACGTCATCAAAAAAGACTATGCCATTTTTCATGACGTCATATTGAAATTGAAGGCATAGCTTGATTATCCCCTCACTTTTAACCAATCAAATGACAGGAATCTATGTATGCGGTATATAAAAGGCGCTATATAAGCATGGTTTTATTATTATTATTATTACTATTACTAAATGATGTGGAGGCATGAAACTGAAAATGCCTGTTGACTCATCATCCATGTACGAAATGATGGGGATATATAATCTATGGTGTGTTTCGTTATAGCTCTGAATCAATTTAGATAGAGTCCATTAACCGATATCAATATCACTACCATTTTCTATACCATCAATAATAATCACTACTCTCATGGTTGTTACAATATCGTTTTGCTGATCGTTATAGATATATAACCAAAATTGTGATTTTGATTTGATGATCATGATATGAGTACAGAATTCAACTTACCATTGTCACTGATCATGCAAATCATGCCTTGTACATAGATTCTAACATAATATGGTTAATGTGTTGACAGTTGGCCACTGATAAGCCGTAGATAAGTAAAGTATTACAATATACACAATATAATCTATTTTGCGGCCAATTATATCTACCGACAGCCTATATTTTGTCAATGAATCTGAACACACTACAATTGACACTTTTAAAGATAGTTACTTCAAGGTTTCGCGCATTTTCAGTTCTCGCTTCAAATTTGTCAAAAATTAACTAAGAATGACATATTGTAGTGTCAATTATTATCCGTGCAATGATGTCAAGCTTTGGCTGGCGTATCCATCCCAAGCACGAAATAGTGCATTCGAGATACCTCACCCCATAATATTACCTACATTAGCGGTGTTATCAAAAATGAATTGTTAGCGTAATTTAGTGGACATATTACATCAATGTTACGATTTTAGAAAATGTTTAGATAAGTGTATGATAGATAATTTATACGCTACCAGGGCATTCGTGCTTGATATTACTCTCGTCCTCAAGCGATTATGAAGTATTATATAACGCATGCAAATATTGGCATCATTTTATTAGCTTTCATTGGTTGATATCATGCCACGTTAAGTTGGATAGTTCTTCCATTTCCCCGAATATTCACAGGTGATCACAGAAGTGCCACCACAACCTACTATTGACCGCTCATGACGTCATTAGCGGGCAATAGTAGGTTTTGGTAGCACATTTTTGCCCGGTTGACAGATCACCATTCGGTCCGATCGTTGACATGAAACTGAGCAGTATTTACACCACAGCTTTCTCTATGATTTCTACATCTCTAGTATAAAGCCCTACCCACAATAAAGCCCTACCCATAATAATAGTAATGAATTGATTTCACCACCGTCTGTGTACGACGCTTGGCTGGCCACTCAGTGCACAACGGGAAATGAGGAATCGCTTAAAACGTAAACATGTCGTAATGTCGTCTACGTAGTTACCGCACATATTATTGTTTTATCGGCTGCATTCAAACAAGTCAGTACATTTTAGTCATAAATGATAAATAATTATTTGTTGTCAATGAACCCGATAAGTGCATTCTGCAAGCTAGGCCTCTATCGATGAGGTGAGTTTAACGTAGCGAGTTTTCTGGGCGATTCGATGGAGTAATCTTAAGTTATTTTTGTCAAGAATCGATTAGCCTATTATTTTAAAGGTCTTGTTCATGTTTAATTTCATCAAATATGCACACTAAAATATTTCCATGCGTTAAATAAAACATTATATGGACTGCTCTTTATTCGTCAAATGGGTTACCGATTGTCCCGAGGTGATCTGCAGACTGTAAGCCTACTATTTTCCCTCAGCCTTCAGCTTCGTGAAAATAGTAGGCTATGGCCTCCAGATCACGAGCAGTCCATAAAATCACGTCAACAACCCTCAGAGCACAAATAGTTCACATTGCATAGAGGGAGGTATTGCTTCCCGATGGGTGGGTGTGTAAATGCACGTGGTTGTTTAGTTACACGGCATATTAACCCTACACTGAAAATGTTATTGTTTCAAATGACACAAACAAATTAGTCATGTAAATGGTCTACTATGACCAATTATAACTTGTCATACAATTTGTCATGTATGCATTGATTGACTAATTATAATTAGTTATGCAAATTGGTCTAGTACGACGAATTTCACCAATAAATATTCATTAATTTGTCATGCGTAACAAATAATTTGTCATGCAAAAAAGGAATTGGTCATGCATACAAAATAATTTGTATGACTGTTTAGATTGTCAATAAATTGTCAGATGACAAAAGTACTTTGTCACACAGTACTATGTGTATTGAAGTTATCACAAGTTGAATAATCCCCTCTGAAATAATATTTATAGTTTCATACATTATATTAATGATTAACATTGCACAAATAGCATCAAATAATTATTTTAAACAATTAATAACAGCAACAACAATAACAATAATAACTAGATGGCCACGGTTTTCGACACAAGTTGAATAATCCACTCTGAAATAATATTTATAGTTTCATACATTATATTCATGATTAACATTGCATAAATAGCATCAAATAATTATTCTAAACAATTAATAACAGCACCTGGATGCCTCCACCTTGATAGCGATTTATTTTAAACATATAATTACTGATGAATACTATATGACGTAGCTCAAAATGCGATATATTATTCCAAAAAGCAATTCTGGGCACATGTTAGGCTATTTAGCCTAGTTAGGCCTAGTAGTCCGGCAGGGAAAACAGCGTATTTCCTTGCGAATTCAATGCGAACGACATTTATGGCGTTAAATTGATTGCAGTTTGACCGGTTAATGACGCTGATCTTATACGTAGCTCAAAATGTGATATCTTATCCCAAAAGCAATTATATGCACACGTTATGCTATTAAGCCTAGTTAGGCCTAGTAGTCCGGCAGGGAAAACAGCGTATTTCCTTGCGAATTCAATGCGAACGACATTTGTGGCGTTAAATTGATTGCGGTTTGACCGGTTTAATGACGATGATCTTATACGTAGCTCAAAATGTGAGCATTAAATACACAAGAATATTACTCCGCAGGGGCCGTGTGTAAATGGTGAAGACGGAAAAGGATTCAGCCTAAATGATGGGCCTGAAAACTGAATCTGAACGGAGTCTAGTTTTTATTTGCTATAAAAAACTTACTTCACTTCGCTACGAAAATAGAAAATAAATGTTCACAATCGGAACTCTTACGTATTTAAAGCACGACACAATAAGTAAAATATACACAAAATATAACCTTTAAACACCTGAAATTCACTTCTCCACGCAGCGTGCAGCCTGCAACAACCAACAACCCGTGCAGCATTCGAAAATGGCGGCGCGGTAAACCCTTTCACAATTAGAACAGAAACCCGAAACAAAATACGTAAATTTGTCATCCCCGATTCGTAATTTGTAATGTAAGAGTAATTGTGTCAATCAAGTTTGTCATGAGTTCACTACCTTACATTACAATTCGTCCTGCAATTACAATAATATGTACTACATTTGTTTTAAGAAGTTTTATGTGTGTAAATGTCGTCAAACGACACATTTTTGGCAATTCACTTGCATGACAAATTTTCACCTCCTGTTTGACAATTTTTTTATTGAATCTGACGAGTCAATATTTTCAGTGTAACCCCTCATGGGTGCTTTTAGGAATCAAGCTAACTGGGGGTGGGGAAGACGGGACAAATCAAGAAAACGGTGTTTGACGCCCCCGGGGATCGCCGAGGCCAGAGTCCCGGTGATCGTGCGTTCAGTAGCGGGGTATGTACCTTTGCGTAACTGCGCAATGGGTGCACCGGTGCGGTGCTTCTGTTGGATTCTGTTGGATTTGGCCGGGTTAGGGTTATTATACACGTAACTATATACATTAGAACAACACACGCATACAGTGAATGTGTAGTCTAGTGCCTGATTAGCTCTACTCGTGCTTGCTAATAGCATTATTCTTTATTTGTATAGCTGTACAAATATTCCAATATCAGTGACAAAATTGATGTGAACATATTTTCCCTGGGGTGAAAAAGGTACTTGTAGTCAAATGTAAAGTGATAATTTCCCCTTATAGAACTATAGAAGTACTGAAACATGATCTGTATCTGAAGTAAGAAACAGCTTCCGTTCTTCGTGCAATGAGCTCCTCTTGCGCAGTACGCTCCAAAAAGTTTTCAGCTCTATATTGCGTACGTGGCCTTCCTAGTAAACGAGTTACTGTTACGTTTATGCGCTATATTTCAGGGTTCGCGATAAGAACAAATATCACATCCACATAATGTATTTCTACTAAAGTCCAAGTCAAGAGAAGTAACGATATTATACAAATGAAATATACAGGGTGTACCAAAAGCCACTATGCCTTATTGAAATGTTGTCTCCAACGAAATGTTGCAATGTAATAATAAACTTTTATTTAGACAGAAAAATCTTATTGAATTGTATGTTAACCAGACTTATAAATAAAGTTATATGTGTTATAATACATAATTATTATAATTTTTCTATTACAAAGAGCAAATATGAACAATAGCCTAACATCACAATAGCCTAACTTTACAATAGCCTAACTTCACAATAGCCTAACTTCATAATAGCCTAACTTCACAATAGCCTAACTTCACAATAGCCTAACTTCACAATAGCCTAACTTCACTTCACTCTCTGCAAAGTTGAAAAATAAGCTGCAAGTTGTGCAAAATAAGTTTATTCGCTTCATTTTAAAGCTGGAGCCCAGGTCCCACATTGGTGATGTAGAATTAAAGAAGCTGGGAATGTTGAAAGTTGAATACCGAGTTTAAAAACATTTAAAACTCAATCATGTTTTAAAAATCTATAATGAAATAGTACCTGAGTACCTAAATTCTCATTTTACCAAATTTTCCAAGACCCACAGATACAATACCAAGGGACAAGTGCAACACATTTTCTGGTTCCTGAAGCTAAAGGTCAGCAGGGCATTTTCTTTACTGGTATTCGGGAATGGAACTTGCTACCAACTCAGTTTAAAACATCAAAAACACACGGGCAGTTCAAAAAGGCAGTACAAAGTCACTTTCTATCTTGATTTTTCATCCGGTTTTTTTATATGCAGTTGATTCATAAAAGTGCAATATTATTTGTGTGAAAATATATATGATGTTTTAATAACGTGCTGTTTTAATATTTGAAGGACCCCAATGGTCTATTTGAAGGACCCCCAATAGGCTATCCTTGGCATTATATGTTTTCTTTTTATTAATATGTTATGTTAATTGTTGTAATTTTTAAGATTTGTATATTGATCTGATGTAATTGTATCTCTGTGTCTTGATATGCCAACCAAAACTAAACTAAACAAAACTAACATACATTAGTGGGTTGATAAACTCAGTGATTAGAAATCAAACTGGTGACTCTACAAAGAGCTCTGATGTGCCAATCAATTGGTTCACTGGAATTAGAGAATACATGTACAAGAAATACAAATTGGTAGGGTTAAAAATGCCGATGAAAATGATCTAAGAATTAAAATAAAACCCTACACATTAAGAACAGTATCAAAATATAGATAAAAGATCAATTGATTACCTGGAGGTCATGGTATTAAATCAAGACAACCTAAACAATAAACCAGGGACATAATCCTTCCAGCCTCCAGGAGCTACTTATCGTCACCTTTCCTGCACCACCCGACCAAGTCCAGACTATAAAATGTATATGTCGCCATCACCTCAACTAACCATTAACCTACACTGGATCTATGAACAACATGCTAATGTTAAGTCAGATGTTGAAAATACTTCGTAAGGGCGTCGTACAAGAACAAACTGTATTTATGTGTTGCGTTAATTCTCTTTAATTTTCGTGGTCAAATGCAATTAAATACTGTATAAAGAAAGATGATTTTATGATAGGCAATCAATACCTACCTACATTAAACTAAGATTGTGCTTGTGACAGCTGATTTCACGAATATTGTATGTATTGATTATTAAACACTTTTTGCAGAAATTCTTTTTATTAAGATTTTGTGCTTGAATTATCATCATGTCTATGGTCACTGTTATAATGTGGCTGGGGAGCACACATGGTTTTACGGTCCCGGTCTGCTGGCACAGGGAGTTATATACAAAAATGTTCCTTGAAGTTTGTTGAATACAACGTTGGTGGACATCCTTGCCAACGTGGATGTTAAATTGACCTTTGACCTCGATTTAGGGTCAAAGGTCACATCTGTTTCAATAGGATGTAAAAATCTAAATTTAACAGGGTAAACAAATTAAACAACAAATTATTGACCCTAAAAAGTATATCATATCGTTGGTCTGAGTCTTTAGAATACAAAAGTTAATCACAACTTGGATCGTCAATCAATATGATCTTTTGGAAATGACAAGTCCCTAAATGACCCTAAATTCCAACAATGCGTGCGTGCGTACAAGCCTGGAAGTGCGTACCGGTCGCTTTTAAAAACGACCACGCGTCCCGATTGGTCAATCGTCAAATCGTCACGCGCTTGCATGCATTGTTGTTCGCGTATTTCATGCATCTGGAGGCAGCTCTGCGGACAAAAACAAAACATATGCTCGCGCGAAATTGGTTGAATTTCGTCCATTAGCTGGGAAAGCACTCAAAACATTGAAATACCACTCATTTGCATATGATGAAATAAACGATATATCTTACTTTAATGATTGGAAAAAGCGGGAAAAAGTAAACCCATTATCTTATTGACGGCATCCAAATTAGGCCATATTAGTGCATGTTATACGTTGGTTAAATAGGTAATAATAACTTCACATTCCTTAAAGGCAAAGGTCCACTCTGGCTAGTTCACTCAGGGTGAACTGGCTGACACTCATTCATTGGATGACAGATGGAATAGAGTTAAGATAGAGAAATCTCAACCTTGAGATAATATATCCAAAGGATCTGGCCGGTAAGAGTGGACCTAAGGGTTTAAAATGATCTGCTAATCAAAGACAGTGCATAGCATGACGCTGCATCACATAAGACAGTTTTTCCATTTCCGGGGTGTACTTGCATCACATGTACACCAATAATCATCATTATATTAAATAAAAAACATGATAAATAAATAAGAAATCTTCAATTGAAAAAAGATTAACTAAATATGTTGGTAAATTTATAAAGATAGATAAATTAGAATATCTGTATGCTTAATGATCAAAGAAAAACAGTGTTTGCCATATAATATAATGGTACAATTCAGTCTAACAGAATACCTTTATATCTCAAACGACGTGATCATATATCGCCTTACCTTCACAGCCTGCACTGGCTTCCGGTCAGACAGAGGATCAACTTCAAACTTCTTGTTATCATATACCAATGTGTTCATCATGAAGCTCCAGCTTGTTTGTGCAATGCTATTTATTTTCACTCGTCTACTGTCACCGGCACTCGTATTCTTAGATCTGCTATGGACGCTACTAAACTTCACATTCCCAGAACATCCAAAACAGTTGGTGATCATGCCTTTTCTGTCGCCGGTCCACGCACCTGGAACACACTGCCCATATCCACCCGTGAGGCTCCAACCATTCACAGTTTCAAAAAGTCGTTGAAATCCCACCTATATCCTTATCAGTAATTTTACTTGTATTTTGTTTTTGTTTCTTTTACCTGTTTGTGGCTTCTCATTCTTGTAATAGGCGCCCTATAAATCCTCTTATGTATGTATGTACAGTATGTATAGATGTATGTATGTATGTATGTTGTAGTCATAGCAAATGTTAAAGAATACTTAAGTGCAATGCTTTTCAGATTCATAAACGCTGCACGGTTTGGGAATCAGAGTATTGTACTATTGAAATGGTGATTCAATATTTCATGGACAATCTGTAATATTACATATAAGCATTATATCCTAGGGTTCTGATGGTTTCATTACAGATTGCTGCTTTTTAAATTTTAAATATTTGATGTCACACTTTGTGTTATAAATAGAAGGTCATCCAATCTGAATGAGAGATATTATTATGTGGATAAATTCGAATGTAAGTAAGAAAGCCACAAAAGCCAAAGGATGATCCAGTAAATGCGATTTAATTATTTTTTAAAACAATGTATCTAACAAAAATGACACTCTTTCAATCCCTAACTCTACTTCGAACTACATTATCATACATTGACAATCCTACTCTACTAGTACTTATACCCACTGCACCACCATTCTCGTGGCGCGATCTGGTGGGCTTTTTATATGCTGGAAAAAAAATCTTAAGATATCTATGCGATCCGGGTTTGATTCCCAACGCCGATGAAGCCAGAACTTTCCTTCCCCTAATTATACCCTTTTCCCCCTTTTTCTTCACAAATCCACGTCTAGAGAGTTAGGTTCAAAGACTTTTATTTCCGAAAAACACTGTTTCAAGTTCAAAGTCAATACATTAATCAAGATGTTTCGTGTACAATTTGAAATATCTAGAGAAAGATAGGCAAGACAGAGTACCTATATCAAATGCCAAGTTATACTATTCATTAATGATCAAATGTAATATAATCAAACTAAACGATATCAAACGACAATATATTATAAATCTGTCAATCATTAACTAAACAAACGTTCACAGCGATAGAAAATGAAATGGCATAGCCTATTGCTAAAAATGCTATAACAAGTGTTTAGAAATTATCGTTTAACATGTTCCCGTACGGTTTTTACTCACCTATATAGCTATATAACTGTCATGATATCGCACGAATGTAAGCAACCATTTCTCATATCTTGTTTTGTTGATCTTATAAATCATCATCATCATCGTCTACGCTTTCCGGCTATGTAGCCATTGCGCGCGCAACTATTGTTTTCCAGGTCTTACGATCATTGGTCTGTGTCACAAGTTCCGGGTCAACTTCTTTGTTGATGTTTGCTACCCAGGTTGGTTTTGGACGTCCGACTGGTCTTTTGTGGCTAGGTTATATTATTTAAAGCTTGGCGTGCTGGAGTTTTTTTGTGGCAATCTATATAGATGTCCCAGCCAATTTAGGCGTCTTCGTTTGATAGTTTTGCTCCATGGTTCACTATTTGTTTTTGTATATAGATCGACATTTGTCACTTTGTCAAGTTTGGTAATATTCAGAGTCCGTCTTAGTGAAGTTCTTTGGAACACATCAATTTTGTGTTCTAGTTTCATTGTTATTGTCCATAGTTCACTATTGCCTAGAAAAACTGAGCATACTTTTGCGTTGAAAATTCTCATTTTGGTGGTTAATGTTGCCCTCCTGCTTTGAAGAAATTGAATAAGGTGTCTGCACGAAGTACCATTCTGTTCTTGGCAGATTTCGATGCCTTGTAGAGTGAAGGTTAACATTGTTTCAAATATTGTTTTCCCGTCAGGCTTCTTGCTTCTGTTTTACTCCCTCTGTGTTAAAATGAAATATAAAGGAATTTTAATTCATTATTGTCCGGCAGTTGTTACAATGTTGTAATATATTACTTTCCTCCAGTGTTTCAGGTCTTGTTGCAAAGATACCATGTAGTGTTTTATGTCCTAAGTCGACAACTTTCTTCAAAAAACCCGTAAGCAATTGTTTCCTACTTGGCATTATCAGCTGGAATTTATATCTAAATTAATATATCTATATAGCAGTGCGTGTGTCTTGTCTTTTTTGTCGTGTCATGTCGTGTCACGTCATGTCACGTCACGTCATGTCATGTCATGGCGTGTCATGTCATGTCATGTCGTGGCGTGTCGTGTCGTGTCATTTCATGTCATGTCATGTCGTGTCATGTCATGTCCTGTCCTGTCCTGTCATGTCCTGTCATGTCATGTCATCTCATCTCATGTCATGTCATGCCATGCCGTGTCGTGTCATGTCACGTCATGTCATGTCATGTATTGTATTGTCTTGTCTTGTCTTTTACTTGTTTTATTTTCTCTGGTTAAATGTTCATTGTCTATTGTGTTAATATAAATCTAAGGTAGCTTAAAATGTATTTTGATTTATTACGTTGCAAACCAAACATTTTATTATAAAAAAACCAGAAAAAAGATATGCAATAAATCTACAACAAAACATTATTATGTCCCATAAATCTTGTGATTGAAAAGTTAGCTAACAACAAGTTTTATGCCGATGTGTGTGAATTCGTAACAGCAACCCGTATTTGCCGCCAAAGGTTACCAAAAAGAGTAAACATTGATGAAACGTGAGGTTTAGTGTCAGGATTCATCACCATACCTATCCCACGATATTTATTTTCTCAGAGCGACATTGTTATGTAAACATAGCAGTGCAACAATTTGCAGCATAGTGACTGCTTTATTCCAAATGAAGTCAATGCCTGGTGCGGCACCCGGCTTGTTAATTGTGTGATGACGTAAACTTGTAAAATATATTTGAATATTTGTGTGAATCAGGTCGCTTATCAGGTAGAGGATTTTGAAATTTTAATATTTTGGTTTTAAAAATCTAATAAAGTTTTCAAAAGATTCAACATTTCATACTTAGGAGACATTCTTTGAACTTCAAGCTTTCATATTTATTTAAGTCGTAACAATATTCAAACACACGTTAATTCAAGTATATTGTATATAAGTTACCTACTATATCACACAGTTGGTATCAGTGCTAGCCGAACACGCACAGGTAATCCTGATTAAATACGGCAGTCTGCAATTGAGACGATTTCTATTCTCAACAGACCTTAGAGCTCAAATATGTCACGTTGCATAGGGGAAGTATTACTTCCTCATGGTTGTGTGTGTGTAAATCACTTGGTTGTATAAGTTACACGGGATATTAGTATACAGTCAACACAATAAGTAACTGACCAAGTAATGAATGTGCTGATAACTCTAAAAGTATAACTCCTACATAAACATATTGATTTATAAAGTTGTTGAGAAATTTCTCCTTCTGAATTTGAGTGAATATTACACGCTAGGAATGGTTGATTATTGAGGACCTTACAATTTTAAATGTTAGGTCAAGTGTGATTTTAATTTTCACATTTTTTCTTTTCAACACGGGATGAGTATTAAAGGTAGCGTGTGTCTCGTATTGATCAACCGTAACAATGCGGCCGACCGACTATCCAACAATCTGGGCATCGACCAGTGAATTAGCACAACCAATACAATTAATCAATAATTTTGCCCGTCTGAGTCCGCGTGTAGAAAAACAAAATGCGAAAATGAAAATCGTACTTGACATTACATTTGGGATTGTAACTTCCTCAATAATCAACCATTCTTAGTGGGCAATATGTCAAATTAAAGAAGAGACATCCTTCAACAAATTTATAATTTAATATGTTTATGCAGGAGTTACACTTTTGGAGTTATCAGCACATTTATTACCTGGTCAGTTACTTATTTTGTTAACTATACATGTAACTCTATACATGAACACAATTGTTCATATTTGATCGTACAATTATGGATTTCATTTGTGTAGGGTTGGCTGTTATTGATACCATCAATGGCTTGACTCGGATATTTGTGTGGATTTTCCAAAACCAGGCGTAAAATAGTTTTTGTTTGATTTGTGTTTATTCTGCTTGTTTGAAAAATACTGAAACTACTAAACTTGACATCCTTGGAATTAAAATGAGAAAAGCACACTGAAGAAGCTGGCTACTGGCTATGGATATACTGGCTATGGACATAAGATAAGCCAATGTACCTGTCAAGACGATCATGAAAGTGAATAACATAATTTGTAAACATTAACGTCACTGAACATGCGTGGACACATTCTCAAATGATATCTCTCTAATTTAATCCAACTTAACAACAATACAGGGTAATTCAAAATATTGTCCCATGATCTGTTAAGCCATGAAAAATATGAAAATTGGACGTGACGTATTAATAATCCTGTAGAGCAATTTTTTCATGTGTCATTGTCATAATAAATGTTTTCTATCCATTTTGAAGCTTCCGTTATCAAGGTATAGCAAATCTCCTCAGGCTTGTCAAATTCAGCTTTCGCCTCTTTTCATGCACAGACAACTCTGTTATTACAATCATCATTCATTGTGAAATCTACCTACTAAATGTTAATGGTTGAATTTGAGCAGAAAACTTATTTTGATCAATATTATCCATGGCAAACCACACAATATTATAATTTTAGTGTATTTTAAACAATTACATTGACATATCGTATATTCATCATTGGAATCACAAATGCATTTATTGTGTTTTAACTTAATCACTTGGCCTCGATTCAAAGTGCTGTATATCAGCAAGTATCGGTGGTCGACTGGTTAAGCGCCTGTTCTAGTATATAGGAGATCGTGGGTTCGAGTCCCATGGCGGTGAATGTCCTTGCTTTTTCGAGTTGGGACATTCAACGGCGTGGTTTGTTATGTGTTTATTTCGCTCTTTCAGTTGGAATGAGCTTCTCTATTATACTTTATTTAAATTTCTGCTCGTCCCCCTGTACACCTTCGGGTATCCTGATTGTAGTTTCTATTCTGTTTTAGTTGGGACTGGTTTGGTATATTGTATTATAATTCATTATTTACCAGTCCCCCTGCAGCCTCGGCTCCTGTTACAGCCCTATTGTGTTTGTGTGTGTACCCCGATCAACTTAATCACTTGGCATCGATTCAAAGTGCTGTATATCAGCAAGTACCGGTGGCCGACTGGTTAAGCGCCTGTTCTAGTATATAGGAGATCGTGGGTTCGAGTCCCATGCCGGTGAATGTCCTTGCTTTTTCGAGTTGGGACATTCAACGACGTGGTTTGTTATGTGTTTATTTCGCTCTTTCAGTTGGGATGAGCTTCTCTATTATACTTCATATTATTTAGTTTATCACTTTAGACTTGTTATGCTCTCGGTAACATCCCAGACAATGTTATGTATACAGATTAAAGGGATATTACTTTGAATGTCTGTTTTGTTCTGAGAATCAATGTACACTGAAAACCTAAATTGGTCAGCCTGACTAACTTAAAGCTCGTTGCTCATCTTGACTAGCTTTAGCCTATTCCAGCATTGCTGGACTTGCTTTAAGTTGCTGGGCTAGTTTAGGCTAGTCGCTCGACTAGCTTTAAGTTAGTCCAGATGGTGTCCATCTTGACTAACGTGAGGTTAGTCCGGCTTTGCTCGACTAACGTAAGGTTAGTCCAGCTCAAACCATTATTCGATCCCGCCTGACTCAAATTGTTCATGTTGCGTAGCAGTACTTGGTTTCGCCACGGTCGATTGCTCTGCTGTCTGTTCAATAGCACTCGTATTGACCATGTTGTTGGCGGGGCTGCTGGCTACAGGGGTCACACCACTAAATATAGCACCATAGGGATATGTAAAAAAACTCTGATATAAAACTCTGTTTTAGACCACTAAATTGCAAAATTGGACCCCGTAGTGTCATTTTATCTTAAAGATGATCACATTTCCCCACCAAAAAGTGAAAAAAATAGGTAGGTGAACCTGCTCGATTTTCCAAAATATGCCCATGGAGTTGACTACCTCTCTGACGAGCTTGGAAATGTCGCCGTAATCGCCAATGTTTCCAGTAAAAAGCACAAATTTGAAAGAGCTCTCAAAATTTACCTAGATGATATTCACAGTTTATAGTCAGGGTGCATGTAGGTTATGTCCCATTAATCATAATTAATAAACAATCATAGGCATGTACGCAATGGTATTACTGTCAAGTCTTTTTGATTGAGGACTTTCCGATTTAAGTTTTAAACACCGTCCTTAAGGGTAGGGGAAACCCCATTTAGTGTAGTGCACCCTACAGTGTTAACTGTAGTGGACTGACCCGTTAGCGTTCGCAATGCCCGCACTACCGTCGTTCTTTACAGTTAGTTTTTTCCCACTCCGAGTCGTCATTCCAAACAAAATGTAGCATAAAATAGTCTACAGATGATTGCAAACACTATGATGTACACAATATGGCCACACAATGAAATAACTACGGCACATTACGTCTGGATTGGCTAGCAAAACCGGACCGGCGATGACGTACGTCTTATCTGCATGCCGCCATTGATATTTTATCTCAGTGCCTTGACTAACCTAAAGCTAGTCAAGCCAGCTTTTGTGAAAATTGACGTTTGTAGTCATTGAATTTATGGTAGTTTTGTCTTCATCTTCTACTGCACAGTCAAGTAGTGGCGGGATGGGTGAAACCTTCTTCCACCTTTGACATTCTTCGGAAACCCTGGATATTCTAGTTTGCGATATTACAAATTTGTATTGCTTGACTTGTGTAGTTAAAGGAATAAATGGCTGGGTTGCCTTTGGTTATCACGGTGACATCTGCAAACACTTTTGGTCCTGTGTCGATCCCTTACGAGCGTCTGGTGGCAATTGACAAATACAACATGTCGAGAGGTAGTCACCAGTCATCCAAAACCAAGGGAAGTTTGCACTACTTTCCCGAAATGAACCATGTTGTATTTGTTTTATCACACCTCATACATTTATTTCATTGTCTAAACTTTGAAAATTGAAAAAGCTTACGGAGCTCCGCGAATACACGCCGTAGCGAGCAAGGCGGACTCACTTCCCCTGGCAGAAGAACAATATCATTTATAAGCGTTTCCTATTCCTACCTATATATCTTCACAACAATTGCCACAGATTTATCATGTATTATTACATGATTGGTCGATGCAGCAATTATTACTCTCGTCCGGGTAGATCGATAGCAGACGACGCTATTTTTTGTTGTGCTGTCAACCTCGTAATTAGCGTCGCCGTTCAATATTTACTTAATATTCATAGGCTCTGGTTTGGGGACTGTTTCGGTGGAAGTATTTAAACTCCCGCACGTTTGGTAGTAGTGTAAACACAAATACGCATTCGGCAGGCTTTTATTTTTATTTATCCGACCTTGTTAAAAATGAACCAGTCAAAATAGGATACCCTTATTAATATATATGAGGTGTAATAATAGACATTCCTATTGTTACTGGCAAGAGATGTAACAATGATAACTGTGGATAACATTATTATGCACCTAATTATAAACAAATCATTGGGTTCATTTCCAGTAGATAACCGATATTCTGTTGGCAGCGCCATGTAGTTAAAATAAGGCAAAACTGTGCGAGCTCACTTCCATCTTCTTTTCCCTATGATATATAGATTTGTTCTTTTATGCAAATAATACCTTAACGTATGTGTCTGTGTTTCTTCCTTTTACCAAAAGGAAAGAAATACAGAAAGTTATATAATAGCTGTAAAGAAAATGAAAGAGATTGACACCATTTGTCCAACAACAAAAATGAATGCCAAATGTCAGTCCGATCACTTTCTAAACACGTGCCCTTGCTAAAGGTCTTTAATATGTTACCCGGCCAAGCGTCATCAGTTAAAATAATCCTGATGATAAATAATGAAAATGGAGATACTACTTGCACATATTTTGAACGGAGACATTTACCAGCTTATAGTCTCTTGGACAAATATTGCCTTAGGTTTGTATTTCAATGTACTCAATATTTATGCCTGATCATCAAGCGATGAACTTGGACTTGGAAAATAATTTCATAGTATATTCAATTAGAGCCTGGATAATTCCCCATACCTTGGGAATCGTGGGGAATATCACATTACTACTCGCAAGATGAAATGTAGAGCTTAAATCATCCTCCGCTAAATGTACTTGACAGCGCTTCGGTTCTTCAAATCCATCTGCCTTGTAGCTAAATTGCATCGCATTTTCATCGCACTGTGTTATGAGTATAAGCTTTGTTTATAAACTATGTTATTTCTGTTAATATCGATTGACAATAGTAATTAAACTAGATTCGAGTGAAGAGTAAGAATTAAGTTGAGCAATATAAGACGTGTAATTGCATGTGTATGCATTCTGTGACAGCATTCACAGATAATATTTATCGTAAATTACATTCTAACGTGAACATGTAGGGGGTAAATTGCTATAACTTGATCAACGATTGTTTTAGTTCTGTTCCATAGATCGTTAGACTTTATTATTATGTTAAAATATCGTTTTCGTGTTTACAAGATCTTTGTCTCATTTAAGCACGAGATAAACATAAGGGTTCTTACAATATACAAACTAGATTGTGTTCAACTCATTCTGGGCCGGAAACACACTGGTGGTGAAAATGAACTTAACAAAAAATCAATCAGCTGAATAATTCCTGAACACCATACCAATTCCTTCATTAACAGTACAGCCGGTTGATGCCTATAGAGCACGCAGCAGCTGGCACGTATTGGACATCAACGTACCCCATTCCTTTACACCAATCATATGTTATATAAGCCTATATAAGTTATATAAGCCTATGTTTATTCTAATACTGGTGAATGTTACGAGCGAGGCGCGACAATGCACCGTAAGAATACCATAGGTAGACACTCTCCTTACTATCGTCCGTCATATTCTTATATTGGTATTCGTAACGGATAGCTGATTCTCTGTCATATGGTCCAAATAGAAGTAAACTGTGCCCTTTTATACAATATCCACAAATTAAACGCGAAGTTTCAGCGGTTTGTTGCCACTCTTATCCCGAAACTGATTTCCTCAGAGCGACATTACAGTGGTGTAATCATTTAAATCATAGCTTAACCCTAACCCACCCGGTGGATTTTCCAACGAAATTTTTTTCAAGCGAAAAAAGCACACACAACAAGAGGTGCCACGCCCCGGGGTTTGAACCCACGACCTCTCGGTTGGCGGGCGAACGCTCTACCAACTGCGCCACGGGGGATGCTGTGCTGGGCGAGTGTATTCGCCCAGCTATATAGCCCGGGGCCATTATTTCACACAAAAACCTCAGCGCCAGGTGGAACCGACAGGCTGGGAAATGGGATTTCATGGGATCCGGGGCTGTAAGGGTTAATACTTCCTTTCCAAATGGACTAGTTTTGCAGTACAGTCCCTGTAGGATTGAAGTATAATGGAAATAAACGAAGTCAACACACTTATTACCAATTTGTCATATATTGGACTTTGTGAATTAATATGTCATCGTATCTCGGAGGGGTAAAACGATCTAGTTTTATCTAATCAAGTCGAGAAAGTTTAACACTGTTTTCCTTATTGCTGTTTCTCAACATAAATATTTCATTAAGAGGGTGGATTTTATTTGTGAAATTTCATGTCTTTGCAATAGTTAGCACACATAGGGGAGGATGGGGCAACTGGACCGGTTAAGCATATTTCATGATATAAAAGCTTAAAGCTCGTGTGAATATTTATGGAATTGCTATGAAAATATCACTCATGTAACTGTTTACATATAACATATAATCAATGTTAAAAAATATCCAAACAAAAGGCCAATTACCACTAACTAAAAGCTTTACTTGGCACGGTCCAGTTACCCCATCGTTGGGGCAACTGGTCCTATATGTTCCAACGGTTAGAATACACAGAAATCATTGATTGACAACACGGTAACTAAGCAGTATTTTCTTTACATACTCATTTCCATATTATTTAACGTGTAAAAATGATACAGGTCTCATGAAACCCATGTTGTATACAGTTTTCGTGGTTAACGTGTAAAAAGCAGTAATACTAATGGTGTACAAAGCAAGCGCAATTTTCGACTGCACGTTTATTAGATAAAACGGTATGAACCTAGTTAAATGGTTACATGGTTGTGATATTCAGACGCCCCATACATTTGTCTATATATACCCCTTTCTTTAATGATTTTATTTACTTCATAATAATCATCATTTAGTACTTATAATAAACCATCTTGATATTTAGCCAGCTTTTCATGTTACAGGGGAAGTTAGTCAATATGACAATGATGACCCAACGGTTGATATACACAAAAAGCAGTGGATAAAATACATAAATCATGATATTTCGTTATAGCAAATACCTTTACAGACACCATTCAAAATATAATAAAGATGTAATTCATAATACCGAGGTTTTAAACCATTCTAAAGCAATTTCATGTCATGTTGTAATCCTTCAACATCAGAAATAGTGGTATTAGACCCGAAATGCCCCAAAATGTCTAAGAACTTGAAAGAATGTGAATTATTTCATATTCTATTCACATTTCAATACCGAGTCATGTTTTATTGACACTAACAACTCATTTTCAAAATGAAATTTACAATTTTGATTAAGTTTTTGCAGGCGGTCCAGTTGCCCCACACCCCTTCGGACCACTTACCCCAACAAATGATGTAGCACTTTGTCGAGATGAAACGTTATTAAAACACGCCTGTGACGTAATACATTTTAGGCCAAAATGTTTTAAAACATACCACCATTTGTCATAATAATCAATAACTCCAATATATTTCAGAAAAAAAAGGCAAAACTGCATTTTTGTTTTTAGCCATTACACAGATTTCTGTAGCCAGTGAGTATCTTTGAATTCACAAATATTACGGCGTTCGGGTCCTACAAGTAGACGAGTGTCTTTAGATAAGTAAGAAATGGTGTACTTTATGAAGCATTCTTTAAATGATAATATTGATCGGAAATCCAAACCACCAATGTCCCAAATTAGCAATATGCGCCATTTTACGGTCATTTCAACCACAACCTATGGTTTTAATCATATTTCGGAAAGTCCCTAAGCACACTACAATATAACACCCATCAAATGCAATATGCACCTAGTATCTTAAGACGACTGTACATGTACTGCATGTATATATTTACTGTTGCATATCTGTCAATCATATAAAGTACATTAAACATGATCTAAACCCATCTTCATATATCGCCCATACTATCTGTGAATTTTCAATCAGTCACTCAAGGAGTTAGCTTCAAAGATATGGAGAAAAATCACATGTGTAAATACCCTAAAGTTCCAAATGTTTTGGATTGTAGAAGGTAAAGATATATGTCAAGTATCAACAAAAGTCGTATTGTTCAAAAGAAAGCAGTATGCCCATACAATTACAAAATCCTTCATTTCGGACCACTTGCCCCACGGTCCAGTTGCCCCATATTCCCCTTATTGGCTACTACATGTACATATCAAAACTAGTCGAACACGTAAATGTAATACCGGTTGAACATGAGTACCAGTATGTCGCGACGATTAATCTATATCTGTTCTCCCAGCCACGTCAACAAACCTCAGAGCATAAATGCTTATATTGCATAAGGGAAGTATTACTTCCTCATAAGGTGTGTGTAAATTCCGCACTTGGTTGTTTTAGTTACACGGGATATTAATGTGCACATAACCCTAAACAACACACGCGTGCAATTAAACATCTTCCTCCCTAAAGGTGACATGTATGAAAATGTATAGCATCAGGATTTAAAGATAGCAAACAGCTTCTGTTATAAATGCATGGTCTCCTCTTGCGCAGAATACATGCACTTTCTTGAAATATAAATACAAATATGTGTTTACAATGTTCCCTGAATTGGATACACATGGATCAAGTTATTGCGTTTTGTTTATAATTTGAATCGGAATTTAATGTTGATATAATCTAGACTATTGGTACCATTTCAATGCTGTGAGTTGGGATGTATAATGATTTCGCGACATTTAAAAGATATGCTTTAGCACTAAAAATCGGGTTGCACTACATTGTTGATCAACCCTAAGTCGACCGACCCTGGGTGGACGACAATAGCGCCCTCACGGAATAAACCATAATACTGTTTAAAAAACACCTTGGAAACTATATTCATTCTAAATTATATGTTAAAAACTCAGGGGGGTCCAGCCCGGGACTGAGCCCCGGGACTGTCCAGCCCCGGGACTGTCCAGCCCCGGGACTGTCCAGCCAGGGACTGTTTCTAACCCTAACCCTAAACCTTAACCTAACCTAACCTAACCCTAACCCTAACACTAGTCCACCCAGGGTTGGTCGACTTAGGGTTGGTCGACTTAGGGTTGGTCTACCCCGGGTCGCTCTACCCCGGGTGGAAAGTCATGTGGGTATTTCCATTGCTGCATATACATAGACCTGAAGGATCCTCCCATTAGATTGTCTTTCAACAACCTAAATTTAACACAGCACCCCTCCTCAAATTGTCTTCCAACAAACTACATTTAATACAGCACTTCTCCTCAAATATCCCCCCCTTACCCCCCCCCCCCCCCCCCATATACACAACAACAATAATAATAATAATAATAATGGCATTTATAATGCGCCGTCAATCTAGGTAAAACTATTCCGAGGCGCAACATATAAAACAAAAATACAAATTAACATGAAAAATACATAAACAAGGATGATTTGCATATACATGTACATGTATATAATACAAAGAAATCAATTATAAACTGAGTCAAATAATCTTGTTTTTAACAAGTTCTTAAAAGAGTCAAGTGAATCACAGCATCTTAAATTATAAGGTAGTGAGTTCCAGAGAGTTGGTGCAGCAACCGAAAATGCGCGATCTCCAAATGAAGAAGTAGTCCGTGGAACAACAAGTAAAAGTTTATCAGATGACCGGAGAGTACGTTTTGGATGATATGGAACAAGAAGATTAGCAATATAAGTTGGTGAAGTGCCATGCAAAGCTTTCCAAGTTAAAAGAAGAAGTTTGAAATGAATCCTTTCGCGAACAGGAAGCCAGTGGAGATCTTTCAAAATTGGAGTGATATGATCAAATTTCCTGGTCTTAGTGAGAATGCGAGCAGCTGCATTTTGAGCGAGTTGTAGTTTGTGAAGTAAGTGATCAGTGATGCCAAAAAGAAGAGAATTGCCATTGTCAATACGAGAAGTTATAAGAGCATGGACGATAGTAGCTGCGGTTTCAAATGTTAACATTTTCCTTATGCTATTGACATTCCGTATATGATAAATTATACACTGATTGGCATATCCGTCGAACTTGAACATCCATACATAGATTATTATCAAACACAATTCCTAAGTTCCGAGCAGATTTTGAAGCAAGAACAGAAGAAGTGTCAATATTGATATGATGATCACATATTTTACGTTGATTGAATCTGGAGGTCATAATTAAAAACTCTGTCTTATCATCATTCAATTTCAGCTTGTTTACAGACATCCACGACTTGATTTCTAAAATACAAGCTTCTGCGCGTTGACGGGCCGACATTTCATCATTGCGATCATTTAAATTAAAAGGCACATATAGTTGTGTATCGTCCGCGTAAGAATGAACATTCAATCCGTGTTTGCGAGCAATGCTAGAAATGGGAGAGGTATAGATGGTGAATAGTATAGGTCCAAGCACAGATCCTTGAGGAACGCCATATTTTAGCGGAACATGTGTAGAAATAGTTCCATTTATGTTTACTGCTTGAGTTCTGTTTTTGAGGTAGGACTGAAACCATTTCAGAGCTGAATCCTTGACACCAATTGACTCAAGGCGCCTGAACAGAATATCATGGTCAATGGTGTCGAAGGCGGCGGAGAGGTCGAGAAGAATGAGGAAAATGCCACGCTTACCATCCAATTCACGTAAAATGTCATTGTGTACTTTAAGAAGAGCAGTCTCTGTACCATGATATTTTCTGTATGCTGATTGATGTTGTTCATATAAGTTGTTTAGACATAAATGAGCAGCAAGACGATGCGCTACAACCTTTTCAACAATTTTTGATACAAAACGCAGATTGGACACAGGACGAAAGTTTTTCAAAATGTCTGCGTCCAAAGAAGGCTTCTTTATGAGTGGAGAAACAAGTGCATTTTTAAAATGGTCAGGAAATGTTGCATTTTCAAGAGAGAGATTTACAATCTTAGTAATGACGGGCACCATGATGTTAATGTGATCTTTCAACATCCATGTAGGAATTGGGTCCAATGTACACGATTTAGAGGGTGATGACGACACAAGCTTAAAATATATATTTCATCGTCAGTGGCAGGCGTGAAAGACATCATGAATGTAGCAGGGGGGGGGGGGGGGGTGGGGGTAGGGAGTGGGCAACGAAAATGGAAACCCGACCGACATACTCAACCTGAAAGGTTCGTTTGCCTGCAGAACAGTGTTTTTTCTTCGACCATTACGGTTTGAAAAAAAAATGATAACTCGAGAAGGAGTCTTTTTCTCCAAAGTGTCATTATGGTCTTTATTGTGTTACATTTCACTTAACAACCTGAAGGATACCCAAATAAGGTTGTCTTTCAGCAACCTACATTTATTACAGCATCCCTCCTCAAATATCCCTTCCCTACCCCTGGCCCTCATATATACATAGACCTGAAGGATACTCCCATAAGGTTGTCTTTCAGTAACCTACATTTAATACAGCATCCCTCCGCAAATATCTCTCCCCTACCCCTCATTTACACATAGACCTGAAGAATACTCCCATAAGGTTGTCTTTCAACAACCTAAATTTAACACAGCAATCCTCCTCAAACATCCCTCCCCTACCCTTCATATACATACAAACTTGAAGGATTCCCCAACCCCCCATAAATTTGTCTTTCAACAACCTACATTTAATACAGCATCCCTCCTCAAATATCCCTCCCCTACCCCTCATATACACATAAACCTGAAGGATACTCCCATAAGGTTGTCTTTCAACAACCTAAAATGTTATACAGCACCCCTCCTCAAATATCTCATCCTACCCCTCATATGGGTAATGAGACCCCCCTAGGGTCAATTTATGTATGTGGCCATAAAACTTGCTTTAAATTGATTTTCTAGTTCATGTTTGGCCAGCACTACTGTTTAGTAACAAAGAGATAGTGAGCAAAATTTCAGAATCCTACCTTAATGTTTAATTTTTTTTGTACACAAACCCTATGGGAAATTGTGTGTCAATGTTACAACCGTTAATGTTACAACCGTTATGTGCGTCAAGAATATTCAAACGGCTGAATATTTCAAAGTTGACCATGTATGTAGTGTGGTCTTGAGGCCCTCCCCTACCCCTCATATACATATAAACCTGAAGGATACTCCCATAAGATTGTCTTTCAGCAACCTAGATTTAACAGAGCATCCCTCTCAAACATCCCTCCCCTACCCGTCATATACACACAAACCTGAAGAATCCCCCACCCTCATAAGGTAGTCTTCCAACAACCTAAATTTAATACAGCATCCCTCCTCAAATATCCCTCCCTTACCCTTCATATACACACAAACCTGAAGGATACTCCCATAAGGTTGTCTTTCAACAACCTAAATTTAACACAGCACCCCTCCTCAAACATCCCTCCCCTACCCCTCATATAAAACAAACCTGAAGGATCCACCACCCCCATAAGGTTGTCTTTCAACAACCTAAATTAAATACAGCACCCCTCCTAAAATATCCCCCCCCCCCCACCCCTCATACACATAAACCTGATGGATACTCCCATAAGGTTGTCTTTCAAGAACCTACATTGGCAACACTGTCCATGGAGTCGTAAACAAATTGTTTCCGTTTGCTGCCGTGGAATTTGCTGTTTTTTACCATATAGACTAGATATGAAGTCGTTATAATTCCAGTTAAATAAGCCCTTATAATGCCAAGATCAAGGGGAAGGAGAACTGAGCAAGCCGAAAGCCGGAAATCAGGTGAAAAATATCGGCGAGTTTATTCTACTGATACGGCAGACGAAGAGGGTGCCGAATTCAACAGACTTAACATGGACGCTGTTGGCGTTGAGCGCAGCGGAGACCATGATGATATGAACGACATGAAAGATAAGCTTAACGCCATTATGAGTAAGTTAGACAAGTTAAGTCTTTTGGATAGTATTGACAATAAACTGGACAAACTGGAGAACGAAATGATAACTATGAACAAGAAAGTGGAAGACCTTGAGCAGAGCCAAGAGATAATAAATGCTGAACTTAAAGAAAAGGTGGATAAGACAGACTACAATAAGCTAGCTGCGCAAGTCGATGACCTTATAAACAGATCAAAACGTAACAATTTGGTTTTATTCAATGTACCTGAGGGTGCAGAAGGGGAATTGAAATGTACTGACTTCGTACGCAAGCTGTTCCGTGAGAACCTTAAAGTTACAGAAGCTATAGATATTGAGAGGGCTCACCGCACGCCAACATATATTGATAAGCCTAGAGCTAAACCCAGACCAATCATAATTGCCTTTTTAAGATTCTCACAACGACAGCAAGTTCTGCGAGCAGCTAAGAATCTAAAAGAATACCCCCTCTCTGGTGCAAAGATAATTGTAGCAGAGGATCTCAGCAAGACCTTGCAAGAAGCCAGAAAAAACTGTGGAGAAAGAGATGGGAACTGTTGCAAGAGGATCCAAGCAGGAAAGTCTTCGTAAACTTCCCCGCTACCCTCCGGGTGGTGAATCCGGATGGTACCTTCTACAACAAAAAAGCGAGTGATTTCTAAATCAACTTTTGTTTCTTCTTTTCTTCGTGTGTCTCCACGCAAATCTTCTTTGTAAATACAAATAACTGACAGTAAAGTAAGTGACTAAAGTGACTTCAAGTGTTCATATTTATTTCCACGAGAGCGTACGGAACATTGGATATGTGTCCATAAAATCCAGATATATTCCCTTGCAGAGCAGAACTTTCATAAAACCATGGTTATGGTCTATGCAAGGAAGTTAATGTTGTTTTGTTATTATTGTGTAAAAAACTACAAGTTCTCGCTGTCTTCGTCTCTTCATGTGATACCATCAATGGTGCTTATATTGTGTGACTCTACAAAACTCATTTATGACTGATTTAAAGTTTGTGACTTTGAATGCTAAAGGGCTTCGCGATAAGAATAAGAGACATGAATGTTTCCTTTGGCTACGTGAAAAGAAGCCGGCAATAATTTTTCTACAAGAGACTCATAGTGTTTTAAATGATGTTAAATGTTGGACAAATGAGTGGGGAGGTAAAACTCTCTGGAGCCATGGTAGTAGTAATAGCAAAGGTACTGCAATTTTATTTAATAGTTGTTTAGCCTTTTCCATTCTAAAGTATTATAACTGTGATCCAAATGGCCGTTTTGTTATAGCTGATATTAATGTGTCTGGTAAAATATTTACGGTATGTAATATTTATGCACCAAACGATGATTGCCCACAATTTTTTAAACAGATTGATATTATTCTTAACCAATTTAAGTGTGATTCACTCATTTTTGGTGGCGATTATAATTGTGTGCTTAATTTAATATTGGATAAAAAAGGTGGTAGAATGCAGACTAATTTTAAGGCACAGAAAGAAATTTTGGATATGATGAAGAGAAGGTGTCTGATTGATATTTGGCGGGATAATAATCCTAACAGTAAATGTTACACATGGAGGTCAAATACAAGCCCACCAATTTTATGCCGTTTAGATTATTTTTTAATTAGCAAGACTCTTAAAGGGTGTGTTGAAAATAGTTTAATTTTAAATGGGTATAGGACTGATCACAGTATGGTTTCATTGTTGTTGAATGATAATTACGAGAAGCCTGGCAAAGGTCTATGGAAGTTAAATGTTTCTTTATTGAATGACATCGAATATGTTAATATGATAAAGGACAATATTGATATCGTTACCAATGATAATAAGGAGGCAGATCCACAGCTTTTATGGGAGACTGTCAAATGTGTCATTAGAGGAGACACTATAAGGTATTCCAAGAAAAAAGCCAGGGAGCGCAACAAAAATGAGAATGATCTTGAAAAGGAGATTAATAGACTTGAAAAATTGTATGGTCATTTCACGAATCCTCAAGACCTTGTTGTTTTGAATACCAAGAAAATGGAGTTGGAATCCATCTATGACCATAAAGCTAAAGGTGCAAAGAAGGTATTAAGCTCTGTAATTTCTAATGATCAAACAGGTTTCTTATCCAACAGGTATATTGGTGAAAATGTGCGGCTAGTTCTTGACATAATTGAATATGCAGATGTAAACAATATGCCTGGTACCCTTTTCTTCATTGATTTTGAAAAAGCCTATGATAAATTAGAGTGGAAGTATGTTCAAAAATGCCTGGAGTACTTTGGTTTTGGTAATGAGTTGAGAAAATGGATAGGAATTTTTTATGCGCAAATTAATAGTTGTGTAATTAATAATGGTCATGTCTCCAGATATTTTGATTTATCTCGTGGTGTGCGGCAAGGATGCCCGCGGAGTTGCTATATTTTCATTTTATGTGCAGAATTGATGGCTATTTCTATCAGAAATAACAATGATATTAAAGGTCTACAAATTGATAATGAGACTCACGTAAAAATAACCCAATTTGCAGATGACACCACAATTATTTTAGATGGTTCAAAAAAATCAATTTTGAAAGCAATTAAAGTTGTGAACAATTTTGGGTCCATATCTGGTTTACATTTAAATGTTGATAAATCTGTGTTCTTAAACATTGGTTCATTGAAGAATGATAATGAGAATACTTTTCTTGATGAGAAGTATAAGTTTACTAAAGGTCCGATTAGATTTCTTGGTGTTATGATCTCACTTAACAGAAATGAGCTTTCTGAGCTTAATTTCGAGCCACAGTGTAAGAAATTGAGCTCCATTCTTAATATCTGGTCCCAACGTGATCTCACGCCAATTGGTAAAATAACAATTATTAAATCTTTAGCTTTGTCCCAGTTGACTTATTTGTTTTCTATTTTGCCAAATCCATCAATGAATTTTGTTAAGAAGGTTGAGAAAATCTTGTTCAAATTTATTTGGAACGGGAAACCAGATAAAATCAAACGGGACGTACTGTACTGTAATAAAGAGAATGGTGGTCTGAAAATGACAAATATTTACCATTTTATTGATTCTCTAAATATTGCCTGGGTTAAAAGATTTTTGAATAGTGAGAATAAAGCGAAGTGGAAAATTTTGTTTAAGAATGAATTGTCAAAAGTTGGTGGTGATTGGATATGGTCATGTAAACCTGCAGCTCATTCTGATTTTAATTATGATAAAATTTGTATCACATTTCTTAAAGATGTTTTGAAGTCCTGGTTTAAGTTAAGAAATGCTTGTCAAGGTAATATTGATGATGTTTTATGGTATAACTCATATATAAAGATTAACAAAAAAACTGTGTATTTTAAATCATGGAGCATCAAAGGTGTTAATTTTATCTCTGATTTAATTCATGATAAACATTGGATGCCATATATTGACTTTAAGAAAAAGTATGACATTGATTGTAATGTTTTGAAATACTTGGGTCTGATTAATGTGATCTCCAAACAATATAAAGGCTATCTGACAAAATGTAAACAAAGCCAGACACCCAAGGTATTGATTGACCTGGACAATGCAGTGAAAGGAAGCCAATTTGCATATAAATTGTTGAACCAGAGTAATATCACACCTACCGCTCAGCACAAGTGGGTAGAGGAGTTTGTTAGTGTTACTGATAATAAAATCAATTGGAATGAAGTTTACTCTTTACCTTATAAGTGCACAATTGATGCACATTCTCATTATTTCCAGTACAGATTTATTCATAGGATTCTACCAACTAATGTGTTCCTTTTTAAAATTGGTATAGTTGAGAGTGATAAATGTACTTTCTGTAAGGATGAGAAGGAAACTGTCAAACATTTAATGTGGTTGTGTGTTTCGGCTTCTTCCTTTTGGAAGGAAGTAATCAAATGGTTAAATGATTTGAAATTCCAAATTATTATTTCATATATCACTGTTTGTCTTGGGTATTATGAGGTAAACAATACCAATTTCATTAATATGATTATCATATTGGCTAAGAAGTACATTTATAGGTGTCGAGTTCAAGAATCAAGGTTGGTTTTTATACAATTTAAAGAATGGGTCTTTTCTGTGCAAAAAGTTGAAAAACAAATTGCCATGAGTAAAGGAAAGCTGGGAGGCCATATTAAAAAATGGGAGCCTTTATTGTAAAATAATTCTGTATTTATTATTGATTATTTATAGTGAATGTTTTCATTACAAAATACCGATTGATGGTGGTTTTTTTGTGTGTGTGTGTGTATGTACATGTACATTGTTTATTATATTGTCTTTTTATGTTGAGAGCTTGTAAATAAAGACCCTCACGGGCATGAAATTGAAAAAAAAGAACCTACATTTAACACAGCACCCCTCCTCAAACATCCCTCCCCTACCCCTCATATACACACAAACCTGAAGGATCCCCACCCCCATAAGGTTGCCTTTCAACAACCTAAATTTAATACAGCACCCCTCCTCAAATATCCCTCCCCTACCCCTCATATACACATAAACCTGAAGGATACTCCCATAAGGTTGTCTTTCAACAACCCTAATTTAATACAGCACCCCTCCTCAAATATCTCATCCTACCCCTCCACAAGTGCTACCGCAAGCATATAACGGACATCAAATGCAGCGCCCACTAGCGACCAGCTGAACAATAGGAATCGAACCACAGCTAAACATCAATGGTCGCTTGCCCTGATGTCAATTGTCTAAAGCTAACTATTGGGAGTCAATATATTAGAAAATTGACATATCAAAGTTGTTGTTTAATGGTATGGATGTAATGGATATTAGTCAAACCCCTATTATGGATGAGATGAGAGCCAAATGCCATTCCCCTGCAACATAACAGATCGATACAGATGAGTGAAAATGAATGTGTCGCAAAAAATTCAAAAATTCAACAAAAATTAAAAAAAATTGTAACTTTCATTTCAAGATTTCTCTGTAATTTGTGCATTAAAGAGAATGATTTCCTCTATAATACTTATTTATACATCAAGGAATATTTTGATAGCTTACTTATTGAAATTGATTCTATATCAAATCGTCTGATATCAATGCTCCCGTAAGTCCCAAAATATAAATAATTTAGTTGTCCACGGTCAGTCCTTATATTTGGTCATATCTAAAACAGTTTTAGTGAGTTCACACGCTCACCATAGGCCGGTGAACAATTATGTCAATAACGAAACACACTAATACAACAACAAATGAATTTCAACACATTTCCCAATCGACACTCTGCTTTATCAACGAACGGCTAATAATTGGCGTTTGAACTCACGTCAACTTAGCATAATCACACGCTACTACACATGAATGCTTTCATTGCACACTGCTCAATTGGTATGTCCAATCCGGCGCGACTGCACAATACAGGTATATCGTCTCAGGGTATGTTCATCGGTTAAGCATGAGCGGGTAATTTGACTATGAATAAGGTTTATACGAGGCTTTAGAACTGACGGAAAATAAGATAGGAATGTCTAGGACAACCAAACAATATTTTATTATTGGCCTAACTGCTGGTTGGAAAATGCAGTCATGGACGATTAATTCAATAGTTAAATGCTGTCACTTGGAGGCGCTGTATTTCATGTCCATAGTCTACCACCTGTGCCTCATATACACACACTGCAAAGCTAAAGGATACCCCAATAATGTTGTCTTTTATCAACCTACATTTAATACAGCACCCCTCATCAAGTATTCCTCCCCTATCCCTCATCCATATCCCCCTGTAAATTGCTCTATTGAGAAGGGGTGAAGGGCCTTGACACTGCTGCACCAAAAGCACAGTAGTGAAGGTATCACAATTCTGTACCCCCTGTTCACTCTGCACAACATGCATTGATCAATAATTTTTTTACTGTAAATGTCACAAAACGTTGCACCTAAACTTCCACAAAATGTACACTAAATAGATAATAACATTTTTGTTGACCAAACCTATAGAAGATAGATAATGGATGGCCTAAACCGTTGATAAAATCACCAAGATATTTAACACGGATTAAACACACCTCCATTGCTGTCCACATCACCATTAAGAAGGCCAGCCAATCAATACGCAAATATCCATGACCTAGATTCACCTATTTAAAGTTGCCTCCAACCACACAAAGAACCTGTCATACGTCAATCACCATAAGAGGGGGTACAATCACCACAAGAGGGGGTACTTGTAACTTAAGGGCAGTGTCAACCCGGCACTTGTTTCAAAAATTGAATTTCATATTTTTCTATTATTTAATACTTTTATATGTATTCTATCATTACCATCATAACTTACTAATCGGAAGCGATTATTCCCGTTCTTTTGGGTGATTTTAAATTGTTATTTGGGTAAGTTTGAGTCAGGAAAAGACGCATGGTTATTTGGCGGGAATTTAAGCGGAGTTCCGCGCTTTTCAAATGATGCGATAGCTGTGTGATCATTGCGTCGCGCGCTGAAACTTCCAGCGCGGAATACTAGACGCGCCGCTTAATATCCGCGACGTAGACGCGAAAAACAAAAGAGCGCAAAACAATGTCTAAAAATGTAAACAAAGGCCAATCTTACGATCATTTAAATTTCAGTTTTCTTCCAATTTCTTCACATTGTGACAATATAAATTGAATCTGATAGTTTATTTTGATTGTTCATAATAGTATACTCGCTTTTTAGGTCACACGCCCCTGTATTCCGTGAACATTTAGCTTTAAATGGTGGAAAATGTCAATATTTTTACTAAATCGATGTTTTCTAGAAGTTCAAACGAATTTTCAGACAACATAAAAATATATCAAACTATCAGGTAAACTTTTACTACCATTGTGTAGAGGACTTTCAGCGCTAGGAGGCATTTTTTTCTTTTCGATTATGGATTTTAAACTCGAGATATGCATCCATTTCTAGTGAAATGTATGCAAAAATACACGACTTTTACACTTTTCCAATTGTTTTTAGCAATATTTCCAAAACCAAGCCTTATTTTGGAAAAAGAAAAAATTGCCTCCTAGACAAAATTGTCTTGTTTACAAAAATGTATATTAGAACAAATTACCATTTTTTATTTTATAGTTATGCTGTCTGAAAAGTTTTTGGTTCATTTCTCAAAATTTATTATTTGGTATCACATTGATATCACCATCGGATTACTTATCAAATTTCCTTTCTAAAAATGTTTTATTTATTTTTATTTTCCATCATATCAACAAGGACAAAATACAATAACAATTTAACAAGTATACTTTTATGTAATTTAACAATGTATACTTTTATGTACTTTTATTCAATATTCTCAAACTTAGAAGCAAAAGTTTATCATCAAAATAATAGGGTTGACACTTCCCTTAACAGCCATTTGCTAGCCTAGCCTTTACCAAGAACAAGTTGTGCATCATTGGCTTGATCAATTCCTGAGTTAATTAAAGGGTTTTTCAAATAATTCGGGGTGCATCTGCTATTCATGCCCCCCCCCCCCCCCCCCCCCCCATCCCCCACTTTGAAAAGTGTGGGGGCGAATCCCCTCCCCCTTATATATATGATGCCCTGACTGTGGTGCGTTTTATGTGAGAGCGGGACTTCCACACAGGCGTTCGGGTTTGATTCTCAACGCCGACACAGCCAGAATTTCCCCCTAAATCGACCCGTTTTTCTCCCTGATAATTGTATTCACAAATCCACACCTAGGGAATTAGGTTCAAAGACTTTTACTTTCGAAAAACACTATTTCAGGTTCAAAGGCATACATCAATTACCATGATTACGATGTCTGGTGTAAAGTTTTAAATATCTAGATAAAGATAGGCAATACAGATCACCTATATCAAATGCTAAGTTATACTATTCATTAATGATCAAATGTAATATAAACTAAACGATATCAAACGACTACTTCTAATATTAAATCTGTCAATCATTAACCAAACGTTCACAGCGATAGAAAATGAAATGCCATATTGGTAAATATACTATAACAAGTGTTTAGAAATTATCATTTAACATGTTGCACTAAGGTTTTTACTCACCTATATAGCTATAACTGTCATGATCTCACAAATTACAACTTAATGAATGTAAGTAAGCTACCATATGTTCATATCTTACGAAAGATTTTGTTTAGTTGATCTTATAAAACAACCGATAATATTCTGAATTGACCTTCTTTATCCTCGTACTCATCATGCTCATTCAAATCATTGGAGTTGTTGGCAGACATTAAAAACAAGGTCTGCACAAAGTACCGTTCTGTTCGTGGCAGCTTTCGATGCCTTGTAGAAGTTTAACATTGTTTTCCGTCAGGCATTTTGCTTCTGTGCTACTCCCTCTGTGTTAAAATGAAATCTAGGGGAATTTTAATTCATTATTGTCCTGTAGTTGCCACAATATAGTACAATATAATTTTTCACCCGTGTTTCAGGTCTTGTTGCAAAGATGCCATAGTGTTTTATGTCCTAATGCAGTTGTATGACGCACTATACGATCCCCGGGAATGGTGCGTCATTTTACCGAGGTGCGTCACTTTCTTATGTACCATGACGCAAATTTGACAGACCTTTGCCATACAATGACGGTATCCTTAACCAATGTTGTGACGCACCATTGATGGATTCTGACGGACCATGACTGTCTTAAATGACGCACCCCCACCGTTATATATCATTGTTAAGTAAGTTTTCAGACCATTTCCGACTTTTAATCATAATCAATGTTTGGAATTTGTTGCATAAAAGACCCATTAAAGCGGTACATACCAGTCGTATATACGTGAGTACCATCCCCGGGGTATTTCCGGTAAAAAGGTCATAATGGCGATCGGGTGATTTGACGTACGCAATGTTGCACTGAACATGCGGTTCGAGTATCGGAAAAGTGATTTTTGCCCTTCGGGAGTTGCATATCTAAAAAATAAAGCCTACAATGTTAGAAAGAAGTGTTCGAACACTTTGTATGTGTAATGTAAAGTATTCCCCCTTCCCCCTTGATCAATGTTGAATCCCACAATTTGCCCACCATCAGCACAGGGCCTCGCAACATTGATCGGTGGGGAAGGGGGAGGGATATGAGTAAGGGGATACTTCAGGCTACCAGAAACAAGTTTTGATTTTCACGTGACTCAAATAGCGTGTCTATGGTCCAATAAGCATGGCAATTAGGGTCAGTGTTCGAACACCTTTTTTCTATGAGTGTAGTTGGTGGTGAGTAGGGCCTACAAGACTACATGTAAAACATAATGTTCGTATTTTGTTGTACGCATTCTTACGTACCCTGTGATTCTCACGTACCCTGTACCCTGTGATGCACCCAGGTCAAGTGACTGACATTGACGCACCCATTCGTCAATATTGTGACGGACCAAAGGCTGCCCATGACGTACCCTGCGTCAAGAATGTATTGGTAAATGACGCATCTATGACGCACCACTCCTGGGGGTCGTATAATGCGTCATAAGTCAACACATTTCATCAAGAACACCTTACGCAATTGTTTCTTACTTAGCATTATCAACAAGTGTTTATATCTGTTTTGCTTATATCCATATAGCAGCTGATATATTTATTCAGACAAGGTTGATCTACATAATTATAATATTCAAATATGCACTAAATCTACAACAAAACTTTATCTTATTATGTCTCATATATCTCGTGATTAAAAAGTGAGAATTCGCAAAAGCTTTGCCGCCAAAGGTTACCGACAAGAGTAAACATTGATGAAACGTGAGGTTTAGCGTCAGGGTTCATCACCATACCTATCCCAAGATATTTATTTTTTCAGAGCGACATTATTATATAAACATAGCAGTGCATCAATTTGCAGCATAGTGACTGCTTTATTCCAAATAAAGTCAATGCCTTGTGCGACCCCGTGCGACACATGGTTTGTTAATTGTGTGATGATGACGTCAACTTGCAAAATATATTTTATTTTTTGTTTGAATCAGGTCGCTTATCAGGTAGAGGATTTTGAAATTTTATTTTTTTGTGTGTTTTAAAAATCGAATGAAGTTCTCAAAAGTTTCAACATTTCATACATAGGAGACATTATTATATCTTTGAATGTCAAGCTTTCATATTTATTTCAGCCGTTACATATTCAAGCACACGTTAATGTAAGCATAATTGTATAAAAATTACCTACTAAAATGTATACCACACAGTTGGTATCAGTGCTAGCCGAACACGCACAGGTAATCCTGATTAAACACGGCAGTCTGCATTCGCGATGATTTCTTTACTCAACAGACCTTAGAGCTAAAATATTTCACGTTGCATAGGGGAAGTATTACTTCCTCATGGGGGTGTGTGTAAATTCACTTGGTTGTATAAGTTACACGGGATACTAGTATACATGTAACTCTATACATTAAAACAACATACGTGTTCAGTCAATGTGGATCTTTGCACTTTATTAGTTGTGGTGTTCCTTGATGTGGTCGCCCGTGTGGTCGCTAATTATTCATATTTGATCGTATGGATTTCATTTTTGGAGGGTTGGCTGGTGTTAATTCCATCAGCGGGCTGTTCAAAGACTCGGATATTTTTGGGATTTTAAAAAACAGGCGTAAAATAGGGTGTTTTTTTATTGTGTGTTAATTCTGCTTGAAAGGTATATGTGGTGTTCCTTGATGTGGTTGCTAATTGTTCATATTTGAACGTATATGGATTTCATTTTTGGAGGGTTGGCTGGTTTTAATTCCATCAGCGGGCTGTCCAAAGACGCGGATATTTTTTGGATTTTAAAAAACAGGCGTAAAGTAGTTTGTTGTTGTTTTATTGTGTGTATATTCTGCTTGAAAGTTATATGTGGTATTCCTTGATGTGGTTGCTAATTGTTCATATTTGATCGTATATGAATTTCACCTTTGGAGGGTTGTCTGGTGGTATCCATACTGGACATACTGGCTATGGACATACTGGCTATGGACATACTGGCTATGGACATACTGGCTATGGACATACTGGCTATGGACATACTGGCTATGGACATACTGGCTATGGACATACTGGCTATGGACATACTGGCTATGGACATACTGGCTATGGACATACTGGCTATGGACATACTGGCTATGGACATACTGGCTATGGACATACTGGCTATGGACATACTGGCTATGGACATACTGGCTATGGACATACTGGCTATGGACATACTGGCTATGGACATACTGGCTATGGACATACTGGCTATGGACATACTGGCTATGGACATACTGGCTATGGACATACTGGCTATGGACATACTGGCTATGGACATACTGGCTATGGACATACTGGCTATGGACATACTGGCTATGGACATACTGGCTATGGACATACTGGCTATGGACATACTGGCTATGGACATACTGGCTATGGACATACTGGCTATGGACATACTGGCTATGGACATACTGGCTATGGACATACTGGCTATGGACATACTGGCTATGAACATAAGATAAGCCATCCTTTCCAATATGCCTGTCAAGACGATCATGAATATGAATACCATGATTTGTAAACATTAACGTCACTGAAAATGCGTAGGAACATTCTCAAATGATGTCTTTCCAATTTTAAGAAATTCTATGTTTCCAACTTTTTAACGACAATGCATAACGTGTATGGCTGCTCAATATCTCTAACTTGAGCGTCATCATTGATGTTTGTGCGGGGTCAAAATTGATTTCGGTGTCAAATAAGTAAAAAGCATGATATAAATAGGCGTATCATATGTACAGTAGATTTTCGTTATTGTTGACATCAGTGACTTAAGAAAGGTAGATTGTATACAGGTAATAACATAAATCGTATACTCTCTATCTTATCAAAAATTATATGTATTGACGGTGACACTCTTTGAAACAATGAGTTACCACTTGAACATACAAGACTACACATTTGAAAGTATAAAACATATTATTAAGTTTATCACTTTAGACTTGTTATGCTCTCAATAACATTTCAGTCAATGTTATGTTATGTATACATGATTAAAGGGATATTACCCTAAATGTCTGTTTTGTTCAGAGAATCAATGTAGTGTAGGCTGTGTTTTGTGGTAAGTTAATTGACATATACAACATGGTTTGAGGGAAAGTAGTGCAAACTACTGGTCCTTTTGTGTTGGATGACTGGTGACGACCTCCCGACGCGGTTCCCGAAATTAACCATGTTGTATTTTTTTTATTACACCTCATACATATTTCATTGTCTACACTTTGAAAATTGAAAAAGCTTAGAGAGCTCCGCGAAGTAGTAGGCCTACAGTACACGCCGTAGCGATGCGATAACAAGTCAAAACTTTGCGAGCTCACTTCCATCTTCTTTTCCCTACGATTTATAGATTTGTTCTTTTATGCAAATGATAAAATACCTTTAACATGTGTCTGTGTTTCTTCCTTTTGCCAAAAGGAAAGAAATACAGAAACGTATATAATAGCTTTTAAGAAAATGAAAGAGATTGCATCATTTGTCCAACAACAAAAATGAATGCCAAAAGTCAGTCCGATCACTTTCTTATCACGTGCCCTTGCTAAGGGTCTTTATTATGTTACCCGGCCGAGCGTCATCAGTTAAAATAATCATGATAATAAATAATGAAAATGGAGATACTACTTCACTCTAATGCACATATTTTGAACGGAGGCATTTACCAGCTTATAGTGTCTTGGACAAACATTGCCTTAGGTTTGTATTTGAATTTACTCAATATTTATGCCTGATCATCAAGCGATGAACTTGGACTTGGATAATAATTTCATAGTATACCGTATTCAATTAGAGCCTGGATAATTCTCCATACCTTGGGAATCGTGGGGAATATCACATCACTACTCGCAAGATTAAATGTAGAGCTTAAATCATCCTCCGCTAAATGTTCTTCAAATCCATCTGCCTTGTAGCTAAATTACATCGCATCTCCATCGCACTGTGTTATAAGTATAGCTATGTTCATAAACTATGTTATTTTTTGTTAATGTCGATTGACAGTTGCAATTAAACTAGATTCGGGTGAAGAGTACGAATAAGTTGTGCAATATAGGACGTGTAATTGTATATCGCAAACAATTTCTACATTATATATGTATGCATTCTGTGACAGCATTCACAGATAATATTTATCGTAAATTACATGTTTCTAACGTGAACATGTAGGGGGTAAATTGGTATAACTTGATCAACGATTGATTTAGTTATGTTCCACAGACTTTATAAAAATATCTTTTTCGGGTTTACAAGATCTTTTTCTCAATTAAGCACGGGATAAACATGATAAACATAAAGGTTCTTACAAAATACAAACTAGAATGTGTTCAACTTATTCTGGGCCGGAAACACACTGGTGGTGAAAATGAACTTTACAACAACAACAAATCAGCTGAACAATTCCTGAACACATACCAATATTGCTTCATTAACAGTACAGACGGTTAATGCCTGTCATAGCACGCAGCAGCTGGTATGTATTGAATATCATTGCATCCCATCCCTTTAAACCAATCATATTTATGATACCCGCAACAAGTCGGGTATGTACAGGGGGAGTCACGTGCACCCCCCCCCCCCAGGACTAAACCAAACCAACTTTTTGAGGTGTGTTTTAGGGTCCTTAAACACATTTTAGATGTTAACAGTGAACAAAACGGGATGGTCTCCAGATATCCAAGATGGCGTCCAAAATGGCCGCCAAACTGGTCAACCGCCAGACATAGCAATTGAATTGTATGGTGAAAGTATAGTTTTAATAGTGGGATGTATGAAGTAGACCACTAGACACTCATATCCAGACATTTTGCTTTGTTAACACGCCTAAATCCAAGATGGCCGGCAAAATGGCCGCCAAAAATGGTAAAATTCCATATATTGGCATATATACACCAACATGTATGATCAGAGTATAGTTTTAACAATGGGATGTATGTGTTAGACCACTAGAAACTCATATCTAGTAATTTTACTTTGTTAACATACTTTAAAACCAAAATGGCCGCCAACTTAATGGCCAAAATTTGTTTATTCTAACTGGTGAATGTTACGAGCGAGACGCGACAATGCACCGCAAGAATACCATACAATAGCGTCTGTCATATTCTTCTGTATTGATATATTTTAGTATTCGTAAAGGATAGCAGTATTCTTTGTCATATGGTCCAAATAGAAGTAAACTGTGCCCTTTTATATATCCACAAATTAAACGCGAAGTTTTAGCGGTTTGTTGTCAATCCGATCCCGAAACTGATTTCCTCAGAGCGACATTACAGCGGTGGAATCATTTAAAGCATAGCTACTACTTCCTTTCCAAATGAACTAGTTCTGCAGCACAGTCCCTGAAGAATTGAAGTATAATGGATAATAACGAAGTCAACGCCTTGTATGAGACACGGTTTGGTAACACGCTTATTACCAAAACGGTATTCGTGAGAGAGCGTGAATTTGTCATATATTGGACTTCGTGAATTAAGTGTGTTATCATATCTCGGAGGGTAGAACGACCTAGTTTTATCTAATCAAGTTGAGAAAGTTTAACACTGTTTTCCTTATTGCTGTTTCTCAACCCCGGGTTCTCAACATAAATATTTCATAAGAGGGTTGATTTTGTTTCTGGGATTTCATGTCTTTGCATTTAGTTAGCACACATATCGGCTACTACATATCAAAACTAGTCGAACACGTAAATGTAATACCGGTTGAACATGAGAACCAGTATGTCGCGACGATTAATCTGTATCTTTTCACCCAGCCACGTCAACAAACCTCAGAGCATAAATGTTTATATTGCATAAGGGAAGTATTGCTTCCTCATGGGTGTGTGTAAATTCCGCACTTGATTGTTTAGTTACACGGGATATAATGTACACGTAAATGGTATTGATGTATGGGTGCTATTTATCTCTAGCGATAGTATTTCTTAAAGAATATAACACAACCTTCCTTGCGCCTTTGATCTGTCTGCTTCACTAATGCAGCCATCGAGAGTACTACAATAGTTATATTGTTAACGCCAGATAAGTAGAGAGGTTTCTAGTTAATCACCGATCTTTTTCCGATGCTTTTAACAATAGAACGAAATACCGTTGGAATATCGTTGTAAAATCGCTAGAAAAAATGCTTTAAAATCACTGTAGAGTTTGGATATCGCCCCTTAACGACTTTTATCATGTATTTGACAAATTTTGTAAGTCCTTCTCCAAGCGTGCATGGAAGGCACGATTTGAGACGAAATGCGCAAACAATGACGATTGAATTTAATATTGTGTCTGTATATAATATGTATCTATCTCATGGTAAAACTTTGTAATTTGTGTATATAATTGTGTATTAATCTTGTGATTTTCTGTATATGAACGCACCGTCGGGTAGACGTATGTTCAAATAAATAAATAAATAAATAAATAAATAACCCTATACATTAAAACAACACACGCGTAAAGGGAATGTGTAGCTGTTTGCTTGATTAGCCCTATTTGCGGTTTCGTGATTGCTTATAGCATCATTTTGTCAGATATTTGTATAGCTGTACAAATATTCCAATATTGCATAATTATTATCGAAATAAATGTGAACATCTTCCTCCCTAAAGGTGAAATGTTCTTGCAGGATATGTAAACATCAGGATTTAAAGATAGCAAACTGCCTCTGTTATAAATGCAATGTCTCCTCTTGCGCAGAATACATGTACTTATCCTGAAATATAAATGCAATTTTTGTTTATACAATGTGCACAGCAAAATGAATACACATGGTTCACGTTATTGCGTTTAGTTTAGTATCGGCATTTAATGTTGATGTAATCTAAACTATTGGTTCCATTTCAATGCTGTGAGTTGGGATGTATATCGGCCCGTTTTTGGCAAAACAGTTTATATGAATGCATTTTTTATATTTGTGAAATTACTCAGTTGTAATGAAAACATGAATATGCGGGGTAGTTTTGTACTTTTCTACAAATTTATATTAGGTTTACATATATGATTATTTTGAAGATACAATCAAATTTGTTGAGTTACAGTGTTTGCCAAAAATACATTGAATTCAATTTTTTTGGCAAAACACTGTAACTCATACAATGGCTGTTAAAAATGATTTATATTGTTATTTTCGATTATCCATATATTTTATCACTAAGTTTTTTCATTTATATACACAATGTAATGTTAACAATCATTACAATGCCCTAAATTATGTGTTACACTATATCTCCTAGATAGCTGTCCTTGAATATAACAATTTTATGGCAAAACACTGTATCTCACTGAGTTACAGTATTTTGCCAAAAAATACGCACTTATCTACACGCACACTTCACGTAACTCCGACATACAGTGTTTTGCCAAAAAAACCATTGGTAAATGTGCATACAAACACCTGGGTTAGGGGTGCTAACTCAAAAGGGAGCACCTAGGGAACTTGAGAGCTTCAGAAATAGAAACAGAAAAAAAATTGCTGACAAATGATTTTATCTCAAAAAGTCATATTTTGTAGTTACAGTGTTTTGCCAAATGACGGCCCATATGTTTCGCGACATTTAAAGATATGCTTTAGCACTAAAAATCGGGTTGCACTACATTGTAAGATAATATTCATGTGCTACTAAGTCATTTTAAAACCCAATCTATTGGTCTGTTTGAATATCTGTGAAAAACAAGTTACTTATCACATCGATACCCTTGTCATGGTACAAGAATGAAATACAAAATAAACAGTCGTTATATATGAAATAAACAATTGTGATACGAAATACCGAATCGTGATATATTGTATAAAATATACAATCATACAATCGTGATATAGGATACACAATATCGTGATGGAATGAACAATTGTGATATATGAAATGTACAATCGTGATGTATGAAACATAAAATAATTTTCATTCACAAAGAGATAACATGTTATTTTACATTGATAAACTATAGGTACAGCACTAACTTGCTATGAACTCATTGATAAACTAGGTACAACGCTTTACCTGCGTAAGATAACCATATTGATAAACTATCACTCTTAGAAGTTCCTGTAAAACTACAGACTTATTACAGGAAAACTACTGTTTGGCTGTTTTTATACAGGTTGATCCTTTTTTGTGTGCAAAATTTGGAAATTTCCCTTTAAATGACAGACATATCAAAACTACCTGCAGGTGAATCTGTGAATTTTTAGGGCTTGTCTGTCAATTATTAAAACGGGAAGACCATTGAAAGATATAACGGTCGCCCCCTCCCCCCGTAAATTTACAGCCTCTTTACCTACCTGCTAAAATAAAGCTTGAGTATTTTTAGTGTAAGGAATTAATTTGACACTAAAAATACTCAAGCTTTATTTTGAATTAACTAAGTATTTAACATTTTAACAATTATTTAGCTTACATAAAAGTATTACTAAAACTGTGCACTTGAACAAGGTTGAATGTGATTCAGCAAATTTTGAGTTGTACAAATTTACAGAGCACACGACCGACCGATGACGGTGGTGAGATCACGCACAGATAGAAACAGTCAATTTAGACTAAACAAACGTATACGGTACATGTAAAATCTTTAACATGACTACCTTTTAGACATGCGGAATATTGATCTTTGCATTTTACATTAATAAACATTTTGTAGTGGAGTTTTCTGGACATTTCACGCTAATTTTTTATGACGTTTACCTTCCAAATTCAGCAACCTGTGAATTGTAATTTATGCATTGAATGTTTGTCGCGAATCCATTCTCGCCAATATTCTCGGATTGTAGTAAACTTCGACGTTGCTGAGTATCAACGTAGATGTAAATAAAAGAAATTGGTGTAAATCTAACTTGACTTATTTGCGTGTGTACGTTAGTCTTGTATATTAAATGTATATTAATGTAAAATGCAAAGATCAATATTCTGCATGTCTAAAAAGTAGTCATGCTATTATACTTTACATGTATCTTATACGTTTGTTTAGTTGCAAAATGTCTAAATTTACTGTGCGGTTTTTTTTCAAAAACCTAGGATTCAGAAAATAATAATAATAATAATAATAATAATAACAATAATCAGTATTTATATAGCGCCTTTTCCAAATGGCTCAAAGCGCTGTAATTTTGCTGCTGGTAAATCTTCAGAATCAGGTCGCATCAACTAGGGTGCTGCCAATTTCTAGCGCAAACCTATCCGCACTTAGATTGTAACATCCACCATTTTTAATGCAGCTACCCAAATACCATTGGGTCAAGGAAGTTTTTTTTTGATAACCGAAACAACTGATCACAGATTTTGAAATAACAGGATTTCTTTATTTTGACAGGAAATGGGTTGAAAATAACAGGATTCCTACATTTTGACAGGAAATGGTGTTTTGAAATAACAGGATTCCTGTAATTTGACAGTTGGTTTCCTGTCAAAATTTAGTTCCTGTAAAATAACAGGAACTAAAAAATATGTCTGAAAAATAACTTCCAGGAATTGTTAAGAGTGAAAGGTACAATACTTGCTAAAAACAGAAGACAAACTCATTGCAAAATTTTGGGGAAAACCTGCTATTTTACAAAGGATAAAAGGGACATATCACGAATGCTTGGTCAGAACAGATAATCATACTAAGATTTTCATATAACACAGTTGAAGACTTATTTATCCACGTTTGCTACCAATTTCAAAATGTTAAAATATATATAGGGAGATAGAAAAATGGCTGGAACATTGTTTTCTCAGACGTTGAATTAATAACAAATATCATATACTGGTATTGTAATTAAATACGAGGGTCATTCAATAAGTTCTACCTCCTACCTCATAACTTTGCTATTATACAAGCCAGTCGTATGAAATATTCCACAATTGAAGCTTTGAATCTCAGCTACAAACTCATAGTAAATTGATCTGAAATCTCATTGTACTTTTCTGGATATGCAGTAAAAACCAAACTTCCATTTAGTGCGACGGAAACGCAAAAACTGCCAAATGTGCTATTCCTTTGGCCAATTCTAAGAGACAAAATGTACCTATCGGTCAATGACAATCGTTCTAAGTTACAAATATCTCTTGAACAAAACAAGTGACTGATTTCTTGGCGGAAAATGCCCTCTAATTAGCCAGAACCAGATCAGGACAGCCATCAATTTTAACCCTACCCTAGAGAACCGCTGCAAAAGTCATATTTGCTTTTCATAGGAACTAAGAGATCTTCATTATACAGGACTAAATGGATATATTTCAATAAGATATATTTTTCTATCAATGACTACCTGATTAACTATTCTAAATGTTACATATAAGGAAAACTGATCAAGTGTCTATCATGTAAAGATTTAACATTCGAGGCATCACTGTGGCTTGACATTTTGACTGAATATCAGTATTCTAGTTCGCTAAAGGCGTGTCAATACATTCGAGTTGATAGTATACTATTTGCAAGCTACAAAGGTTAATATTGCCTACAACCTGATTTATACATGATAGTATAGCATTATATTCAGAAATCATCCATTGTTTTCTTTTTTCCGTATTTATATCGGACGGTTATACCTAAGCATACAATACGGAGAGAAAACGAAAAAACATATATTTATCTTTGGGGTAATTTTCCGTGTTCGTTGTCCAAAATCTCTCTCTGGCTTTGATTGCATCATGACAAAAGTGAAATAGGTATCAATTAGCATTTACTATAAATGTGTAGCTATGATTTAGAGCTATAATCAAGACAAATGTCATGAGGCTGACATTCATATTAGCGATGTTATGAGTGAGGAGGTAGAACTTATTGAATGACCCTCGTACATTCTCATTCAGTTGTCAATATTAACAATCGTGATACAAAAAGCCATTCTTCATTCACAAAGAGGTTATTCATTACGCTGTCAATGAACTCATTGATAAACTGTTTACATTATTGTCTATTCCCAGACGATGAACTCAATCGGAGTTCAAAGTCTGTCATCATCTAAAGAAGATGAACTCAATTGCAAACAACGTACAGCAGTTTTACGTCTACCGTATCTTCAGATAATGGACTTATTGTTAAAAGATACATTTGCCACTAGCCATACAACATGAGGTTATTGAAATACGTAACACTTACTATATGAGCTGCAGAAGCTAAGTGTAACATTTCAGAAGGTAACACATTGAACACCATTAATAACAATACATGTTGAACATTTTTTTTATAAAACACACTGCCGCAAAAAGCCTCGGTTATGACCGGCACCTATTATTAATATCAGGATCTTAAAATACAAGGGGGGAGGTAAAAATGTATATGGAACATTGTTTTCTTGGTCAGTGGCTTCCCGCATTGACATTCGTGAGTATAAGAAAAGCAGTCGCGATATACGAATTTATACGTGATATTTGATTGCACTGTTTGCAAACTTTGAGCATAGAATGTTACGTAGAGTACGATCAATATACAGAAGATGTACTCATTGATAACCTAACATTTGCTATATTGTACAGAAGATGAAATCATTTTAGGTGCAACAATTGCTATCGAGAGAAGACGAAATCTTTGAATTAGTCATTGATTAACATTGATTAACTACATGTACATGTAGGTACAGCACTTTCTATCTACAAAGGTTATTTAAAAATAGGCAAAACACTCGCTATCTACAGTAGATGAACTCATTAATAAACTATATAGGTACAGGTAAAGCACTTGCTATCTACAAGGCACCATTATTAGCATATGGTATGTTGTTTGAATAAGAAAGTGGGATATTTAGGAGCCTTTATTTACATCGACTGTTGAATCTCCCCTGGATAAATACGGTACTTTACGTGGGATTATAGGGAACACGACATCAGATGTCAAGTGTTCTTTGGGGAGTGAGGTCAATATAAGACTGAATACCCTCATGCTATACATACAAAATGCCTTGTCTTATTTACCTTTCTAGTGCGCTACGTGAGGTTGAAGTGCAAAATATGTCTCGAACTGTTCATACTATTTGAGGATCTCAGGGCTATCTCAAAGCTAACAATTTTGAAGAAGTCCTAGTTCATAATTCGAGTGATTCTTCTGGAAAAAGTGTACTTAGGGGCCATATCCAAACTCTCAGTGATTTTAAAGCATTTTTCTACCGATTTTACCCCGGTATTCCAACGAAATAGAACGAAATAACAATGCATTTCGTTGGAATACCGGGGTAAAATCGGTAGAAAAATGCTTTAAAATCACTGAGAGTTTGGATATGGCCCCTTACTGGTATACCAGTATCGCATGATACTGGCACATAAAATTTGCAAGTATCACTCGAGTCTGGTACAATTTAATTGTTCTAGTATCGGACACAGGAACACTAAATTGTGTGCCAGTATGCGTTTTTATGTTCTAGTATTGGGCGATACTGGTACACATGTTACCAGTAGTGATTTAATAATAATAATGATAATAATATAATAATGATAATAATGATAGCGGTGCTTTTATAGCGCTGTTCCAAAAATGATGGAGTGACAGCAATGTTTATCCTGAGAAGTCTCAGGTTTATCAATAAAAGCAACGGTCGAAGGGACTGAACTGTCGATACATGCTTGAGGGAACAGCATATGACCACAACACTGTCCAATATGCCTCAGGACTCATGCCCTTTCTCTCAACCGATCTAAGCGCGTTCTTTCATCGATCTTAGCGCGATCTTAGATCGTGCTTTTTAAATCCGATCCTTTCACGGTCGTAAAATGTTTATGTTCAGCGCCGATCAATAGCTAAACAATACCAAAGGCCTCAACATATATCTGGTCGTCTAGACATATCAATTAGGCTACCGACCCATGACACGGTTGTGGAATGTTGTTTACTCTCGCTCTATTCATTGACAGCTCTAGAAATAATCTATATTATTATCCCAGTCTTCGTGTTCAGCGCAGTATTGCCATGTGGTCTGGTGAAAGTAGCCCATGTTCCCTTTCAATCCATTGAAATCAATGATGAAATCATTTGGGCGAGAGGTCACGTACAATATCTGTATAATGGCGGGGTAATATATTTACCATCGTGTTTGGCGGAAGTATTATTCTGGGATTTGAAAGTATTTATTATTTTACTGGGATGGGATGCATACCGAAATGAACATTAATAATATAAAACCTGGCAAGTGTACTAGAAACCCGACAAGTGTACAATCTGGCAAATGGATCGCTCTTTACATCACAGCGGGGGTCGGGTGATATTCATCACTGGTCAGCTTTGGTATTTCTTAAAGAAAACAACCCGATCCTTACTCGCGCTTTCCTCTGTCTGGTTCACTAATTGAGCCGTCGACAGTACTACAATAGTTCTATTGTTAAGGGGGAATTAGGGGTTGAGAGGTTTTATATTATGGATTTTGTTTTTCTGGCTTTAAGTCCCAGCCCAGAGAATTAGCTTTCATTTGCTTCAAAAATGAACAAAATCGGATATTCCTCTGCAAAGTTATGAAATATTTTGCGCGTCCAAGTCCGTCGCGAAGTCGAACATTTCGTATATCAACGCATGTATTTAATTCTTATGTATTCTATTGTTTTAAGTATCTAATTTCTGGTCAAAAATGTCATATTTGATTTGATTACTCCAAGTATTAATGCATTTAGTGTTCTAAGATGCCTTTAATAAGTGAAAACTTCATTTTTAAATCAAATTTAGTTAATTTGATACGAAAAATGACGATTAATTACCTTTAATGAGTATTAATTATTCGTATTTACTAATGACCCGACTTTTAACTGACGATATCTCCGTAACTAGTTTCGACCATTTTGCGACCGTGTGCGCAAGATATCTGGAAAACTAAAGGGGCTAGGAACTTCAAATTTGGCCAGAATAGTGTTAATAAGATAAGCTTTAAAATGAATTTTTCTGGTGAACACAAACTCAAATACTTACCCTAGTTAATAGTGTCCAATTGCTTAGATCCTAGTTCATTTTATAACCTTATCGATCAGCTTTCATTTGCACTTTGTCCCAATACTCTACGATAAATGGTTTTTGAGATATCTTGCGCGCAAGGTGTCCTCGTAGTAAAAAAGAAGATCCAAGATGGCCGCCGTTTCCATGACAACGGGTCACATGACCGACCAAGTAGCGATATTTTTTTAACCTACAACACTTAAGGTTTAAGTACATACCCAATTAACATTAACAGTACCTTTAATATTGGAGAAAAATTAGTTTCAGTAAAATGTGCTCTCAACCCCTAATTCCCCCTTAACGCGAGATCAGGCGGCTCAGCGGGGGTGTTAATCACCGATCCTTTTGCGATCCTTTTAACAATATATGTAATATATAGCGCATGACCTAGGACCAGAAAAAGGAATGTCTCTTCTATGTTTTGATCAAACCTCATTCTTCCTAAATAGATGAAAGAATCAGCATGGAAAACAAGCAAAGTCTTCACATAGTCCTGTTCCTTATTTTGTCAATATTTTAAATGATTAGGTACCCATTATCTCTCTCTCACGACTGGTCGTGCAGCTATGTTCCATGATGTGTGACATTTTGTTGTTTCTTAATTCGTGTACATTTTATCTTTAATATATCTTTATCTGTTAATTGTGATTCAATCCTACAAGTGCAATATTTTGATGTTATTAATGTGCATTTTTATATCGTAATTTTAATCATGTATATTAGCATGTAATTTGGCCTGCGGGCCACGAGATGCTTCTGAATAAAATACCAATAATAATAATAAGACATGACAGATGGGTACATCATGTAAAAATACTTTGTATGCCCACAATTGAGCGATTTGTTGTTCCAATGTATAATAAACATCCGAATGTTGCCCACAATTGAGCGATTTGTTGTTCTTTGTTGTTCTAATGTATGATAAACATGTGAATGGGTAGATGATGCTCGCAGATATTTTTACTCAAAAAGTATTAGGACACTTGAATTTATCCCGCCCACCTGTTTCAGCGTGCCAAAACAGCATTATATCATATAAATAATGTTTGGGGACTGACACGCCTTATTACGAGATCAAGAATGACCAGATCCTACTTTGCAGTTGGACCAAGTAGAAATCCTCCTTTGTGGACAATTATACCTTTAAAAGCTTGTAAAGCTTGCCAAGAACTGTTGAAGTGTGATTGTGACATTAACAGATGATGTGTTATTAGTCAGGGTATAAGTGTTAAGGTTAGAATAATATGTACAACATACTGCCAATGTCACGGTGAACATGACCATTGCAAAATGAATAGTAGATAGTCATAATTTTTAGTGAATGAGTTTGTAATTTTGGATGAATTTGTAATACCGACAATAAGTAAATCATCAAAACTAAGTGATTTGGATGTTGAGGCAAAGACTTTCATGTTGATGTTATCAACCATTTGAGTTTTCTGACAATGGCAACCATTTTGAATTGGTCGGCTATCTTAAACATGTGGGAGGGATATTTTGGCAATAGTATTAGGCCGGTTTTGTTCAGTTCATAAAAAAACTATATTTAGGCCAATGTCCATCCTTTTGTAAGGTAATATGACATTTAGTAACATTCTCCGACAATGGCGGCCATTTTGAATTCGTCGGCCATCTTGGAATGGGGAGGAATTATTTATGGCTACATATTCAGTTTTTTTCAGAATATGAAAAGCAACATTTGTGCTTATTTCCATGTATATAGGTTGTAGATGTGAAAATAAGTGAAAGCTCTTTGATATGGTGGCCATTTTGAATTTGACGGCCATCTTGAAATTTTGGGAGGAAATACTTTTGGCTACATATCCTGGTATGTTCAAAACATGAAAAGCTACATTTGCGCCTATTTCCTTGTATTTCTAAGGTTGTAGATGTGAAAATAAGTGAAAGATCTATGATTATGGCGGCCATTTTGAATTTGCCGGCCATCTTGGATTTTGGGGAGGAAATAATTTTGGCCCCATATCCAGATGGGTTCAGCACATGAAAAGCTACATTTTTGCCAAATGTCATGCTTTTCACCCAAATTGAACAATACTTTCACCTATATGCAGGACTAATAGAAAAAAAGGATCCTGCTATCCCCGCGCTTAGATCGGTTGTATAATGCTTTGGCGCGAGTTTTAAAGCACGGGTCATAACAAGCGCGCGCACACCGCCAGGCAAAGAACAATGGCAACTGCCGACAAAATGCCCGGCATGACGTCACATGTCACCCATCTATTGGACGACACTGGTCCATAATTGTATTCCAGTATCGCCCGATACTGGAACATTTTATATGTGCCAGTTTCGTCACGATACTGGAACACTGACTTTATACGAGTATCGACCGATACTGGGTGTTCCAGTATCGCACTATACTAGTACAGACCAGAATTTGGGGCCAGTCTAAACATTGAATATCGTATTGGAAATTTTGTCCCATGGTCATTCCGATTTCAAATGTATTATTTTTAGTTTCATGTGTGAACTGTTATGGCCAATGTAGTACGCCCTCATTAAAAGCCTCCGTAGAGTCGTCTTGCTACCTATTGAGGGCGTTATCCTGACGATGGTTATACACATTACTTACTAAGACGGGACAACCTCGTCTCTGCCCATGGTTTCAGGCGCTGATTTTATTTTCATTTTATTCTCCATGGTTTCTCAGATGTGTCATATTTCTTAATGAACGTTGGCATTAGTCCATTCCATTTGTACTTGTACTGCGTGGTCGTCATCTCGTATTCATTCTTCTATAACGAGGAGTACCATTATGTCATCAGAAATAACTTGCTACCTGTAATTAGGCCTACAACTATTCAAAAACTTATGTTTCTGGTCATGAGGGGAAATATGAAGGTCAACCCCCCCCCCAAAAAAAAAAAAAAAAGTGGTGTTCTTTTGATGGAAGACATCAGTATCTTCAATGAAAACAAGGATTTGAACAAACCAGTCGGTTAATAGCTGAAAAATCAGACTTTAATTTGATCTCTTAAGCACGTAAGTCAATGGCGATTGATTTAGTGGTATGACACCTGTAGGGATTTCTTGCCGAACTCTAGTTGATGAGTGTTTACATTCTCGTGCTGTGATTTTCAATTCCACGGACTAGCCGATGTTGATTTTACTCAATAGTGCCTGTTTTCTTCGCCCGAGGGCAGTTTAAGGTAATGTTATAGCTAAATTCACTCAAAATGGGCCAACAAATGTCAGAATCCATGTGTGGAAGGGAAAATGTTGTTGCCCGGTGCCCGTTTGGAAACATATAAAATGCTTGGGATCAAAATTTGACAGCTTTCACCATACATTACTTGTGGGTTCCAGCCCCGTTGGTGCCAGCGTGTTGTGTCCTTGGGCAAGGAACTTTACCGCACTTGCCACGCTTCACCCAGGTGTATAATTGGGTACCGGCATTAATTCATGTTAGGAAGTAAAACAGACTCGCTGTGCGGGAGGAGTGGCGAACCCCCCACAGCCAAATATTACATGGGGGAGTCTGGCCCAAACTATAATGAAAGCGAGATGGGCACTCCGCGCGCGAGCTTAAGAAGCTCGGCGCGAGTCTTTACTTTCTTTACTTTACTTTATTTTACACGAAAGCTATGTAGCGAGGATATGAATATCTTTATCAAAAATCGGCTCAGTGTACAAGGCCAAGTGCATGGTGGCTTAAATTACCACTTTGTCAGCTTGCCTTCATCAGCATCGCCATAGCCGCTATGAATATTTAATTGATAAGCTTAAAATCAGAGCAACTGATATTAAATATTAAATTTGATACAAGGAAAAGGTGGACTCTCTCTAAAATTGTCACTAATCTGCTTTTATTATTGGAAACTACATGGCCCCTACCCTTAACTTTTGTATGCCTGATCAAATTTGAAGTTGACCCTGGAACACTGTCTTTATACGAGTATCGACCGATACTGGGTGTTCCAGTATCGCACGATACTAGTACAGACCAGAATTTGGGGCCAGTCTAAACATTGAATATCGTATTGGAAATGTTGTCCCATGGTCATTCCGATTTCAAATGTATTATTTTTAGTTTCATGTGTGAACTGTTATGGCCAATGTAGTATTGTGCCTAATCATATTTTTTTAATTTTACTTTTTCTTATTACAGTATAAAATCAACAGGTTTGCAAGATTAAAAGAGAAGATACCACTGAAGATACCCCCCCCCCCCCCCCCCGAGTTCTTCGAAAGATTGTGACTTAGGATTCTGAGGAAGACTCCCAACAAGAAGTCATTTGAGCGAGAGAGATGCCGGAAGTCTTGTGCCCGTACTGGCCATTGCTATGATGGCACCAGCCTGAAAGCCTGCATTTGTGCAGATAGAGTGAGTTTTTATTTAAATAAGCATGATATTAATAAGGGATCACGTCAAAACTCGACCGCCCGGCAACCGCCGGTTACGGCCGGTTCCGTTCGGTTCTCACAAAACGTGTCGTCTGTTATAATATACACACATAATGAGGTCAAATAGTCATAATGAGGTCAAATGAGGTCAAATAGTAACACTCTGGTGAACACGACCGGTTGAAAGTGCCTCGTCACACACGTGAGCAATAACATCTTGAAGTAATGGGCTCTTTTAAGACTTAAAAGTCTCAGTTGACAACCAGTACAATACAGCTATTGATTTTCGCTGGGGTTGGCTTTTTCAATCTGTTTATAGCTCAATTAACTTTTTAAAATCAATACCGAAAGTCTATGAATGTTGTTTTTTTATAGAACGATTATAGAGAGAGCTATTATGACCGCAAAGTAACAGATTGATAGTGTCAATTGGTCAGATTACAGCATTAAGTCAACCGGCGGTTGTTCAGTGTTGCATGCGCGAATATTCATATACCAGTAAAACATTTGACCTGAAAGAACCGGGCGGAACCGCCCGTAACCGGCAGTCAACGGGCGGTCGAGTTTTGACGTCTCCCCTAACACAGAATGAGTCGACGAGAATAATTAGGTCCAACAATTGTGCTCTGAGCTGGCTGGCTTGATTTTTAACTCTAAACATAGTATGAAAATCAGCACTTAGTTGGCTCAAAAACACAGTTCTTAGACCTATGCTATTCTTGAAGAACCAAAATGTCATTTGGGGTCTAGTTGACCTTTCATGTGACAACTTTCATTCTTACACCTGTTATTGGTATCGGTTTTAAAACAAGCCCATATTGATGAAAACACAATTATCTGAAATTTGCTATCATCGGTAGATAGCAATATTTGGACATAATGACTCTGTATGAAAATCTGTCAAAAAGGGACTTAAAAGTTAATTTAACATATCAAAATGGACAAAGAATGTTGAGAAAAGCCTATACATCACATGTAATGAGCCTGAAAACCAGATTTTCTGTAGATACCACACCACCAAATAAATTTGTGCTAGCGCCCATCACTATCGGTGTTTTAATTCAAGATAGACCCCACCTCTAACCATTGATTTAAATGTACAGAAAAGGTATACAGTGCTCTTAATATGAAAGATTTTCTTTTGTGATTTGTAGACTATAAACTCAATATTTAACCAAAGAACCCTGGTATTTTCTGTAATAGTAAGATTTGACACAACTTTTCTCTTTTTTTCACCTTTTCTAGAACAAATGCACCGAATATAGCTAGCAGACAGCAATTTGGAGAGTGGACTAGTATTCCACGTCCCGTTGCGGAAAAATATGAAGGTCAACCCCCCAAAATTGATGTTCTTTTGATGGAAGACATCAGTATCTTCAAAGAAAACAAGAATTTGAACAAACCAGTCACCAGTCGCTCGATAGCTGAACAAATCACACTTTAATTTGATCTCTTTAGCACGTAATTCAATGGCGATTGATTTGGTGGTGTGACACCTTAAGGCAGTTTACATCGTAAGGTGCACAATAAGTCCTTTGTATTGTTATTATTGGAACTTCATGTGGCTATTTTTGAAAATGAAGGCATATCAAACACGGTGCTTTAAACAAAACGACACCACCATTTAAAGTAAACCAGCTCAGCAAAATAACTCCCTCTACTTTGTTTGGAGGTAGTTCTTCAAAAATGTGAGGGCGCAAATGCCTAAGTGTGATACAGATCAGACGACGCTGGACATGGGCGTATTCACGAGTATTCAGGTTAAAATATGCGAACGAGGTTACCTGATCAAGTGAATGGGACGACCGCTTAACAACGGTTTAAATTCAAAAAATAGCATTTACAATTGGGATGATTAGCCATCCCGAACGGTTTTGGATTGGAAATTTTTTCTTCTAACCTATGATGAATTTTATGGGGTCATATAATCAAAATCCATTGTTACATTGAAACCAACGGAAATTCAAAATTAACGGCCGTTCGTAGCCACCGTCGTCTGATACAGATGACGGTGTCCCTAAAGGACCTGTCACATAATGGAGCACTACACCAAATCAATGCGCAATTCGTGTAACACCAAATCAATGCGCAATTCGTGTAACCCTGTAGTAGTTCCGGAAAAGCACCAAGACTAGGCTTGTAAATGTGAGGTTTCCGGGCAATATGTTTCTCCGGGGATGGTTTGTTTGTATTTAAATGAACGAATGGGACCTTCCGTTTCACCTACAATGATATAATACGATAATTTTAATTTATCAACCTATATAGTGCCCAGGGCGTAAGCACCTGCCTAAATGGTGAACAGGCATGCCAGAAAACGTGAAAAAGGGAGGGCGCTGTGTGCAGGTCCGTAGCGGAAAATTTAGGTTGATAACCCCTCATGAAACAGGGCTTAAAATAAAGTTGAGATGTTACTGAAAATGGTCATAGGTGACAAGTATGCCATAAATGTAACCGGGGGGTAGAAAAGGTGTCTTGAAATATGGCACTTTTACACGTATTTCAATGAGAAAAATATTTGGTGTGGTGCGCTGCGCCCATATAAGCGAATAGAGGTAACGTGTGCCCGACGTTTTGGAAATGTAGGTGTACATTCGTGTAAGTTTGTCATTCGCTCGTGACATCGGTCAACAAAAAAGGTACTTTCGAGGTAATAAATGCGTTCTTAACTCCAGAACAATTAGCTCCAGCATGAAAGTATTAAATTATACATTTGTCGATACAATTCTCGTCTTTACTATAAGATATTACACGTGAAGATTGACTGAATATGAACAAAGTCGTAAACCAAAACACGGATTTAAATGATCATAGTGATCTCTTGATTAATACCATGTAACACTGTAGCGAGTAGAGGTAACGTGTGGCCGGCGTGTTTGGAAATTTGTATCATATAAAATCAAAACAGCTTTCTAAAGTTTGTGTCCTTGTATGATTACCAGCATTGTTACATTTCTTATTAAACGTGATTTCAAATTGGCCAATACTTGATTATCCATACACATACACGCTTATCCAACCAGCTACTGGTTACTTGCTTTTATGGCCTTGACTATTTAGACTTAGTACAGGCCTTTATAATGTACATGCTTACATGTCAGCACACGGTCACCTAAAGTAACATACACCATTATGCCTAAAACCCTTGACTGCACACTGCTGTAGGGGAAGGTGGGGTAATGGCGGACACATTTTGTCAGAGAGGTATAACACACATATAATACGTCATATAACAATAAAAATCATGTAAACACAAAGCACTGTGATGGTTCTACCTTTTATCAAGTTTTTATCAACTCATCATTTTGAAATTCGAAGCTACGACGTAATAAAAAAAATGGCGTCGTCCGGCATACCCCACACTCTGGGGGTAATCCCGGACCGTATTTTTCAATGGCAGCCCTCTTTTTATTGGAATACAGTATTTCAATGGGAGTTAAAAAATACCCTTTTTAAAAGTGTAGCAGAAATCAAAGAACAATGTCACATATTTATATGGTCAACAACTATTACCGATTTATGATGTTAAATTGACCACGCCCATATTGGTTACCATGGAAACGGTACATGTCCGGGATTACCCCAATCCATGTACAATGTATGGGCACATCCTCTCTTATCATTATGCTCATCATTGTGACTCCGAATTCATTTCTTTTTTATCAGAAGGTATCATACATTAAATAAAAAAATAATAAGACTTTGTTTTCCTTGATGTAGAAATACCAGTTTCAAAGAGAAAGTAATGCACCAAAATATCAACTTGCCCAAAAAGTGATTTTTGTAATTCTCGCGAGAATTGGCGAGACAACCATCCCATTTAGGTTTTGTGTGATTTCAATGGAGAGGCACCTAACATCATAGGGTGGCAAAATACCACCTTCTTTCACCTGTCTTTAGATACAGCCCTGTCCGCGATTACCCCGCGTCCGCCATTACCCCACCTTCCCCTATGGCATTTTCAAGTTTCTTGTAGCGCGGATTTCAAAACATTGGTCCCTCAGCGTGAGCATGTCCTTGAAGATTGCTTCTATTATTTGCGTGCATGGCTGGAAAAATATTAATAGACTTTTGCCAAGTCTGTGCACAGTTGTACAGTTGCATGAAATACATTGTTATTGAAAGAAAATGTTGCAAAATTAAAATATCTAAAGTTTTGATTAATATTACTAAAAAAGACAAATTTGAAACCCTACATAACTTAATTGGGCATACAAAAAGGGGTTCAAAATTATTCCATTTAACGCCTAATCAATTGATTAATTACGCGCGTAAATGAATTACACAGTAACAATTTTAACGAATGGCTTGACAGATTTGTGTGGCTAACCATAATCATCTTTCTCTGTGATTATAGTGTTTATTGCATGTTTGATTCATGAGAAAAATACAAAAACACAATTTTTTAAATTTAAATATACCAAATGTTTGGAGGAAAATATTTCAAATACTAAATGGATATTTAATTATCTGCTCAGACCATTCTTTTAAGCACATCTTTACCTTTAATTTGATACCTTGCAAGTCTGGTTTGGATACACAGTACTGCTTAATAATTTCAACGAGTTTGGTTATTAATTAAGCTTAATTTAGACAGATTGTGGCTTTTTTTAAAAAAAGTTAAGAGAAATGGGAACTTTGTCTCAGACAGAATTGTTGACAATGATGTGACCTTCATATCCTGTGAATCTGGTGTTTATAGCATGTATAGTTTTTGCTGGAAATTACAAAAAGCAATTTTTAATGTATTTCTTTATAATATGCTAATTATATGCAAATAAGGTCAACCATGTTTATTTCTATGACATTAAATCACCAAGCTGTGTTCAATAATATAATATTGTCTCCTTGTCTTACAATGTTACTCTTTGAATTAAAGCGTAATTCCAATAACATGCACTTTTGGTAATTTATGCTTTGTTGCACTGTAGGGGTTCGCAAAGGTGCGTTGGTGTTTATGATATTTGTCTGAGCAAATTCAAAATGTTGAGCGGGTGACAACGTAGCGATCAATACACTTTGTGGGGCCACACTACTTATTAGAGCTTCTTAATATAACTAATATTGTGCTGAATGTAGGGGAGAGCGGGGCGTGTACGTCCTATGGACAGGTTCGCCCACCACGTGATTCTCATCTTTGCGGCCACTGGTTGAATTTGGCGAAAACACAATAGATACAGTAGTATGCTGCAAGCTTCCCACATTAACGTGACAGATCACCGTAAAATGTTTGTCAACTTATCATCCAAAAACCAGTTTTGCTTCGCAAAAGTGAATTATCTTATTCTTCATATTGATTTTTTTCCAAAGATATTCGCAGAAAAGGTTTTAATGTAAATTATCTTTTGGTAGGTATGGGATTGATTATGGATTTGATGCCGTTAACAACCCATCACTGTATGTGGGACATCCGTGCTATATGTCAATGCACTTATTGCGCTATAAGTTATTATTTTGCATAATTTCATAATTGTAATTGTCCTTAGAAATAATAGGCATATACGACGGGTATTAAACAAATTATAAATATTTTAAACAGGTTCGCTGTCGTGGGTAGAAAAGAGACAATAATGGGAAAACGATCTCGCCCGGGAATCGAACCCAGGATCTGTTGCTTGCTTGGCAACTGCCTTATCCATTCGGCCACAAGACCTTGATTCCCGGGCGAGATCGTTTTCCCATTATTGTCTCTTTTCTACCCACGACGGCGAACCTGTTTAAAATATTTATGATTTGTAATTGTCCTCTTACAGGATAATTGTAATTATAAAAATAGTTATCAGGAATGGAGTAACACTAATATTAGGGGAGAATATTTCTTAATACTTTTAAATTGTGAACGAGTATGTTCCGCAAAAAGTGCCCCACCCCTATATTTTGGACCCCTACATTTTATTTTGGAATAAAATAATGAAGAATAACGTATCGATATGTATTGGACATGGTACTTTGCGTAGCCTATATTATGGTCCATGGGCGAACTTTCCCTGGCCTATGGGCGAACCTACCCCGATGTCGGGCAAGTTCGTACCCTTTAATTTATCATCAGACTTTGTTTATCATTTAACTTACCTGTTAAATATATTTTCCTCCAGAATGCAGCCATTAGGTACATGATACCTTCATGGATGTCGCCCTCACATCTTGAAATAGTTTTACAAAGCTTAAGAGTAACACAACATAAGCTCAGGCCTACTCCATCATCCATGCTTGGAATCAAAGTAAACATAAGCTTACTTCATAGATTGATTCAAAGTAGGCCACATTTTATTTATTTTAAGCTTAATTGTAAGTTACTCTTATGCTTAATATAACGCCCCCTCCCCTCCATTTCCCCTAATCAGATGCTTACATGACACTATTTTACCTAAGTTGTACTCAGTGCACCGTACTAAACTATGCAGGACTACCGAATTTGGTTCAAGTGCTCAGCTCAGGTTGTCTGCGGTTTCTGTAAAAATCATCTTTTCTTCTTTAGCTTCGAATTACAGTTTCCATAGGCTTACTTACAAAAAAACTATCATGTTTAGTATCAAATAAATGTCCAAAGTCTCAGGTTTCCAAATCAAGTATTAGTAAGTTTCCATAATAAAGTTTGAGCAAGATATAGCTCGATCTCTTTTACCAAACGGAGCGGAAATTGTTATTGTCAGAAGATGTGCTAGGCACCCATGATTACCGGTTAACCACTCTCGTTCCACTTCCGGGTATCCGCGAATGTTTTCCTTTGTTTCCTTTCTTGCTCGCCCCAATTCAGTGTCAACACACCTCATTCGCATTTCAGTCTTTATACCAAGAGGATCTAATTGAAAATAAAACCTCTCCCACCCTTCCATATAAGATGTGTACACTTTCTGTACTGATACTCTTACACTTAGTGATTTAAAGACATGTCATGCTATGACGATCTCGGTCTGCCCCCTTCCTCGTTCGAGACCATGTTCCTGGATGATCTTGGTCTTCACTTAGTTTCCTTGCTTGCTTGGGCCTCTGTTCCTTGATGTATCCTAGACCTACGGTTTCCAACCGCCCTCGCGGTCCAATCTCCATGCTAATATTTTCAGACCTCTGTTCCTTGAAGTACCCTAGACCATTGGTTATGCCTTTTACACAGGCTCCACTTTGTGACCCAATAGGCGTGGTCACACAGTACACACTGCATTGTGGGTCACAGTTCTTTGTTGTATCCATGTCTTGCTCCAATATTTTAACTTATTACGAGTTAATTAATTAGAAAAAACACTAAAACAAACACTCATCAGCTCCAACACCATCTGAATGCTTTAGAGAGTGGTGTAAGGTTAACGATATGCTGCCTAAGCCAACCAAATAATTATATGCTGCCTAAGCCAACCAAATGTCATGTTTTGCACGTACATTTTTTTTTAAAAACCCTGTCTAGCTTCCACAACTTTCTCTTGGGGGTGAGGTCCTGCAAGTTGTCGATCACATGAAATTACTTGGTCTTGAAATCCAAATCAATCTGGGATGGAACATCCAAGTTAAAAACATGCTATCTCGTGCGAGTAGACGATTAGTTATGTTATATGCTCTTCGTAAACATGCTGCCCCAGTTGAGGACCATTTTTCAAACCTATATCCGACCAATTTTGGAATATGCCTGTGCTGTCTGGCATCCTGCGCTTACTACAAATCAAAGCTGTGAGATTGAAAGGATTCAAAAACGCACTTGCAAAATCATTCTTGGCAACAACTATCAAGACTACCGTAACGGGTCTGCGCTTCGCGAACTCAACATCACCAGTCTTGCCAATCGCAGGGAAGAATTACTTGTGAAGTTTGGTCATGTCAAGCATACCTGGGCATGTCTAACAAGCGACACGTTCATCTAGTAGCTACCCAACACCAATACAGATATCTAATAAATATTGTCTGACAAAGAACTTGTACTTTTATAATATACCTTACCTTGATACCTTGATGCCTCTATCACTTCTGATGATTGGCGACCATATTTGCACTCTTCTTAGTGTTCTTTCTCCACTTTATTCTATATATATTGTGCTGCACGTTTGGCTTGAACGTAGTTGAGACCAGTCCATTCCCTGATGTTATCAAACCAGTTTTTCTTCTGTCTGCCTTCAACTTTTCCCTCAATGAGGTTGAGAGATAGGGAGCTTCCACTTCCCCTGAGAGTATGGCCGAAATATCCTACTTTAAGGCTTACAACCTTTTCCAACAGTTGTCTATCTGTTTCTAGCTCTTGCAAAATGCTAACATTAATTTGTTCTTTTCTGCTTCCAGTTGATGTTAAGCATTCTCCTCCATATCCACATTCCAGCTGCCAATATTCTGTTCTCATCTACTTTACACAATGTCCAGCTTTCAGCGCCATAAATGAGTGCACTCCAAACGAGGGTCATGACCAATTTCATTTTGAGATGATTGGAAAGGTTTTTGTCATTCCAGAAGCCAAGTAATTAATGGCAATCGTAATATTATAACTAAAGAAATATTTCCAGAGGTGGTAGGAAGATGGAATGAGAGTTACTTGTCCAGTATACCTCACAACCAAGGGATCAAGGTAACTCTCGCATAAATAGGTTGAATATGAAAAGGGATTACCTATCCAAACATAACATGCCACTATACTCTAATAAATAAGTCTGAATAATCTAGCCCTATTGTATACCTTCTATTGTGTGTTATACCAGAGATATCTAAGAGGTGTATCTGGACTCTGTGATAGTTAAAAAAACTGGTATTTCTAGATGATTATTGTGAACATCTAGGGTGTCACAATATAGAAGGCAAACTTAAACTATCATACAAAAGTGAATTTTAATGTGACAATTCACTCCCCCCTCAAGCTAAATGTACTTATGCACTCTTTGGATTAGAATGCATTTAGTCTTTCAATCTCCCGATTATTCCGTGCATCTCTGTACCCTAACTTTAAATGCTTAATTATAGTTCCTCACTTACAAAGGATAAGGAGCTGGCTTCCGCTGCCTCTTTGCTCCTACTCAACAAAGTAGTCGGCCCCTACATTATCGGTTCCCTTAATTACATTTAACCGGTACCGATATGGCTGTAAGGCTAGCGCCTAGCTCATAATCCTTCCATTTGCCACTTTAGATTTTCGTATGCATGTCAATGGTTGATGGTCTGTCTCTATATTGAACTCTTTACCATAGCCATGATAGCCACTGCCCAAACCACTGCCAAGCATTCTCGCTCCATTACTGAATATCTCCTTTGGCTCTTATTCAGCTTTTTACTAGCGTAAGCCACAGGAAACATTTCACCTGCTTGAAGAAGAACTGCACCCACCCCTGTGTCAGATGCATCCGTACGTGAAAGTTTTATTGAGATCGGGGAGTTGTAGAATTGGTGAACTTGCCAGCTTACCTTTTAATGTCTGGACTGTTGCTGGCTTTTGCACCAGCGTATCACCTTGGGCTCCCCCTTCTTTGTGCTGTCAGTAAACGGTAATGCTACAGCTGCAAAGTTTGGTATAAACTTGCGATAGTAGCCTACTAAGCCTAGAAATGATCTTACCTGTGTCTTTGTAGTTGGCCTCTTAGCCTGCTGAATAGCCTCTATTTTGTCTGGTTTCGGGGTTTTTTTCTTTCTTTCTGGTTTCGGTTTTACTATACCTTGTCCTACCACGTGACCTAGAAATTCAACTTCATCATAACCGATGATGCATTTCGTGGGTCTAGCTGTCAAGTTTGCTTTCTTAAGTCTAGTGAATACCTCCTTTATCCTCTGAAGATGCTCCTCTCATGTCTTTGTGTGAATGAGTATGTCGTCTATATAGTTATGAACATTTTTGAGACCTTTTAGAAGTTTCCTCATTATTCTACTGAATGTAGCGCCTGAATTGACCAGTCCAAATGGCATCATGTTGAATTCATATACGGATTACCGTCATGTGTTACGAAAGCTGTCAGATGTGTGGATTTCTGTTGACATTGAGACTTGCCAATAGCCCTTACTTAGATCGATTTTACTGAAATAACTATCTCCTGCTAGCTGAGCAAATATTTCCTCTTGGTCTGGTAAGATATATAGTAATTTGATTGATCTTCCTTGTGTCACAGCATGCTCTGAGTGATCCATCTGGTTTCTTTACTGTTACTAATGGGCAGGCGTATGAACTCTTACTATGTGACACGATTCCCATCCTTAAGCATACTTATCTGTATCTGTATCTGTATCTCTTATACTCCAGCAAAACGGTAAAAAACCGCATCCCGCTAGAGTGGCGAAGCGCGGAGCTAGATTTTGTTAAGTATACCGGTTTTGATGTTTAGGAAGTCGATGGTGGCGTTTTTGAACTGGTTTAGCGTCGGCTTGCTGACGATAGTAGATGGAAGGCTGTTCCAGTGTGGAATTGTGGCTGGGAAAAAGCTTGTGGAGTACATCTTCTACATCTTACTTCGGACTTCTTTCTAAATCTCACCTCAGCGTGCATGTGGTGTTGGATACGGTCTGCTTCTTATAGGTTCTGTGTCTCTTACTTTAATGACGTGCTCTCCAAGTAGTGTCGTCTTTCCTGGGATGTCTGTCAAAGTACCTTCAAATTATGCTAGACCTTGTTGCACCTGTTGCATTTGAGCTTTATGCAGTCGTTCGCTGATATTCACATCAGTGATACCCTCTTTCTGTACCATTGGAGGGAGGTGTATTAGGTCTTCCGTATAGAGAACGACTTTTGTTCTGACTGACCTACCTCTTCCAGTGGTTCATCTTCGAGTACAGACGTGCATGCGGTCTCACATAGATTACTTACAGGCATCTCCATCAATGAGGCATTCAGTTCACGTCGGATATACTTCTACAGTAGATTGGCGTGAAAGGTCTTGACTCTATGACCGAAGTCTATCTTGAAATTTACTGGACTTACCTTTTCAATTATAGGAAATGGGCCCTTCCACTGCATGAGTAACTTGTTGTTGTCTGTAGGTAGAAGGAGGAGAACTTCTTCTCCAACTTTCATATTTCTTACCCGTGCCTTCCTATTGTAATAGATTTTGTACCTCTGTCTGGACTTCATTAATTCCTGTCGCTCACTGACATGTTTGCTCGAGACGTTCCTGTAAGTCTATTACATATTGATAAACTGTTTTGGTCTCACCTGATTCTGATTCGCCAGTCCATATTTCCATAAGGATCCTCATGGGACACGTACTGTCCTTCCATAGAGTAATTCAGAAGGGGAAAATCCTGTGCTTTCTTGGGGAGTTTCCCTGTGCGAATAAGAATGGTCCAACATACCTGTCCCAATCATTCGGTTTCTCGTCGCACATTTTCTTTAACATTGCTTTCAATGTCCCATTGAATTTCTCGCACAGACCATTACACATGGCATGATATGGAGTAGTGGTCAAACGGCGAATACTTACCACTATACTCTAATCAATAAGTCTGAATAATCTAGCCCCATTGTATACCTTCTATTGTGTGTTATACCAGAGAGATCTAACAGGTGTATCTGGACTCTGTGATAATTAAAAAAGCTGGTATTTCTAGATGATTATTGTGAACATCTAGGGTGTCACAATATAGGGGGAAAACTTAAATTATCATACAAACGTGAATTATAATGTGACAGGTCAGCAGGTCCTCAACTCTGAAAGACATCGCCAACTTCTTCCAGAGAAGAGACCCATTAACCACAACCTCCGTCGCAGCAACATATTTCCTCAACCCTTTTGCAATACCAATAAATACCAAAAATCCGCCATTCCTTACATCATAAAAAAGCTCAATGGCGTTTTGGATGATTAATGTATTTTGCTGATCTCTGTATTTCGTAGCAATGCATGTATTATTCAAAATATACATTTGTTATTGTATTAAGCTGTTGTGCAATGTAAAGCCGGCTTTTTCAGCTTATGCTGCCTGCTGGCTATTTTTCTACCGTGAATAAATACCAAAAAAATAAAAAATAATAATAATAATTATGTTAAAGTGTGTAGTGTAATTAATGCAAATAATGTACTTTTAGAAGTAAATTTGAAGATTCAGGGATTTAAATCCCAATTATTGACTGTTGAATATCAGAAATACTTATATTATATGGTCAAAGAAAAGTTATTATTATTATTAGGTCAAACTAGAATTATTACTGTTTCATGTATAATTAGTATTCTTGTATATTAATTAGCCAACTAGTGTCTACTCGTCAATTAGTTAATTACTGTTCCGAAAATCAATTATTTGAAATTATCTCCTGATAGGCTTTATCGGTTGGTAGGCTGTTGTTGACTACCTCAAACCCGAGATTTGGATCATCTTATATTTCAAAAATTATTCAACGATAGACATTTACAAATTGATTAAAGTAGACTTTAAAAGAAAGCATTGATAAAATTAGATCAAGTTTAAAGGTCATGATTGTCTTTAAAAATGTGAGTTCTTTAAGGGCGGCCCTCTAAGTTTAAGTTTTAGGTATAGGCCTAATCGCTAGGACTTTTGCCATTTTGATAGTATCATACTTTTTTTGAGAATTTAACGTTTTTTGTAAGTTATTATCTGTAATATGACCGAAACCCAGTGCATGTATATCTTGGCTAAAATAATGAATAATTAAATATTTATCAATGTACATGTATTATAAACTTGCCAATGACCGGCTGAATTACTGATTGCGATATTAAATATTCTTAAATGTCTAAGGGTAATTGTGATGATAATAGATTAATCACAAGAAGGCTAGTTATGGATTAATGACAAGTTTAATGAAGATTGAACCACCGGTTTATCCAGTAAATTGAGATGATGATTTTCGTAGTGCCTCGACAACAAGGTTGCCGGTTTGACCTATTAGTTATATATGACGCTTAGAGAAGCCTATAGAAAATCCCCAATCATTACAGTAATGATATCCTAATTATCACTGAATATAAGTGTCCATACTTTTGAGACACCCTGTATTATGGCTCAGAGGTAAAGAGATGCATGTTTGTGTCATGAGATTTCCAATAATTTGTTTGCTTTTACCGTAATTTTAATACGCTTTTCTCGTTTTAAAGGTAGATGACCCGATCACATTTTCGTAACACAGAATTATTTCAAACATACGGAGATTTTCATATCATATGAAAGCTCGTATTTTTCTCATCATCATACTGAAATTTGACGGCCTAAATCGGTATAATTACGGAGAAATCGATGAAATAACGTCGAATTACCGCGAATGGTGGTAACCACCGATATAGTTTGTGTACTACTCAATGGGTACAGTTCACAGCATCCTGTGCGTCTAAAATAAGAACCATTAGAGCTATGCAACTCAAACTTTGGAACACGACTTTTTTAAGGATGACCTTTCATGTAGAATAGAAAACTTCAAGTTGAAAATCGGAACATCTACCTTTAACCTATCATGTCACCTTAAAATATTATTAGAACTTAATTATGTTAATTAGGATCATGTCGACAGTCAGTCACGTGGGCAACGCTTGCCAATCAACGCGCAATTATTAGAGAGGGGTGTTATGATGAGTGACCGCACCGGCAATTAAGTCATTGTGTGCTGGTGTGTTGAACGCTGTAACATCACACGCGGAAAAATGTCGGTACGTCTTAAATCCACCATTTTCTGTTTAAAATGTCTACAATCTTTATTTAAATAGTATTAGTATCTGGAAATGTCTCAAGTCTCAAGATCGAGTTGTTGTCTTGATTAGATGTGTATTTTATATTTTAATGAAATAATTTCGTTTTTTCAGAGACAAGAAATAAATAATTACCGTATATTTTATAAGTTCATTATTGGTGTGCATGCGTGATGACAAACAGAGCACTTTTCAAACTGACAAAGTCTGAGCATATTTTATAGTTGAAATCAAACATCAAATTTGATATCGTAAAATGTAGAATGCTAGGTCGGTGTGATAATTCTGAACTTGTGCGATTTACGGCAGTTTAAGATGCTCATTTTATTTACCAATTGATAATTGTTGAAGCATGATAGGCTTACGTTTACATGTTTTCGCAATGTACTATAATCGGCTAGCCGACATTTTTGTACGCACCAGACCAGCTCGTTGTTGCGTACTGTTAGCCTTCATGTTGTGGCGTTTAGGGGAAAACCCTGTACTACGGGCAAACGGACCTCCCAGATAGGGCCGGTCGGTCGGGCGTTTTAGTTTTTTTCCTTCAACATTTTTTGTTAACATTTTGGTGAATTTCAATCATTTTGAAATGTAACACAATTGGATTGGGCCCGTAGAAAAGTTTTTTTCATCGCCTAAAATATCTTATTATCAAACAAATAAATCATCATCACTTTCTTTCTGTAGGCCAACTCGTTTTTTTCTTCTTTCTTTAATCAATCAATAACCTGTGACTATAACTAAAGAGATAAGAGCGCCCATTCATACATGTATTGTACAGTGATGCACTGCCGCGGCACTGCTATTAAGTTGATGGCCAATCGATCATCCATCAGTATTATTTTGTATCACGAGCTCATCCTTTGAGTATTAGCGCGCTATTTTAAATCCAGCGTTATCCACACGTGTACGGGTATTGCAATTTTCTAAATAACCTGAACATACTTTAGTATGATGATGATGATCACCGACTTACAGACCACGATAAATGATTTAAAGGTCCAGCGAAGTGCTCATGAAACTTATTTTCAAAAGTTAAACAATACATTTGTTGGAACATTTCGCATGTTATTTTTTATAAAATGTGAATAAATATATTTAAAGGTAAATGTTTCGATCGCATTTTCATAACACAAATTTTTCTCAAACATATGGAGATTCCATGGATATGCCGGTATATCAGAACTGCAGTTACACGGTGGTCTATGGCAGAATATTGTGATGTGCCGGTATGTCAGAATACAAAATGAGGTTTTCATGCCGGTATTATGTTCAAACCCTGGCATATCACACTAATTAGTGCGGTATCTCATTAATTAATTACCTTTTTGTCTCAATTTTTTGGGAGAATAAAGAGTTTCATTTGTAGATCATAAAATGCATCTTAAGGGGGGGGGGGGGGGGGGGGGGGGTCTATGTTAGTCAGATAGTAAAATTCAGTGCTTCGGACAAAACTGAGATATTAGCACAGTAGGAAACTGCTAAGTCTCTGCTTTAAAATGCTTTTTGTTTGAGGTAAATTGGATTTTCGGTTCTGAAGTTATGGTCGATTGAGTTTCGGGTGTCTCAAAATATCGGTGGTGTTTTGTATACATTTGTATGTAGAAAACGCTCACCCTGCGATTTTAAGCATTTTCAGTTTTAATTATTTTTTGATCAAATAATTGTAACATGTAATCAAATTTATTTATCAAAATATTAAAATAATTAATTGCACATCATAAATCATCAAAATTTCAAAGTCAACGTAATTTCTTATGTATTTCTTTATTTTTCTCACCCGGCTATTTTTAAGCCATTTATCTTTAAAAATCAATAAAAAGGCTAATATAATTGCTATTTTCACCCAAAATGGCTCAAAATGTGTCTAAATTCATGCTCTTCCATAATTGAACAACTATTTTTATCCAAAATGTCAACCTTTTTTTTTCTCGCCAATTCTAATATTTTTCATACGTTTTGCACGATATCTCAAAACTAGAAAACACGCAAACTTGCAATATGGGATCCAACATAACTCAAAAACGAAACCTCGTATCAGGGTGATATTTGGAATGGATAATAAGCTTGAATAGAGGAAGAACCCAATGAAGCCGGATTTTCAATTTATCTTTCCAAATTTGAATTATAACGTAAAATTACCTGATTGGTCGGTTCCTGGTTACCATGGCAACCGTATAAAAAATCCGGCTTCATTGGGTTGTGCGCATTGTTTCCATGCATCATCTACCAAAGTATGGTGAACATGCAACATTTAGTTTTCTAGTAAAGTTGGATCCCGTGTTTAGCCAATCAGAGGCCTTGACTGGTTACCATAGCAACCAGATCAAAATAACGCGCATTTTTTGAAACGCTGTTACCTAAGCTTCAATTTGATATATGACTCTAAGGGGTAAACCCACGGTAACATTGAGAAAATCTGTTCCCAAAATTGGTGAAAATAACATAGACCCCCCCTTAAGGGAAGTGTCAACCCTATTATTTTGATGATCAACTTTTGCTTCTAAGTTTGAGAATATTGAATAAAAGTACATAAAAGTATACATTTTTAGAAAGGAAATTTGATAAGGAATCCGATGGTGATATCAATGTGATACCAAATAAACCAAATTTTGAGAAGTGAACCAAAAAGCAAATTTTTCAGACAGCATAACTATAAAACATTTTGACGCTTGTTTTAGTGTCAAAATGACACCAAATTATTTTTCAGTGTATGTGTGTTTCGAACCAAGGTCGCTCAACACAAAAAGCCGATTAAGATTAAGCCTTTCGCCCTGTCATGAAATAACTTCTCAACATCCATAAATAATACGCTACTCTCGTTCCCAGATGCATTAAATCGCTAGGAATTGATTTCAAAAGATGTGCTATTGTCCATCGCGCTCATCACGGGTTCGAGTTTACGTGTTATAAAAACTGGGTGAAATAAGTGTCTATAAACTTCACAAATAGCGTTACATCTATCGCATCGGTGAATGTGTGTATTAAATTAATGTGTTTCAAATATTACAAGTATTTTAACTTTCACGGTTGCTTTTTTATCAAACTAATTGTATGAATTCTGTTAGCTAGTATTATATACTGTATATAGTTGCCGCAATAGACTATAGCAATACCCATTCTGTTTGATACATCGTAGGGGTGTGTGCGAGCTCCACACAACATTTCAATAGAGATAGTTATCCCCTCTATGTTTAAACCTAATAGTGACATTATTGAACATATAGACAATGTATATGATAATCAAGGTTCATGGTCTGTGTCTAGATTTGAAACATAAAACGGGATAGTTTGAAGAACTTTTTTATGAATAAAAGTATAAAATGTGTGTTTCGATTCATATTAAATCTAATATAGGGGCTAATGACCCAAGACCGGCAACCCCGTTTTTAAGCGGACAAATTAAAGGCTTGGTATAAATACGACCGCAGCAATTTTTTCTTTGTTATTTTGCACATGATGACTGAAGCGTCAAATGCAACAACGAGTAGAAAAAGGAAAGAGATTCATAACTCTTCTACTTAACCGACAAAACTATTTTCTTATTTTTTCATGGAAACAAAAATCGATGCTTTTGTTTTAACTCAATCAGAAAATGTCAATGATTCAAAGTAGGCCTACTATCCAAATATGTTTGTCGAATTAGGCCTGCAATATAAACTTATTTATTTTCAATGAAATTAAGCAGATTTTAAAACTAGGTTGATATCATAGAAAATCTCATTTTTAAATCTCATTTGAGACTTTACAATAAAAGCTAAGGAACACTTTCAATAGTCCCTTAACTCACAACTATAATATTGTCACTTTTATTTGGATGGCTGCAAACTAAATCGTGTGTCTTGTACTATATTTATTGGCAACTATTGATGAAAATCTAAATTTGAAATCTAAATTTAACACAATCTGTAATGGTCCACCTCGGACTTGGACACTAATTCCTATGGTATAATCTATATTATGCTTATGAAAATAAATAAATACAAAAAACTGTAGAGAATGGAACATCAATTTAACATACGTCCAGTCTAGTAGCTTTTTATGCAGTGAACAGCACTTATTGATTAAATAGGGTGCTGTGGGTCTACCAGGGTGCTATTAAAGTAGGTCTACAGGTGGCCGTGGGTCTACCAGGGTGCTGTGGGTCTACAGGTGGCTGTGGGTCTTCCAGGTGGCTGTGGGTCTACCAGGGTGATGTGGGTCCACCAGGGTGCTGTGTGTCTACAGGTGGCTGTAGGTCTACCAGGGTGCTGTGGATCTACAGGTGGCTATGGGTCTGCAGGGTGCTGTGGGTCTACATGTGGCTGTGGGTCTACCAGGGTGCTGTGGGTCTACCAGGGTGCTGTGGGTCTACCAGGGTGCTGTGGGTCTAACAGGGTGCTGTGGGTCTACCAGGGTGATGTGGGTCTACATGTGGCTGTGGGTCTACCAGGGTGCTGTGGGTCTACCAGGGTGATGTGGTTCTAACAGGGTGCTGTGGGTCTAACAGGGTGCTGTGGGTCTACAGGTGGCTGTGGGTTTTGCAGGGTGCTGTGGGTCTACAGGTGGCTGTGGGTTTTGCAGGGTGCTGTGGGTCTACAGGTGGCTGTGGGTTTTGCAGGGTGCTGTGGGTCTACCAGGGTGCTGTAGGTCTACAGGTGGCTGTGGGTTTTGCAGGGTGCTGTGGGTCTACTAGGGTGCTGTGGGTCTGCGGGGAAGTTTCTTCTGTAAGGAAACTGAAGTGAGATCCAGTAGGGAAGTTGAGTTTTCTGTCAAGAGGCCGAGATTCTGCGAGTACATTAGCGGATGGGTACGGTCTGCATGAAGAGTCAGCCGTGGACGCGGTGGCGCATGACATTGACGTTGATATAGAAACTAAGAAGGCACTACTAAGCAGGCATTAAGGATTTTTTTTCTGGGGCGGATTTTGTCAAAAGTGGACATTGCAATTTATATACACATGTTTTAGTCTACAAAGTTAATATGTTATACTAAAAGGAATATTATGTGAGTAATTATGATTAATATGGTTTAAGTTCTTCATTGATGTGAATATCATGAAGTGGACACATGGTAGTGCTGGTAGTGGTGGTTGTGATAGTTACCGTGGTGGTGGTGGTGGTGGTGTTGTTATGTGTTTTTATTTATTTATTTATTCATGTATTTATTTATATGTGTGTTAATTTGTTTTATTCATTTACCCCGCCTCCCCCCTCCATTTTTTTAAAATTTTAAATGAAATAATAGAATGGAATAGGCCTAAAAGACTAAGACCCCGTGACACTTTCAAATCAAATAAAAGTGAAAACCTCTCCCACTAGCTCGTTAGATAAATACGGAGTCTCAAACAAATAAGAACGTGCCTTTTGTACCAACAATGTACTCATGAATTCTTGCTGCAAATTTCCCCATACCATTCCTTTTCCGCATAAAAAGAATAGCGAAAGTGTTATCTGGCATTGGGTAAGGTTTTACCAGGCCCACAAGAAGCCTGCGTGAACGATGGATCGTGCCAGTCCACCACACATCATTTTGTAGTGGTTTAGAGTTCCTTCATACATTTCACTTACAAATTTTATTATTCAAAAAGACAATACACACACTCACTGAAGTGGCCATGGTCCGTTATATTCCTTACACGACCCTTCTGATCTTTGTACATCCCACAAACAATCACGTAATCAAGGTAAAAGTTCGCCTCTCACTAAACCCTGAGCGTCCTAAATCAACAAAATATGATATGTAAGTCTAGAATTTTGTTTACACACCATAATCGTCTTATTAGAGATGAGACGTATTCGAGTTCGTGAATCTAAGTCCACATCTCGCCAGTGTCTTCCCTCGTTCTTTCCTCGGCACTTTAGACAAAGGGTTTGCTTGTCAGAGTTTAAGCCACAGGATGACATGGGTTGTCTCCGGCTTACAAGATTATGTAGGATTGTAAGTTGATCAGAATTCGAGCCGCGCATTAAGTGATGAGAGCGATCACAACTTTTCTCATCTCAATCTAAGTTGAATCATGCCAGGAAATTAGGAATCTCGTGATCTGTTTAACACTAGTAATACTGGGTTCACTAGATTGGAAAATAGATTTTCCGTCTTTGGAGGGGTTCAAACCTATATCGGACATGAACTCCTAGGCCTCGTGATCTTTTAACATTAAAGGGAAGCGGTCATGGTGAGGATTCTAACGAAAATTGAACAGCGCGCGGCGACTATTTGAATCTAAACAAGTTGGACATTGGCGCAGTCTGTAATTGTTCTACGTATGTTTACATGCAAGCGGTATTGTGTGCGACTCTACAACAATCTCTTAACCCAATGTGGGTGGCGCGCTCAATCAACCATCCTTCATTTGATTGAACGCATTTTCTATCGTATGATGCAAGTGATGTATTAGTTATGAGCTAAGGTTTAGCTGGTAAATCGTCGTCAGCGGTTTCTTTTCCTCACCATGCGCTATTCCCTTTAACTAAAGATACACGATATGCATTACATTCTATTTTACTTATTTATTTTTTATTTTCAAATTACAGATTTGTACGATTAACCTACATTGTGTTGTACTGCGAGATTGTACTCAAGATACTAGGGTAGAACCCCATTGACGTACCTGAAACCTCAAAACAAACTGATTTATTAAACGATGGAGTAACACCCTAACATAAAATTGTAATCGTCTAATTAGATAAAACCAATTGTAGTTTAAATATTGTATTATTTAACTTTAATAGGTCTATCAACATGTTGATTGTTGCATTAATAACTGTAAACCTATTTGGTATTTAAATTTTAATTCCGAAATAAATAATAATCGTCATATTAAAATGTAGCTGCTTCCTATCACCTTTGCATTATATTTGATCTTTATCATTCAAAGGAGTTTGATGAGTGATTGGGTGAGTAATAATCTCCTAGATTCGTGAATAAATAATATAGGGATAAACCACGAATTGGGTCTTAGGGAATGTATCCTGTGTTGTCTAGCAAACGATAAGTACTTCTCCTTACAGATATATGTGCAGATATATATATATACATATATATATATATATAATTCCATGAATGTGATTGTCCTTTTTAAATCAAGTAATCATCACATCTTCAAAACAAAAACAAAATGTAAGTCATGGATTTAGGCCTTTATACATTAACTCTTAATATAATAGAACAAAGAGTTATAGTTGTTACTCATATTACTGGGCTCAAAGTATTTATCATGGTTTCCAAATGACATGTACATGCAAATTGCGTAAATGATGTTGTATTCAAACCGCGACAGATTTAAATAGCCTCATTGCGATCGGTACTTCGTGGAATCCGTTCTCGTCACGGTGGATTGAATCGACAATTGAGCGACTTATCTATTATCTATGTTTTCTAATATCTCTAAATGGCTGTTTTGCGATCAACGCTATTACAATCATCAGACTATTTGTGATTAAAGCTCCATATTTAATTATATAGCTTTTGATTTTTGTTGCTGGTATTTAATGCTCTTTTCAAATCGTGATTGGAAATCATCGCAGCAGCACTGCATGTGAACCATTCAGGGTATCAACACGCTGTGCCTTTGTTTTATGGATACTATGTAAAAGGTAAGAAGCTTATTTTCAAAGACATAAATGCATTTTATTTTGTATACAAAGATGTTAAGACTTTTAACGTTGCACATTAGCACTCTTATTATGAGGTCATTTTAAGCGGTCACTCAACAGTTAGGCCTAATACGGCAATCCTCATCTTCATAAGGAAATCTTCATCGTCATATATATTTACAAAGAAATTCTGATTATTACCTTATTTCACTTGTTATTATGTTATCGCCTCCAATGGGAAGAAACATTCCTAGAGCAACGCCATTAGTGACGTATTATGCACGTTGACGATTCCTCTTAACCGGGAGCGCATTACCCAAGTACAAGTTGCTGATAATTTAAGTCATTAAAAACGATAATCTTTATATATATCCAGGGCTCATAAACAAAAGGCCTTATCTCCATTTTTTTATTTTGGTAAAATGTTCAGAAAGAAATTCTCTTTCCATAGCACACAGCATTATCTCCATAACACAACCCCTTTCAAAGTTATAGCCAGTACCACAAGGTCTCATCTGTATCTCCCCAATGTTTTAAAAATCTTCAATAGCCTTTTTCTCAAAATGGTCAAAATGGAGATAAAGCCTTTTGTTTCTGAGCCCTCGATATATATATATATAGAGAGAGAGAGAGAGAGAGAGAGTGTCAATATGAGACTTATCTTTTGGAGACTTACATGTCTAGTGGTATGGTAGGCATTGATTGGTATGCTTGCTAATTCGATTAAGGCCTAGATGTTCTCTCCATATCCCAATTCGAAATAAACATAGAGGATATTAAGTTACTCCCCACCACCCACACACAAGGATTCGTTCGCACTGATAAAAATTAGTTTAAGATTCTTTACAGATACCCTCGATATAAACGATACACGTCACTATCCGCTAGGAATACCATCAAATATCCTTATCGCAAACAAACCCATCTGATCCTAATACAGCAAGCAGTCAACCATACCCAATAATAACATTCATATTTATCCGATTGTTTTCATAATACCTACAGAAAGGAGCTTTAAGCCTTAAATCGACATTATGTTTCATCCGAATGATTTTGCGACTTTCCCATCAACCGCCGTCTTCCACGCAACGCCTGTGCCACTTGGTCTAATGGTCACAAGATTCCCATCATGCCTCACTGCAACTTCATTTCCGCATGGGTTCAACCCTCAAACGGTAGGAACTTTTAATCCATTTTCAAGAAGGCTTTACTCTGTTGACAGGACTGAAGTAGGTGCTAATAATCTTAATGCTAAAATGTCAGGTATAGCGGAAAGAACGTCGGTAGATGAAGCAGACCAACAGAGATGCGGTATTAGCAGCATCAGCACCATGAGCCGTAACAAAACTTCTGAAGATGTTGTATCAGGATCTTCAACAGAATCAACTTTTGTGTCCGGTAGATCACATCCTCAGAAGAAGATAGTTGTCTTGAACGTGCCCAAAACCAATCTATCTTCAATTAAAATTAAAGAAGAGCCCGGTGTTGGCAGAAAGTCCAGGGATGAAGGAAACATAGTTATAATGGATGGAGAACCGCCAAATACAGGTAAGAATATATTGTATTTTAAGCTGATTCCGTCCGGAACCATACCGGGTGACAATAATTGTCGCATTTCAAGTTCAATTTCATTTCGTAGTCCGGCTCCGTCATCAATGTATTGATCACGAAACATATTATGCCTTTAACTTTCTTTCTCCTTTACCATCCAAGACTATTTTTATTCTTCATATTTTAACATCTGTAATAATGTTGGGAGGTAAAACGTACACTATTGATTAAGATGATAATATCAACATTGTACTCAAAAACTTAATTGAGACATTTCACAGTTTTTCACAGCTCTAGAAGTTTTCTGATCACTTTAATAATCAAAGTATCATAAGCCTATACAGGAAAAATAATTCCTATATAGGCCAGTTTTATGAAGACATAGTTTTATATTAACGGTTTATCAGTAAATGTTGATCTTTGACATTTTTGAACTTGAAATCGTTGATCAAATTTATTTGTCAACTCGGGTAATCAAAGTCCACAAGTTATAGTCCTACCGGGGTTGGTCCACCCCGGGTGCGAAATTCTTTACCGTAACAAACATTTGGATAGGCTAGTTAAAATGCGTAATAATAACATCGTAGCGCGGGCGAAGTTCACAGAGAACTCGCTAGTACGCTATACATATTCGACTTACGCACGTTCTATTGTATTGTGTATATTGTTAAAACAGATTAGCTTTATTCCGTGAAAAATCATTTCGATTGAAATTCCAATCGCTGTCAGCCAACTCCTCGTGGTCTAATGGCTATCGAACAGGTCTTATGAACGAAAGGTTACTGGTTCGAATCCCGGTATCGTAGAATTTTGCGTAGAATCGTAGAATTGTATCTGATATTTTTCGACATAGGATATAATGTAATGCAAGTACAAGTGCAAAACACTTGTATACATACATGTATATCAGTTTTAATCCAAATATTGTTTACGGTAAACAATATTGCGCCCCGGGTCAATCTACCCCGGGTGGAAAGTCATGTGGGTATTTCCATTGCTGCGCATATAATATAAACTTGTTCATTTAGTGTAATATATCATGTAACAGCTGATGTGTTCATCTTTACAATGTTATCCAATTTGAAGCAATCCCTCGTTCCAGTGCTCAGCCACATGCTTGAGAACATGGAGAGGTCGCAATCTGAAAGTGCCAAAATCAACACTATTTTGTGCTTAAAATAGATCATAGATCATCACGCTACACTGTAGTGGTCTATTATATAACACTTCATTGAACAGACGACAAAGATGTTCTTTTGAGCACGAAATATAGTGTTGATTTTGGCACATTCAGATTGTGACCTCTCCATGTTCTCAAGCAAGTAGCTGAGCACTGGAGCAAGGGATTGCTTCAATTTTGGTATCATTGTAAAGATGAATACATCAGCTTTACATGGATATATAAAACTTAATGAACATATTCCGCGATTTTTGAACAAATTGTGATTGAAAAGAATTTCCAAACTTTTTTTGAGCAGTTTATATATATCATATCAAAGTCCCGGATAACAATTAACATTCAAAACCAACTACCGAAAGCAATAAGGTACACACCCAAGTACTCTGAATACCAGGAGCCTAACATAAAACGTATCCAATTAAACTTTGTCCTCGTAAAACGATGTGGGCGTATCATAGCTGGTAATTCCATTACCTAAGGAAGTAAATCTCAATTTTTAGCAAATTTGGCAGAAGTAATGCACTTTTAATACCTTCGCTTGTTTCTCGTAATCCCTTTTAATACCAATGCTCTTTTAAAGCAATAAATCCTATTATTGTCTCTCTATCTCGTCATTCGGCTTGAGATAATCACTAATAGGGAAAATGATCCTTTAAGCTTTATCCCTAAGTAAAAGGTATGTAAAGTCGGTATATTCAGTTATTCTTTGGTTTTAGTGATATATGTGAGAGGATTCCTAAAATAATAATATGTAAGCCTCTTAACATACATCGATACTTGGGTTTTAAAAACTATTTGTAAATCTCGTTCTATTGTCTCAGATGTAAATTGCATATAGGCCTACTCACAGATTCAAAAAACAAGTTCTCACAGACTGGGCCATGGGTAACTCAAGGAATTGGAAGTCAAAAAGTATACTGTAACACTTCCATTATGTAAGAATGCATATCATTATAATAATGTAAATATATATGGAGATTTATTTGCTGTTTTGAAATGTAAGGGATTAAATAAAGACTCTTGCTTGGAGGGGGCTGGGTGGGGGCAGGGGAAGATAAAAATAAATAAATAAAAGAGTACAATAATTGTCATAAACTCATACAGGCACTGTATCTTTGCAATGACACGTTTTACATTTAATTTATCTTTCACATGACATAATTATTTCATGAAGCTTCTAGATCTTTTGTAACTTGATACCTGTCATTCTTACCCACATTTCTTACTTTTGGCATCTGATTGTGTAACTACAACATTTCAAAAGTTCAGTCGATTAGTGTACATTATGTATAGGTATTATTATATTCTTAAAAAAGAGATACCGGTATAGATTAAAAGACCAAATTAAATTACCATCCTCTATAAGCTAAAGATAATGATACATAATAACATCACGTTAACGAACTGATTAATGATCAGTTTGGTCAATTTGATTCTTATGGGTAAATCTATTGATCAAAAGGTAATGAAACAATATTGATCAAAAAGAGGTTTTCGAAAAGATATATTTTTTTACATTTGGCAAAAAAGAAATGATCAATTATTGTGTTCAGTACGTTTCTTGAACAAACATATTGAATCTGTGTACCCAGCCTGTCTCCCAGTGTTGTTTGTTTGTTAGCTTCGAGATTCTACTAAAGTCTTGTTTGTGATTCGAGTCTTCTTGTTTCTTCTGGCCACTGATCTATAGCAGCTCATTGCTCAACAAATATATATATATATATTTTTTTACATTTCAAAAACCAATGATTCCGTACATTGTTCATATATCGGGATATCAGACGCCGTTTTTAGTCGCCTATCGTATTGGACAGATAAGAAAGTTACGTGACAGAATATCAATCAAAATGCTTGTATACGCCTTTATATACATATCGCTTAGATCAATGTAAATGTCTTACACGGCCTTCAAGATTCGCAAATAATCAAGCTTCAAAGAATTCAAAACTCTGCAGCTAGATTAATCATTCTTTCACGCAAACATGATCATATACACCTAACACAAAAACCCGGACCAAGTGCTTTGATGTTGGCTACTCCAAAATCAATAATCAGTACGAGATATACATTTAATGAGCAAATTTCTTCTCCGTAAATCGAGTGGATAGTTTTGAAGTTATGATTGTTTCAATGACCACAACTACCAGTACCAACAGAATAATTGCACTAAAATTGGGTTTCTATGAGATATCATTGCTTTAAATAGGGCTGTTATACTTATGGCGATCAGGCCTTGCGCTGAAAAAAGTATCAAAGCGCCAATCCAAACGCGTTAAGGTCTCTAAGGCCGTGTTCCCATCACATAAGTAGAAATTGTCTTGGTCCGGACCAGTACCCACTTGAAAATTGCGTTCCCACATAAGTGGTCGTCACAACGGTGACTCAGCAAAGTAGTCTATTTGTGGCCTAATAACAAAATCCACTTCTACCCCGATGTAAATCTAAAATCATTCAAAAATCGCCGGAAAACACATCTACATTATAAGTGAAGTAAAATTCCATTTATGACATGGAAATAGGATATAAATAATAGAAATAGCTAACCAAATAAGTCTCAATAGTTGCTATAAAACCACAAACTAGTGCTGTAATACTGTCATGACTGTTTTATTAAGTTGTTTTCCTAAATCGTGACGATCACTGCGTCCTATTTCATCACGCTTGCGACTTCCTTTATAACGCGCGCGCAGTAATACGCGCAAAGTGGTCCCGGTCTCGAGCAGTCTCGAGCGAATCGCGTTCCCACATGAACGATTATTATTAATTTAGTCCGGACCGGGACTACATTTCAAGGTGGTCTAAAAAAATAACAAAAAACACTTTGAGTCCGGACCGGGACCTACTTGAATCGCGTTCTGGACTAGTCTAGACTACTTGGGATTTTGTTCTATTTGGGAACACGGCCTAATAACCGATTGATTACGCAGTGGACACGGGATAGGACGGGAGAGAGTCCCCATGGTCGCCAGAGTTCTCACTCTGCTGCGCTCAAGCCAGCGCTTGCATTGCGCTGAAAAGTATCAACATAAGCGGGTCATTCAATAAGTTCTACCTCCTCTTTCATAACTTCGCTAATATGAATGTCAGGCTCATGAAATTTGTCATGATCCGAATCATAGCTACACATTTATAGTAAATCATAAATTATATCTGATTTACTTTTGTTATGATGCGGCCAAAGCCAGAGAGAGATTTTAGACAACGGAAACGGAAAATTACCTTAAAAATAAATACATGTTTTTCGGAGGGGTTTACGTATTGTATGGTGAACTATGAGAGCACGATTGACTGAAAATGCAAAACAAACGAATGATATCTGAATATTATTACAGTATTATAATGTAAATATAAATGAGATTGTAAGCAACTCTTGTAGGCTTGCAAATAGTGTAATATCAACTCGGATGTATTGATATGCCTTTGGCATACTGGAATACTGATACTCAAATGTTCATTGTTACAAGTCAAGCCGCAGTGATGCCACGTATATTAAATCTTTAACATGATAGTCATTTTATGAGTTTCCCTTGTGTGCAACCTTCATAATAGTCAATCAAGTAGTCAATGGTTGAAAATTATCTCTTCGAGAGACTTGAAATCCCTCCATTTAGTCCTATATATTGAAGATCTCTTAGTTCTTATGAAAATCAAATGTGACTTTTACAGAGTTCTCTAGAGGAGGAGTAAATGGTTGTCCTGAACTAGTTCTGGCTAATCAGAGGGTGTATTTAGAGAATAAAATATGGTTCGTCGATGTTTTGGTATAGAAGGCTGCCATATAATGCATAGGCTGTACCATATTTTGAGTCGTGAATGGCCGCCTGCCATTCACGACGATAAAAATATGGTACAGCCTATGCATTATATGGCAGCCTTCTATACCAAAACATCGACGAACCATATTTTATTCTCATTCTTATATTTATCAACGTTTTTTTTCAACATTTTAGTCATTGGGGGATCATTTAAGATCGTTTTGAATTAGTACACAGTGGCAAATCAACAGATTACTGTTCTAAACATCCCCACAAACAAAATCGAACAACCCATAGAAATTTTACTTTGGCGCAAGAATCTCAAGAATATGTGATTTGGTGGCCTTAGTGATCAGGTAGCCCTTAGTGATCAGATTTATTCGCGGTTATACGATGGAATTTTTACTTGAAATCACTGCAAATAATTATTTAATCGTCATTCTTATATATTGTTTAAAATGGCAACCCATAATATCCATCAATTTCATTGGTTTTCTTGGATACGTGCTAAAGTAGTTCCTATTTCTGGCCTGTGTGCGAACGCAAAAAGACTCGAGGGGGACTTTGAATGTTTTAATTTAATAAATACACGTACAAATGTTTCCTTACTTTTACGGCGATTGACGCCCCAGCTCGTGGCCCTTTTCGGTAAGTTTTGTCATCTTTCCACTCCTCTATAGGCCTATGGCTAAATTCAGCCTCACTGAGGCTGAGCTCTACAAATGGTAAATTCAGGGGCGGATTGATGGCGATCATCACGCCATGCTTGCCGCTAGCGTCGGACCTTCCCATCACATTTCTGATCACTTCATCTGGTAAATCATCACACTCCGGTTCTGGATCTGGTTCTTCTTTCACATGTTTTGCATCTAGGTCTCCAATTTCAAAAGTTGCCGTGGTTTCTTCCATATTCACTTTATTGCAAGTAATTACGAATGTAGCCTATACGAATATTTATAGCAGACGAAAATAGGCTTTTATTAGGCACCCTTTTTATTTGTCCTTCTTTCTTTTACATGTCTTATTACTATGCGCGTTTATTCATTAAATGGACCTCTATCTTTTATTTACATTTAATTACATGCATATAACCTTAATAATGTTGTATTGTAAAATAAGCTTACTTTCGATTTACAATAATTTACGAGGATGTTTACAATTATTGACGAGGCGATGTTTTTTAAATGTAGTTCCGGCATCATCAAAGGTGTGAATTAAGCCCCGCCCAGATCCATAGATTAGCGGTCTGGTAATCTATAGCGCGTATCCAACAAAACTAACCACAGAACCAATGAAATTGATGGATATTATGGGTTGACATTTTAAACCACGCCCAATATATAAGAATCATTCATAAGAAATCGGTCAGCTTTATTGTTTATAGTTTGTTAAAGAGATATCTGACATTTAGAACGGTTATAATTGACCAATAGGTACGTTTTTTCTTCTAGAATTGGCCAAATGAATAGCACTTTAGGCGATATTTGGCTGTTTTTCATCCGTTTCTGTCATACTAAATGGAAGTTTAGTTTTCACTGCATCTCTAGAAAAGTACAAACATTACTCGGATTAATTTATAATGAATTTATGAGGTTCCACACTACAATTGTGTAACATTTCATAAGACTGGCTTATATAACAACACAGTTATGGGGTAGGTAGGAAGTAGAACTTATTGAATGACCCTCGTACATTGTATGAATAACATGCAGGAAAGATTGTCTGTGAATTGCTCTGGCTGCCGGTCAAATATTATATAAATGTTTCTTCTAACTTATATATAAATGTCTTCGTGGTACTGCGCCAATCCATATTCAAGATCTTATTCAGCCATATACACCATCACGCAACCTTCGTTCTTCTATCTGTTCTTCAATGTCCACACAATATGGTCAACGTTCTTTTCTCCGTGTCTACAACTAGACTCTGAAATATTATTCCTCTTCATGTGATGAACGCAGAGACTTTATTTCAGTTTTTAAGAAATTCTTAAAGACTCAATTGTTCACAATCGGCCGAGTGCACCAACGGCGAGTAGCTGAAGAAAGCGCTACCTCGCTAGTAACTGAGGCGTAACCAACAAAATTAGAGAGCACCAAACCGGGGTAAGCTACTATAAAGTAGTAACCAGTGGCGTAACAGCCGGGGGGGGCACACCCCCCTGAAGTTGCTCAGCAGGAAATTCAAACCTACCCACCAGGAAAAATGGGGGGAAGGGAAAAGAAGGGGGAAAGGGAAAGAAAAGAGAGAGAGAAAGGAAAAAGGGAGGAAAAAGAAAAAGGAAAAGGAGAAAAAAAGGTGAAAGAAAGAAAAGAAGAAAGGGAAAGAAAGAAAGAAGAAAAATTCGCAATACAAAAAGCACAACAGTCAACAAATTGTTGACTGTTGTGCTTTTTGTACTGCGAAATTTTGTGACCGTGCGAATTTTGTTGTCCTGAACTAGTTTTATTTACGTGAAATTCACGAGGTAACTGACTGGGGAAACATTTGGGGCAACCTTTTACGAAAATTTCCGGGGCGGAATTATTCTAACCAGGATTTTTTTGGGGCTGTGCCCCCCCCCCCCCCCCCCCTGACAACCAACCTCTGTTACTACGCCCCTGGTAGTAACTTGCGAGTAATTTACGCTAAATCTTATACCTGACCGGACCCAAGAGTAAGTTGGAGCATAACGTTATGTGCTGCAACTATCGATGCTAAAAGATTTGCAAGGTGTACGCTGACATGTCGAGGAAATGGGTGACTTTAATCAAAACAGTTAACTTGGATCAAATCAATTATTTATCAAGCGATATTATACATAAATATCGAAGTTAAATAAAGCAATCCAGAAATAAATGGTAGAAAAATAAATAAAATATAAAAATTATAATGGATAAACAATTGACATAAAAATGATGCTACAATAATCCACCATCAAATTTAAAAAAAATAAAAATTCAAAGAATAATAAGGAGTACACGGTGATCGAACCCGTGTTTCTCGATTGCCAGTGACATAGGCAACATACGCACGCCACAGAGATCGACGAGTGTATCTACAACTATTTATAACGAACGGATTTTCATCGTGACATTATTCCATGTTATATCATATTTCTATGTTACTCTCGCACAAATGTGCTTGTAATGTAATTATAGTCCTTATTTTTGAAAGGACGGTAACAAACTTTGACATTTTCGAACACAAAAAATGGCGTCATATTGACACGGACTTTCATTGCTCGACTGGACGTGGTATGACATGTTGCATTATTCATGTTATTTAAATCAACGCTTGACGTAATGACTGACGACACATTTTTATAATTCTACGGAACACCATTCGTGTCAATATGATTGCTGTTTGATACATGTACACACATTTGACGCATGCGACAATTAATTTTGTAAGGGAACGATGCTGATTAATGTAGATATTTACCTCGCTAGTTTCTATTCTCGCAAGTTTTGCTCTCAGAATTACATCGTTAGTACTACAGTTAGGGCATAATTACTAGGGAGGTAGCTTACCACCCTATTAAGTTACGCCAGTTTGGTGCACTCGGCCGAATGGCTTTTAATATTTGTATCTTTATCCATAGTTTTTGCTTATATGTTTTGTGTTCAAGTGCTTAGGGATCTCAATGTTAGGCGCTATACAAATATGGTAATTATTATTATCATTAGAGTTATTATCATTATTAACTCTATTTAGCCGTTAAGTTGTCTAGACCTGGATAGTCAGCCAAGGCGAATCCTTCATAAGCTATTACAAAAGACCGACATATCAAATAAATGTATTATAGGCTACAGTCGTAGATACATAACTAGTGAACTATCTATAGGCCTACACATAACAACCATACAAGCATATGACAACAAGTTGTTAAGTATATTATTATCTTTTACGGGTAGGCTTACTTCGCATTAAAAGCATAGCAAATATGGTTTTCACCTCAGTAATCACGACAGAATTTTATAGTTCCGATAGCACTCGACAGAAAAGTACACTGGATACACTGCCTGCATGTAAACTTGTAGTTATGTAATATTCTATTACAAGCCACGCGTCTTAATTGTCTCTATCTAATAATTGCGAAATTTAACCGCCCTGAACAAGAAGATTCTTAATAAGACAATCATCGCTCAGATTAATTATTAAATTAATTTCAATTAATGGGCACTTCAACTTTATTGAATTTTGATAAATGGAAATGTATCGTAACTATAAATACAGTACATGTGCTATGTGTAGAAGTACCTACTAGACATAGCACACATACTCCCTCATTTGTATTTATTTAATTAATTAATAATAATAATAATAAAACCATGCTTTGATCGCATAACACAATAAAGTCCCTATGCGCTATAACAAATAAAACAGAACGCAGATAATACATACTAATAGAAACACGTTAAAAGGTCACAGACTCCTTCGTAAGAGCAGGGGGTCATCCCGGTCTGTGTCTGTACACACACATATATTATGTATTCCTATACATACCTCCACTAGGCGTTTCTTGGTCGGCCTCCATGGAGACCTCTAATATGCAATGTCTGCTGGAGTGTCTGCTGTGATATCTTGGTCCAAGAGGTTGTTCAGGAGAGCATTGATGGTGATCTGTGGATTGTTGTTGGCATTTCGCAATACTTTTCTTGCCAAACAAGTGGACACCTTAGGCTTCCGACTGCGTCCTTCAATGTTTTTTACTGAGTTGAACTTCTTGTTCTTCCTAATTATGCTTTGTATGGTGGATTCTGGCACTTGGAATTGTTTTGAAATAGCTCTATAGCCTTTCACCTCTTTGTGAGCATTCACAATATGCACAAAAAAGGTCCTCACTGAGTTATTTGGTCCTCACTGAGTTATTTGATCTTCTTCGCCATGCTGACAAAGAGCTAGTGTTGTTCTATAACATCCTTCACTCTACATTCAATTGGACACATTTGTAATGCATCCACATTGTATGCACACATCATGGAATAATTGCATAACAATATAAAAGCCTATCACACAATATCAATATAAAGAATATTTGGAATGTCAAAAACATGTGTATTGTCACAAAAAATTGGCCTCAATTCTGAGACTTGGTATGGGGGTATGAATAATTTTGGACAGGCATAAAAAACCCAATTCTTGTTCAATTCTATTGTAATGCAAAATATGTTGAGCCCAAATATATTGATTTTGTACTTGCAAACTAATTGTCTCTAGTATAAAGCAAAAGTTCCACCACTCCAGCTGGTATAGAAATGAGAAAAACGCAAAAAGTCATATTTTTCAAAGGGTATGAATAATTGTGGGCTTAACTTACAGTACATCCCATTGTTAAAACTATACCTGATTATACATGTTGGTTCATATATGCAACTCCATTGGTTTTGGGATTATTGAATTTAGTTGTACCTAGGAATGTGATAATTAGAGTTTTTTCGATGGATATCCGCGATTACGTGTTAAACCAACACGAATGACAAATTGAGGCAAATCGTGTCCAGCGTCGTCTGATATTAGCCTACTCCAAAATAATAAGATCATATGGTCCGATTCAAGTATCAATGGTCACTCCACTTACATAAATGACCCCCCCACCCCACCCCCCCCCCCCCCCCCCCCCCCACTTCAGAATAATTTGACTACCCCATTGACCACTTAGGCCGTGTTCCCACATAGAACAAAATCCCGAGTGGTCTAGAATTTAGTCCGGACCCGGTCCGGACTAAATCGCTAGTGGGAGTGTGATTCAAGCAGGTCCCGGTCCGGACTCAAAGTGTGTTTTTGTTATTTTTTAAGACCACCCTTAAATGTGGGAACGCGATTCACTCGAGACTAATCGAGACCCGGACCACTTGACCCGGAAGGAAATTGTGACCTTTACAATTACTGCCCCTTTGTGTAGCTACGGCGCGCGAGTTATACATGAAGTCTCGCGCGTTATAAAGGAAGTCACCCGCGTTATACATAAAGTCGCGCGCGTGATGAAATAGGACGCAGTGATTGTCACGATTTAGGTAAACAACTTAATAAAACAGTATTACAGCACTAGTTTGTGGTTTTATATCAACGATTGAGACTTATTTTGTTATGCGAAACCGATTTCTATTATTTGTATCCTATTTCCATATCATAAATGGAATTTTACTTTACTTATAGGTGTGTTTTACTGGCAATTTTTGAATGATTTAAGATTTACATCCGGGTATAAGTGGATAGTGTTATTAGGCCACATTAGACCACTTTGCTGAGTCACCGTTGTGACGACCACTTATGTGGGAACGCAACTTTCAAGTGGGTCCCGGTCCGGACTAGGTTCCGGTCCGGACTATTCCGGACCGGGACAATTTCTACTTATATGGGAACACGGCCTAAGTCTAAGGTTAACAGGTTTTAAGAATACTTTCAGACGAGGCGGCCATGCTTTTTTCAGTCAGGCAACGAATATTAGATCTGAAAATGCGTACGAGCCTAATGATCGTATTTGAAAACACAACATTGATGGTTTATCAGCCAAAAGAAATTCAAAACATATTGAATCTTCAACATAGAGTTGGATTTTTCAAATCCACTGGTTCTCGGATGGGAAATATTTGTTCTTTTTGACTTTTATATTTCAATTGATTAAATGGATATCCGCGGTTACGTGTTACAATATACACTACAGATTTGGGTCATTCGTTTCCATCGCCGCCTGGTTTCTTTGAACAATACACACGATACAACTGCGTCGTGTAATTTCATCGTGCCAACTGCCAAGTGACTTTGAAATTGACTCTGTATCCTTTACGAGTCTAACGCCCCTATCGGTTGTTACGTCTATACACGTATTGTAAAATATTGTCATACAACTATGAGGACGCTGTGAAATTCCCTGCAAAAAGCCGAACGTACATGAAGTCGAAATGTATTGACCAGCATAGTCATTTTTAATCGTGCTTATTTGACTTGTTATCTTGAAATAATGTAGTTCATTTTACCATCAAGTATGAAAAGGTCATGTTATTCATTTTGGAATATAAGATTAAGATGGATTATACCGACAGACTTTGATTTACTATCATACAATTCATAATGATATAAAATGATACATCATCCCAGATATTGTGGTAAATTCTTCTCCATCGGGAAAGCTTACGATACTTGACAAACTCACCTGGCCATTCTCAACATTTTAAAATTCCTTTAATGATCGTGCACCAGGTATTTTTTTAATCTTTATTAAAACTTTTCTAACGCATTATGCTGTAAACAATGTGTTTAAATGATACCTATAATGCAAATAATCCAAACGCCTCACCACTCTTAATCTTATCACATTCTAAAGGTAGGAGATTTAGCACTTAGGGCGCAGGATCCAGCATGTCCCCGTTTAATGGGGTGTAGGGGCATAGCCCTTGCCAGGGATTCAGGAGGTTGAGCGGAGCTGTGGATCTTAGCATGCCTAAATGGCCTAGAAAAGCGTTCCTTGCTATAGATATGTACATAACTATATTTTTATAAAAACTTGGTTCAGTGACAGCAAGAACGAGAGACACTAATAAAATCCCAACATGCATCATAAACACCGCACAAAAAAAAAGTATCCACTTTTTCAAGGCGCCTTGTGTTTAATTCTTAGGACCCTAAATAAATTGAACAAGTGGGAAAGAACAGTATGACATTTCCTCCCGCGCATTTTGACACCTCTTGTCACAATAGCACCAATATTGATGAAGCAGTGACCATTTGAATAACAACTGATGCAGTTTCCATTGTTGCACTCATGAAAAGATCGTTAACAAAACAGTAACTCTAAAGTGTACCTCTTCTTTCTCTTTCTCCATGAAAAGACAATCATAATCCGAACATCTCACATTATCAATTGTTTCCAACACCTGTATCTACTGGTGTAAGACTCATCCTTTACCATGACCAGTATCATCTATGATGTTTGTAAGCCAACACACCTGTCTCTCCATTTCCGTGCAACCTTCATTGTAACTCCAAATCGAAGAGCAACTTCAGTTACAGAAACTCCAGAAACTTTTCATGGAGAGAAAGAAGTGGTACACTTTAGATTTACTGTTTTGTTTACGCTCTTTCCATGGGTATAGGCACTATAGGGTTACGGCCCTTCACAATTGATTTTGAGTTTCCTATTGCCGCCCGCGTATGAAATTGAGAATTACAAAATATTTATTTTTATTTTATTTATTTAGGATTTTTCGCCTTTAAAATGACTTTCAATCAACTTTATTTGCTATTTTCTGACTTTAATCATATCAGCTATGATAATGTACAAACATAGAACATGATTGAATGTATCAAAGTAATCATACTTGGAAAATAATTAAATGCAGAGTCCTCGATTTAAGGGTAGTGAAATTGGTTGCGACCACAAAATAATTAGTTTCAAAGAAAGTTAATAATTAAATGTCACCTCGTCCCTTTTTTTAAACCTGCAACAGGAAACTCAAAATCAATTGTGAAAGGCCTAATAATAATAAGATTAATAAATAAAAGGTGCATTTGAATAATAAATGATGCAGTTTCCATTGTTGCACTTAACCCTTTACCCCTGAAAATAGCGTAAACAAAACAGTAAATGTACCGCTTCTTTCTCTCAATGAAGAGTTTCTGAAGTTTCTGTAACTGAAGTTGCTCGTCGATTTAGAGTTACAAGGAAGGTTGCACGGAAATGGAGAGACATGTGTTGGCTTACAAACATCTGAACATCATGAATGATCCTGGTCGTTGTAAAGGATGAGTCTCACACCAGTAGATACAGTGGGGTGTTGGAAACAAGTGACGATGTGAGATGTTCGGATTATGATTATGATTGTCTTTTCCTGAAGAGAGAGAAAGAAGAGGAACACTTAAGATTTAATGTATTGTTTACGCTTTTTTCATGGGTATAGGGTTAAGTGCAACAATGGAAACTGCATCATTCTTATTCAAATGGCCACTGCTTCATCAATATTGGTGCTATTGTGACAAATGAGGTGTCACAATGCGCGGGAGGAAATGTCTGTTCTTTTCCACTAGTTCCCCCCCCCCCCCACCCCCCACCACACACACACCCATACGTTTGCCGATGCAATTCCATTACGGGTTATCAAATTAATTTGTCAAGATTCATAATATTAAATTGGTTTTCAGCTTATTCGGTATCGATGTGTAATAAACCTTTATGAAAGTAAAGCATTATATTATGGTACATAGGTGATTTTGTCATTCGAAAGCCGATTTTGTCTTAACGCGGCACCTTACAAAACCTTTAACCTACAGATGGGTCTGTTTTACATTTTGATTAGCCTTTGATCGATTCTCAGTACTGATCTCCTTAAGATGTATGGAACTATACACACCCGACTGCACATTCTTTGTATTTCCCGGGTTTTATCCACAAGGAAGTACGCCCCGCACCAACTCACCCCTAAAGGTCCATTACTTTCGAGAATCGATTGTACATCACATTACGTTGTCCCTAATAACATACGAGAAATAACGATCAACACAAGTTGTAGTTGAGGACTGAGGTGACGCCAACGAATACCGAATGCATTGTCGCGTTGCCATGGCTATGGTGTAATGGGGGAGCGCGCTACACCATGCGTGTGAACGGTCGTGGGTGTACTGCCCTACCATCATGACCATGGCAAAAGGAAGTATTGACCACAATTTTCAAAATGCACCTTTTTGAGTAACTATATTTTAAAAACAATATCTTCCTGCAAAAAAAAGAAATTGGTCCGGTGCAACCTTCAGAAAGTTGAGAAAATGTGTCCAAGAAGGTTGCTTCCTTATAATTGTACACAAAATGAATAGGCGAATATCAGAATTACCACACCAAAAGGAAGTATTGACCATTAGTTGGACCAATTTTGTGCATTTTTGCCCATTATAAATGGATTTTTATTATGTATTAACTATGTTTTATTAGATATTATAAGTTCACTTGTGTAAACACATAGTTTAAACAAATATTCCAAAACACTGCAATAAATTTGTTCAAAATATAGTTTTTGGCCCATATTTTGAAAAGTACTTTGTGGTCAATACTTCCTTTTGCCGTAGTAAGGCAGTGTAGACACAGTGTATTTTAGGCCAATCAGCGAATTTATTATCGTTCTAAGCGTAAAGTTGGCATTGACCGAATTTATTTTACGTCATTTCATTCATATACAAGGCTAGCGCAGCCACATACAAGACTTGTATGCCACCAAATCAATGTGATGACATGATGTGTGCGTACCTGCGTCTATGAGTTGTGTGGAGCCCATTGATGCAGGGAACCAGCATAATAAAGGGCTACTAATACTATTTAATGTTGTTCCCGCGGGGCTGCGTCGAAATGCATGATACAACTAACGCCGATGTATTCATGTGCGTGGTGATTATACGTTTGACCAATCAGGACGCGCGTTAATTTTTTGAAAGCTTCCGGTACGCACTTCCAGGTTTACGCACGGAGGCACGAAATGGTGAAATTTTGTCCATAGCATGCATTACGACGCTGACTAATAGACGTTATTCATAATTAGCGCATTTACGTCAAAAGAGGGCCGTGCTATCCAACTGAGCATGATCAGAGCAATTAGTGCTCCGAAAACGAGGCCAGCGATGTAGCCGAGACAAGAGTGATGTAGTTTTTATGTGGTGAACTTTGCACTAATCAACAACAAAAAATCATACTTCTGAGCTGTTCAATATTTGACCTTATTACATTCGTGAAATAAACTTGAACGTATAAACTATCCATTCCACTAGTTTGAAATGAAATGTTTGCTGGTAAATGTCACTATCTAGGAAAATGTAGAAGTTCACAGTTCATTACATTGCAGTAAAAGTACGGGATTGTAATATTTATCGGTGCACTAATTGCTCTGAGCATGCTCAGTTAGAATTCACACCCTCTGTTGATGTAAATGCGCCAATTATGAATAACGTCTATATACACTGCAAATGACAAGAAATATTTGGAATATGATGTTAGGTGGTGCTTTGACAATAGTTATGAGTGTTAACTTTCTCTGGATGGTCTCCGCGTTTTATGTCCAGGAATTTGCAAAGGAGATAACCAGTAAAATAAGCGCATTTTATTTATGTGAAGCTGGTTAAAAATAAGTAGCCATTACTGTTATGTACCATATTCAATATAAGGTTTTCCTATAATTGTGAACAAACTTGCAAAATGTAAATATCTGTCCACAAGCCACACATATTTAAATAGTAACCATGGTAACCGCTTCAAATAATGCTCATGAAATGAACAATGCTGTCAATCCATGACAAACTCCAGAAAACGATAAAACAACACCAAGAGCTTATACTGGTCTACTTATCAAATCCCTACAAATTCCCTCCAAGGCCTACTTAGCAGCCAGCCATGTCTCCTTCTAAATACAAACTTGGTTTCAATTTGATAACAACTACCCTAGACCTCTCTGCAAATACAAGGATGCTTCCCTATAATGTCAAGCAGGGCTGTTCCTCTCGGTTAATTACGAAAATCTTTTCTGTTGTGAACTTACCATGCTTACTATCAAAACTATTACAAAACTGCTAATTCCTAGAGATCTGTAACTGGCTAAGACAAAATCCGGACGATATATTTTACCATAAACACACACTATTATAAAATGATTTTGCGAGATTTAAAAGCAACCCCTAACTATCCGCGACTAGTATATGATATATCATGTCTGACTTATGTATACCTGCATATTCATGAAATACTAATTAACTATGCAAGCTAAGAGCAGTCATAAAATTAATAGAAACTTGTTAAAAGCGTATCGAATGTAGTTATAGTGAAACGTACATTATCTCTTACTGAATGTACAATTGCGCGGGTTAAGAGGTGCTGGTATAAACCAACATGGTTTTCAACTGTCATTAAACTATTGGGTTAACACAATTTGCGTATCTTTTTGCATCATTTTTATAAGATTCCTTTTTCAAATTACGATATGTTAAAATATTTCACTAGCTAAACCTTAGGCTAAACGTTGCTTTTAGTTTCAATGGTCGATTTTCAGAGCCTGTGTATTATATATAGCAGTGAAACGGGTACCAAGCGCGCGCCATTTTCAAAGGATTATCTAAACAAATAGTCTATCATTATTGTTTGCCACTTACCCGTACTTTTATTACGGCTATTTGTAATTGAATTTGAGTTATCTTTTAAGTGAATAATATTTATTGTTGGCTTATCAATTTATTGTACAATGCCATGATGTCATACGCTACGTAAATGATACTAGGTGTAGGCCATAATACAGAAACCAATTATCAAGTATAATCAGGCACTTTATTAGCACAAGATCATAATAAATACAGTTGCAAACTGCTTAATGTGCTTAAAATAAAAGGCGATAAAATAATCATCCATCTGATAATCTGTTACCATGTTTGTCATAAAATGCTTAATGCTCCTCTTAGATTTGATCCCACCTGTAGTTTTAAAAGAATTACTAATTGCGCACATCTAAAACATCTTTCTTTAAAAAAAACTCCATTCTATTTTCCATTAATATTACTCATATTAAAATCTAGTACAGAATTTTACAAACAATATGACCCTCGTCTAATGTAATAAAAGTCCTATATCAAATATCTTAATCCGTAAGCTGCGCATGTATTTCTGTAATTGAAATCATCCAGAACAAAAGGAACTAGATCAGCATTGTTTTTGGTCTTTAAGAAAAATGAGAAGCATTTTGCACAGATTTTATTTACATGAATAAATGTATTTACAGAGAAATTGTTTTCAGAAAATATGTTTCTCTTAAATAAAAAATTTAAAAAAACCAACGCAATATGTTAAACCCCTTCACTTTAAATTTACACGATAATGCTCTTTATAAAATATAATTGGATTTGTTTACCACATAAAACATGTTAGTGATGTTGGAGAGATTGTATAATGTATCACGAAGACTGACGGCAAAACCAGAAGAAACATCAAAGTGCGGGAATATGACACTTTTGGGGTAAGATAGCAATATTGCCCGAAGGCATTACCGCACTTTTCATGGCACAGAAACCTTCACATTGACATAATTCAGACACTATTCATGCTACTGTCTACTGAAGATAACATTTTGAAGGGTTAGAAATTGAGCTGCTTTGAGTGAATTGTGACCACTTATGATGGACCTTTAAGATAATTAAAGGTAGATGTTCTGATTTTCAACTTGAAGTTTTCTATTCTACATGAAAGGTCATCCTTAAAAAGTCGTGTTCCAAAGTTTGAGTTGCATAGCTCTAATGGTTCTTATTTTAGACGCACAAGATGCTGTGAACTGTACCCATTGAGTAGTACACAAACTATATCGGTGGTTACCACCATTCGCGGTAATTCGACGTTATTTCATCGATTTCTCCGTAATTATACCGATTTAGGCCGTCAAATTTCAGTATGATGATGAGAAAAATACGAGCTTTCATATGATATGAAAATCTCCGTATGTTTGAAATAATTCTGTGTTACGAAAATGTGATCGGGTCATCTACCTTTAAGTTATATATTGAACGTTCTGAACGTAACTGTTGTTTCAAGTATTACTAGGCCTATAATGAATATCAATGTTTACATTTATCCATACTTTCATTTAAATCGCTCGTGTGAAATGACTTTTATTTCAAAAACGGCCTTTCTTATGGAAACACAACGGTGTCCTTTTGGCATGTTTGGGATCAACCTCAAATCTGGAATAGAGAAAGAGAAAGAAAAAAACAGATATAACAAAATATAATGAAGCAAGAAGACAACGTGCGAACCAAATTATACAAAATGACACACGGGAACTATTAGTTTATGAATGTTTTGCAAATCATATTCATTTTTAATTCCATTAGAGGTGTTTACAATTAATAAATAGTCCACAGAATTGTGTTTCCGTTTATATATCTACATATTACTCTGGATTTGATGAAGGACGCGCCCACCAATTAACTCGAGTGTGGTTGTTAATGAGTCTAGTGTTGTGTTTATGTTATTTACTGAAAGGCGGTTTCCGTTGACATTGATTTGTTCTGTTTAATATCCAAAAAGCCAAGTAGGTACTTGTATAAAACTACTTCTTGTCTTGTTGATGAATCGCGTGCACGTTTTATAACAAACAGGTATTCCTTATTGATTAAGAATTGTAATATTATGATAATTTTGAAAACTTGTTTTGGTAAATACGAATGTAATAATCATGATAACATCCATTTTGAAAAATAACGAGTCGAGTCTAGAATCAAAAATTATCAGTGGTAGAGATTTGTTGTAAAGAATTAGAAAGTGTCGAATAAAACAAATGAAAAAGGTAAATTAAGGGCAAAGGAGCGGAGTGGCCATCTTTCGTTTGAAGCGACTGGACCAGACCATGGCCAGACCACTCCTTGTATCTGCGTGAGCAATGTGGATTGTTAGTAACAGCAGACCACGAACCGAGTACATTTGTAATGTGAGTCTACATTAGTAATAGTATTCTATTGATTGTTGCTGCTGTTTGACTGACAGCTTCTATTGTACTCTGAACGTTTGCCCCATGATGACAATGTTGCGGTTGCGTAATTATTAATCTTCAACAATAGCTATCTGTGCATGTTTTCTGAAATTGCTACATTCCACTCTCGGTCTAATATACAAAACATGCACCTGTCAAGCAAAATTCGGTATTTTAAAGGCATTAAACATTAGGCATTCCAACGCATACAATACTTAGTATTGCCCACACCTCAACGACCTCTTTTCCAGGCGTTTTAAAAGAAGCTATATATAATACCTGGCTTTTGATACACAGTTTTCACAATTGTTATTTAGATGCTGTAGTCGTCGACATTTCAACACCTGAATTACACAATTATATA